>CABFOC020000068.1:0-99430 GCA_902141235.2 Clonostachys solani
ATAATACTAGTAGCTTTATAAATTTATTAGAATATTATAAATATATAGATAATATACTTAGGAGGGGGAGGTTAAATCTATATATATTAGACTTTGTGATTTCTATAATATATACTTTAAAGAGGTAGCCTACCTAGAAATAGTATTTAAGGCATTCTTATTCTTTACTAAGTATAGGCAGGTAGCACTCTATACTTTAATAATAGCTAGATAGCCTAAAGATATAAAATAGGTAGATATACTATAGTAGCTCTTAGGCTTAGCTAGAAACCTAGTAATATTTATAGAATATAGGAAATTAGTACTAGTTAAATAAAGACTATAAGTAAAACCTAATAAATTAATTAATAACTCTATAGGGATAAGAAGATAGATATTAGCTTTATAAATAATCCTAAAGCTAGTAAGGACTTATAGTACTATTAGTCTTAAATCCTTATACTAAGAGAGCTTAAGATAATTAATTAGTTAATAAGGCCTTAAAGGTATAGCTTAATCTTAGAAGGTATATAAGGGAAGCTCTTACTACCTAGGATAATTATTACTTCTTCTTAAGGTTTACTATTTACTAGTCTCTTATATAGATATAGGTATTTAACTAACTTAAGGTTTTTTTCTTAGATAAATAAAGGGCAGCTTAAGTATAATCTAATTATTATAATAATAAATAAGGAGTACTTTATAGAAACTATATAGAATAGTTTAATAAAGTAAATTATTATTAAGGAGAAAATAAAGTATATACCTTATATAGCTAATTAGATAATAACTTACTAGAAATCTTATTAAGAAGGGAAGCTAAAGAGAGTACTTATTATTAAGGAATTATAGTAATTTTTAGAATATAATAAAGAAGGAGAACTACTATAAAAGGTAATTAATAGGGGTATTATTAATATAGCTTAATACTACTACTATAAGATAATTATAGTTTATAGGAAGGATAACTAGATCTAAGGTAATATTTAAAGAGGAGTAAATATTATAAGAGTAATAAATTATAGATATAAATATCTAGTATATTTAAATAATAAACTAACTAATATATTATAGAATAGCTACTATAATAGCTAAAAGTAGTTATTTAGCTAAACTAATACTTCTTACCCCTTTAGTAAGTAATCCTACTCTATATCTCTAATTAAAACTACTAATACCTTATTAAATTAAGTATATTAATAAGTTATTCTAAAAGACTATAGAAAGCTAATATATAAGGTAAGCTCCTAATTATCTCTACTTACTACTTAAGAGCTATATTAAGGGATATAAGTCCTTATATAAGGTAGGCTTCTTATATAGAGATATTTTAATTAATAACCTTATAATTAATAAGGGTAATAATAATCCCTCCTAATACTTATTTTTAATTAATCTAGACCTTTCTATTAAGGAGTAATAAGAAGGAGTCTTAAGAACTAAAGGGAAAATAGGTATAAAGGCTTTAATAGTAATTAGTATACTTTTTATATATAACTTAGAATCTTTTTCTAGGTACTTTTCTAAATATATCTAGTATAATAGTCTAAGTAAGGGGAGGGTTATTTATAATTATAATAGGTAGAATTCTATTAGTACTAAAGACTTCCTAGGAAGTTAAGGAGGTCTTTTCCTAGGAGTAATAGTAGCTTATAGTATTATAGCTTATAGTATTAATATAAAGGATAATAGTAGCTATATAGGGGTATCTATTAGTTTAGTTCTAGACTACCTTACTAATTATAGTAAATTATATAGCCCTTTATATTTATAGCTAAAGAGACTATAATTTATTATATATAGGGTAATACTCTTATCTATAAATATTAATATACTAAATAACCTTTAATTAAGGTTTCTCTCTATTATTAATAAATAGTTACTTAAATATTACTTTATTAATCTAAATTAATAAACTAGGTAAGAGAGTATCTCTTAAATAGCCTAACTTACTTTATATTTAATTATTATTTTTTAAAGAATATACTTAGTATACTAAGATAGGACTTACCTTAGTAGCTAGTATAATAAATATTAGCTATTACTAATCTTATATAATACCTCCTAAAGTAGAGAGCTATAGTAAGTATTAATATAGAGCTTAGTTAAATAATCTTAAGGCTAAGATATACTTTTAATAAAAGCTTAACTTAGAGAAAGTAAATAAAGGTAGTTTATAGTATTAGGAAGTAAGCTAAGCCTTAATTTCCTATATATAAGTATTATATAATAAGTCCTTCTTACTAGTAGTCCTAAGTAAAATAGATTAAGTTATATAGCTTACTACTAGCTTAAGAATAATAGCTATAAGAATTATACTTAGTATACTAAATATAGGTAATAATAGATAGTTAGCTTATAGAGAGAGGAAGGTCTAGTAAGGTAGACTTACTTTATATAATAAGTATATAGAGAGAAGAGAGAGAAGGGTATAAATATTAAGCTAGCCTCTAACCTCCTAGTAATAATACTTCCCTCTTTAAATAATTCTATTTAATATTATTTCTAAGTAATATCCTCTTAACTAAAGCTCTCCTACTATAATATATCCCCCTCTAAATCTATAAGGTCCTAAAAGCCCTTTTCCCCTACTAGAAAGTATAAGCTTTAATATAAGACCCCTTAATATTCTATAATAAAGGCCTTTATACTTAAGCTAAATAACTTATCCTCTTTATAGGAAGAAGTTATATATATAGAAAATATATTAGTAAAGCACCTTTACTTACCTCTAGATTTATATAATATACTTAATATTATCCTCTAACTACTAGAGGTATTAGATATATTATATATATTAGAGGAAAATCTTAAAGTAGTATTAAATAAAAAGTTAGTCTAAAAGTAATAAAGAATCTAATAATTATTAATATTCTATATTACTATTATAAAGTACTCTCTACTAGATCCCCTTAGAAGTTAAAGGATAATTATAATAATAAGGTAGAGATAGATATTAAAAAAAAAAGAGATTATCCCTTAACTTATCTCCTTAGTAACCTTCCTCTAATTAAGTACTACTTATATATAATCCTACTAAGACTCTTAATAAAAATAGCTAGGAAGAGGATAAGAAAGAGTTAATAAGTTTTTTAGTTTAATAAATAAAAGATATAGCTCCTTATAATACCTTAGTAATTATATATTAAAAGAGATAAGCTTATAAGTCTAGTTAGCCTAGTGCCTAGCCCTTAGGTACTAAGAAGGAAGAGTTAATATAATCTCTACTTAAGTAAATAGAAGATAATATTACCTCTTATATTAGTATAATAGTTATATCTTAGGAGGGAAAAGGTTATAGGTTTAATTAGCCTAGTACTTAGCCCTTAGGTACTAAGGAGGAGTTAATATAATCTCTACTTAAGTAAATAAAGGAGGTAGTCTCTTATACTAGTATAGTAATTATATATTAGGGGAGAAAGGCCTTAGGTATTAAGAAGCTAGTCCTTTTAAAAATAGAGCCTAAAAATATATTAGAGATAAAGGCTAATGCTATAGAAATAACTAGTACTATAACCCCCTTAAGGAAACTACTACTAGGATAGGTAAAGTAGGTAAAGTAAGCTATATAGGATACTTTAGATCTAAGTCTAGTTAAGAAGCCTGTTTAAGAGCTTATTAATATAAGTTAGAAGTAGGTTAGTTTATTCTACTCCTAAGACTAATATATAGCTACTAAAATATATAATACACTCCTTTCTATAATTTAATTAAAGTATAAGGAGAAGCTTACTTAGTTAGATAATTCTAAGTAGAGGTTATTACTTAAAGTAGAGTATAATAAATAATAGTAAGGGACTTTTCGCTATATATTAATTATTATAGGATTTACTTAATAGTATATATCCTAAGTTAATATCCTTTAGGCTAATAGGAAGATAAATAAGTAAGAGGTATTAAGTAAAGTGACTAATAGGATTATTAATATTAAACCTAAGAATAATAAATAGAGGGAAGAATAACTCTAATAATAGAAGAATATATCTATAGATCTTAATTAAGGATGTAAATAGATTAAGCTAATAGATAAATTTAGGTTAGGGATCTTCCTAGAGAATCCTTAGTAAGATATATAAAAGACTTTAATACTAAATAAGCTAACTTTAGCTAGGTAATTAGCTAAGGCTTCTAAGAATACCTTAGATATATTAATAAATAAATTACCTAACTACTTAGAGAGAATATTACTTTTATAATTACTTATAGAGTAAATAACTCTACTCTAGGAAAATAGAAAAATAGATAAAAAGAGTTTCCTTAAGGGGTTAAGAAGTAAAAAACTACTATAACCTATTTAAGCGAGGGATAGATTATTAATAAAGCCTAAGTTCCTTAAGGATTAAGCTATAGCTAATACTCTTTTCATTAAGGACTAGGAGATTAGAGTTAATAAGGAGGTAATTAAAGCACTTAAATTAATAGCCTAGCTAAGTGATAGTATTATCCTAGCCTACCTCTATCTTTATAATAGACTGCCCTTTATATAGGTTAATTTCTCTATTTTAATCTACTAGTAATAGAATTCTTATAAAAAGATACTATATCCTTTTAAAATAGTAGTAAAAAAGATTATAATATAGTATAAGGAAGCTAATAATTTAGCTAAACTAGTATTATTCTTCCTACTCTTTTAGAACTAGAATTATTTCACCCTTCTTAAGGTTAATAAATAAGATAATTATATCTACTACTATAACTCTCTTTTTAAGGTAGAAGTAGTTAAGTTTAATAGTAAGGCACTAAATAGTAAAGTTAGTAATATTAAGGTTTATAATACTATCTATCTAGTTTATAGCCTAAGCTAATAGTTCTATAGGAAGTATATAAAAATACATTCCCTACTTTTAAGTATATAAAATAAGTATATTATTATTTTTAGCTTAATTTAGTAGACTTTACTAACCTATATATAGGTAGAGCTATAATAGGATAATACCTATAGCTATAGTGTAATTATAATTAGAAATACCTATTATTAGATAATAGGTTTACTTATCCTATCTAGGAAGCTTAATAGAGTAAGTATAAAGCAGTTAAGGAATAAAGCACTAGATATTCTTACTTTAGCCTAATAGAGTGAAAAGATAATTAACGCTCTAGAGCTATTAAAAAAACAAATAAATACTAGTAAAGATAAAAGGGGTAGTAGTTAAAAGAAACGGAAAACCAGTAGCTAAGTAGAGAAGTAGGTTAGAGTGGTATTATAGTTAGCTGTTTTCCAGCTATCATATAATAGCTCCTAACTTCAGGCCGCCCTAGCTACAACCCAGACTTCCTCCTCTCCTATCTTCTTAGTAATAAATCCAGTTACAACAAGCAACACGATGAAGTCCGGCTCCACCACAACAAAACTTCGAGATCGAATCAAGAAAAGAGAAAAAATCACAAGCCATGTTCTTAGCGGTTTTAAGACAGAATGTCGTCCTCGTATGTTAAGGGCCAGCTGGAGCCAGGTTCCTTGCATGATTTCGCAGAAGTGAAAAGACCATTCATATAATTTAATATTATACTATTAGCGAGAAATTGGTTAGCTCTGTGGTAATGTTATTACTTGAATGTAGGGCCTGAAGGTACACAAGGGAAGTATAATATTTAAAGGCTATTTATTAAGAAGGGGTGGGATATATAGATACACGCCAGGAAAATATACTACTTAACCTAGAAACTCAACAGGTAATAATAATTAACTTCAAGCGCTTACAGCTTCTCTCGCTACCCTAATACTAGCTAGCCGCCCTAGAGCCTAATAAGTAAGGGCGGATTTAAGATATAAGGAAGAAGATTAAGGCAGTATCTCATCCTAGTAGTATTAGAAGCTAGCTAGAGCCAGGTTTCTTATATAATATCGCAGGAGTGAGTGGGGTGTTCATATAGCTTAATATTACACTATTAGCGAGAGATCGGTTAGCTTTACGGTAGTACGCGACTCTACGTTCGCGGTAGTTCTTGTACGCGGTTCTACGCACGCGGCAATTTTCATACGCGACTTTGCGTCTGAGGTCTGTTTAGTGTATAACGCTATGTATACGGTGGGTCTCATACGCAATTTAGCGTACGTAGCCCTTGTGATTATTCATTAATTAATCAAGAGATATAGATAGTGCTAGAGAGGTGAGAGATATAGTACTGGAGAGGTAAGAGGCATTATGCTAGGGAGATAATTACCTTGATAGGTTCTTAGTTTAGATCTAATAAGTAGTACTCTTAAGGTATTAGGTATAGCACTCTATAGATATTATAGATAGTACTACTAAGATAGTTAGTGTAGCACTCTATAGATACTAAAGATAGTACTACTAAAGTATTAGGTATAGCACTCTATAGAGGCTATTAATAGTACTAGAGGCGTATAGTGCTAGGAGGTATAGTGCTTAGGAGGCATAGCACTTAAGAGGTATAGCGCTTAGGAGGTATAGTGCTTAAGAGGTATAGTATTTAGGAGATATAGTGCTTAAGAGGTATAGCACTTAGGAGGTATAGCACTTAAAGTATAGCGCTTAGGAGGCATAGTACTTAAGAGGTATAATACTTAAGAGGTATAGCACTTAGGAGGTATAGTGCTTAGGAGGTATAGTATTTAGAAGATATAGTGCTTAAGAGGTATAGCACTTAGGAGGTATAGTACTTAAGGGGTGTAATACTTAAGAGGTATAGTACTCAAGGTATAGTACTTAGGAGGTATAATACTTAAGAGGTGTAATACTTAGGAGGTATTATGCTTAGGAGGTATTATACTTAGGAGGTATAGCACTTAGGAGGTATCATACTTAAGGGGTATAGCACTTAGGAGGTATAGCACTCTGGAGGTATAGTGCTTGGGAGGTGTCATGCTTAGGACTTATCATGCTTAAGAGGTGTTGGGAGGTGTACCTAGTGCTCCAGAGGCGTGTACTACATATAGGGTATAGGTAGTACTAAGAGGTGTAGTATTTAGGGATATAGTGCTTGAAGGATGTTACGTATAGGCTATAGATAGCACGACAGAGACGAAATGCTAAAGCGATGTGATGCTCGACTAACACTTATATAGGGATGTTCCAGAAGACTAACCATCTAAGAAACCAAGCATCCCTAAAACCACCCCCTAGCGCTGCACCCAGGGGCGTACAAGTACTGAGTGCTCTCATGGATTGCACCGGGACACATCTTTGATAGGACGAGAAGTGCTGTTAGCTGGGCACTTAAGATAGTCATGTACGTAGTTGGTAAGGCCCCCTCCGAATCAAGGTAAAAATTTGAGGAACATGAGGGTTCTTTCTCGCGTGCTGCCACATACCTATGGAGTGTTTCGTGTATCAAACAATTCGCTCGCTGATAATCGGCCACTAGACGACAATCACGTCGGTGGAAAAATGACTTAGCTTGGCGAATTTCGACAAACACGCCGGAGTTATGTTTTTCCGTAGACCTGTCCCACAGCCTGGCCACGGTGATTTCAAACGAGCGGGTGGCTGAATGGCTGGCTCATTGATGTGTGGTTGTGTATTATCGCACACGCGGCTTCTTGCATATGTCTCTCAGGTAACACAATAGGCAGTAATTAGAAGTGTGTCGAGAATAACCCTATGCCTTGAGGAACGAAAGGCTCTTTCTTCCGCGCCTTCCTTTCCCAAGCTCGGATCACATAGTGGCGTGCGAACCGACTTCACCACATTCTCTGCGCCACAGCAAGCCACACCTTGCAGAGCGAAAACAGCACCTGCTAAGCCCATGAGCATGCTTAGCCATCACAAAATGCCCTAAAACCTTAAACATATCCAGCATGCTTTGCCAATTAGTCTCTGGGAGCATCACGTGCCTATATTTTTAGTAATAATAATCATGACCCCGCTCGTTTACTACCGCCAGCTGCCTCTTGTAGACAACTACCCTATAGCATGCTTAATTAGAAAGCTAATTTCAATTACCAAGAAAAACATCCGGTCTTTTCATAATGGTATTATAATCTGGATTTCTGCTACCCCATATATAGACATCAGTCCATTCTACTCTTTTCGAGCTCAAAAGATCGGGCTGAATCGTCGTCAAGAGGTTCGCAGCTCAAGATTATCTCTACCGAATCGGTTATCCCACCCAATGTTCGTCGATACAAGGAGATTACAATCCGGTTAGGCCCACGACATCGGTTGATGGCATATCGACAGAGCTTCAGGAACAATAGTCCACAATAGTCGGCGTTAATGAAGTTGAAGTGGCGAAGCCCATCTAGCCCGTACGAGAGTATACCTACCTACCTAAGCAAAGGACTGGAGGGTGGCCTTGGATGAATCTCTGATCCATACCCTGGTCGTCCGATTCACACCCACTAAGTAACTAGTACATCTTTAGGCATAGTGTTCCCACTCAAATTGTATGAGGTTAGTACGCGCAGGTAACTTTTGACACCTATTGAGACACGTGAAGCTATTGCAACCACCCTCGTGCCTTGCCTACGCGTATGACGTCAAGACGAGGGAGGGATTGGTGCGAACCTGGCCAACGCGTCTGCCGTGAAGGGGTTGTTGTGAAGCTGACTAACGCGTCTGTCGTGAAGGGATTGCTACGAGGCTGACTAACGCGTCTCTCACAATAACAAGCAACTGTGAAGCTGACTTAGCTGTCTCCTACCACGACAAACGATTGCCGTGGCCCTGACCGATCTGTCTTCCGTTGAGATGAATAATCGCTTAGCCTCGACCACCCTGTCTTCTGCCGCGATGAGCGATTGCTGCGGCCCTGAACAGCCTTTCTTCCGTCGTGATGAGCCATTTCTATGGAGCTAAACTACATGTCTGCCATCACACATATAATCTGGATGAGGCCGCCGCATCTAGAGATGTATTAGTGGGTGTGATTTTGACTGAACCGCTCGCATGATCATGATAGATCGAGGGTCCCCAGGCCGCGCTGCCTCATTGTCTGCTGTGATGGGACGTGGATGAAGAACAAAAAAACTCGGCCACTGTCAAATGTGGCCCGGAGCGTACTCTGCTTTGCCGATTGCGATTGCGAGCATGAAGGTAAGTTCGTGCAGATCGTTTATTATCAGCCCGGCGTTGGCCACGGCTCCTTCTCTCACGGAGATATGGGCGGCGGAAGCAACAGCTTTTGTCTCGCGAATCTTGCACTAGCTGGGATGATATCGAAGCTGTAGGAGAACCGACTCGCATCATTCGACGGCTACAAGATCAGCCATCTCGCCTCACACTGGAGGTTGTTAGCATGGCTCTTAGAGACAGAAGGCGACGTGGGCTACAAGGTGCCAATTCAGAACTTCGACGCGTTCAATTCGTATACTCGGCGCTATAGACTCGCCACATCTAAGCCGCGAGAACTGGGAGCCGCCGCGGGTCCGGGTAACAATTCGGGGGAGTGTGTTCACATGTTGGTCAAACGACTCCCAGATTCTATTCGAAACATCATCCTCCATAGTAGTACGCTCCAAGACATGGCCGTTCAAGAATGGCCTTAATTAATACGGGTTTAACCTTGGATAGGTAAGTTAGGCTATGGAGAGGCCAGTTACTTTATTGTACTATGTGAACTCTGTGTATTCATTGTGTTGAGATGTTAGGTCTGGCATCTTCCATTGCTGTTTCTTTACTGTGTACTCGACCTCTCACCCCCGTTTTACCTACTTTGTAATCCTGACATCGAGGCACACGAGATAGTGGTAGGGGTTTCGTCACCCTCCACAGTGCGTGGAATTAAGCCATCGAGTCTTGTCAGATGAGGCGGGCGCTGCCTAATTATCTCATCAGTTAAGATCCCCTAGCGGGGGATGCTTGGTGAATGTCGGTTTACCTTTGATCCCAGGAGATTGCCCCAATGACAAATGCTCGCGTTGTGTGAGCTGGCGTGCGGCAATGTTGGTCACTCTCTGACATTTTGGTCAGGTGGGTTGGAAAGAAGGTGACAAGGTAATGTACGCGCGCAGCTGCTATGTTACCGTTCCATTCGCCAGTACTACGAAATGAGACTCGAATACGACCTCGTGGATTCACCCACCAGGCTGATTTTTGCAATGCATAATTTCTGCCACATACTTGTCAGATTGAGGTTACAATATTGCCAACGCTATACACTGCGGGGAATATGCCCGGCCACAGCACCTGGCCGAACAAGCAGACATCGGATTCACCTGTGCTCGGTCTATCGAGCTGCTAATATATAAACAGCAAGTTGTTCATACGATGTGAAAGACGAAATTATCAACAGGCTCATCTTACATCCCGGGCCAGTCAATGCAAAGAACCACCCAAATAATCAATTTACCTCTGCTCTAAAAAGACTACTACAAAATGAGCCTTCGCTTGTGTCTCCTGCTCGCCCCCCTGTCGTTGATTGGCACGGCGCTGGCCGCCCCAAGCAGCCGGCTCCTGGATGAACGGTCAGACCCGTCAATCCAGACTTGCTACGAGGGCGAGCCAACGAGCCTGTTTTGCTACAACCCGCCCAATGGAACGCCGCAAGATGTAGAGGTGGACGACGTCGCCTTCGTCGCCGCCTACCTCCGTGCGTATGGGGCCGAGACAAGGCTCGGCCGTCTCTTCAGCATGGCTGCTGCCGACGCTCCAGACTGCGGCGAGTGGAGTCTCTATTCCCGTGGCACAGCCATGGCGGTTGCAAAACACGTCGATAACACGGTCAACACAAGCGTGCTCTTCGCAGACATTGCACGAACCATTGACGGCGGTGCCAACGCCACCCCGGAGCAAAAGGCCGGGGCCATTATTGGCTGCCTTACTAGCGGTGGCTCTCTCGGCGTCCAGGTCAATACATCAGCCCCTGCCTATACTGCAAGCTCATACCCTGCCGGCTATGTGACCAGTGGCATTGTCGTTAAGATTGTGTGGTCAGGCGCTTAAGCTTACACATCCGGATGAGCCGGACCCGGTGTTCAGACATGGGTGAGGTTGCACAGAAGGAACTGAACAACTTGTGATGGGTACTACACAATACTTTAGCAATTTCTGTCAGTTATACGTGAATCTATTACGTCTATTGCCAAAATTGAAAGACGGTCCGAACCTCCATCATCATAAGCTATAACTTGAGAGTAGAGTAGATCCCAGTTGTGATATATTAAACCCATAAACACGAAGAGGCATGCTGGATGTATGTGTGAAAATAATAATAAATGCCTACCCAAATTGGATTGTTACACCCCGTCTTGTCTTGTTGCAAGGATGGCTCGAGTTTTAAGTCCGTAACTAAGGGATGTAGTATTCGGTTACATTGGGCTGTCACAGCCCTACCATCGATACTGGGGCTGTCAGCCGGCTCATAAACACAAAGTCCCAAAGACTGGCCCCGGATGATAGGGTTTCTGCCTTTCTAGGTTGATGAATCCTATTGCCCTTTTGTCCTGGGGTCTTAAAAGAGTAGGCCCCGAGCTGATGGGAACGAAGAATGCAACCACGTTGTGACGACACAGCGCAAAGTGGACATGCCTGTCGAGACTGTGAAGGATTTTCCTCCCTATTTACATATCACATGCACTAAAAAGAAGTGTTGTCAGCAAATGTTCCCTGCACATTGCCACGATATCGCTTGTTGGATGGTTGCCTTGAATCCTCATCGGTGTACTCACGGCCCTTTCTCGCAACATATCGCATTAGCCTCTGTCGGGAGCAAAAGTATGCAGCCACTAGCATCAACGAGGCCCATCTATGAGAGAGCCACACCATGCCTAAGCTGTGCTTGCGTGGAACCTTGTGCCGATGAGTCCGTGGCCGCTCAACTTGATGCCTCCTTTCCTTTCTCCCTGCTCTTCTCCTCAAAGTGACTTGCTGAGCTCGCGCTGCGGCTCGGGCACATAGATAGTACCTCGGACCTTACAGCAGTCCACCCGTGCCAAGCAAACTAATCATTTGTCCGAAGGTTTGATGAGGCTGAGGAGGTTATAGAGAGACATGATGCTAAATAGAAAGGCAATATGTTAACAGGGCCACAGGTCGACGCGTTCATCAGTAGCAGGTTCAGAGTCATTGAAAACAAGAGGGGTAGATTTATTGAGGTCTATCAGATATATTATAAGAGAAGAGCTATAATCAATTGTACTGTATCCCTATAACCAATACTTAAATTATATATCATATTTCCAAAGAGCTAAAAACCGCAAGATGCTAAGATAACAATGCTTTACTATATGCCTTTCTCGAATTTTGAGTAGGAATGGTATATTTGGCACTTTTTCCCCTGAGAATTTACGCGAGGTTCCCATCTATCACCTAGGTAGGTAGGTAAGTACAGCCGTAGTTATGAAGGTAATGGAGGTATCATACTTGAGCCCCGCAAAGATCACGTGAGGATGCTGCTGTTTGTTGCTACGCGGACAGCACATAAGGACCACAGATACCTTTAAGCATTAAGCAAGCTGCGCGTGAATTAATTTCGGGACATCACTGCAGTATCTAACGCGCCTTGGTGATACGTTCTCAAACGACGCACCTCGACATTCATCTGGCTTTGGTGGACCATGGCTCGTCTCAAGGAAAGATCAAAACAAACCAGCAAGGATCTCATTACCTGGACGCGGTTTCACCTACCACAGGGGCAGGAGTGGCCAACGTGGTCTGCGGTACATGAAGATATGCATGTTGGCCCTCTCGCGGATGTGCGAGGTATACAGAGAATATCACTAGGGAGGACGGTTGAAGAGCCTCAAAAGGCTGCGTATGTCATCGGTGAGTTGGGTTTAATTGCTTCGGGTCACGATGCATGTCTGTTAACTGTGAAATTAGCCTGGGGTACCGTGGAGGACCTAGAGAAATTCCAGGATTCATCTGCCTGCGTAGAGTTTCTGCGGGATCTAACCTTGAACGACGACTCTAAAGATCCTGGTTCAGAGGACGATGCACCAACGGTAGCGTCGAGGTTTCTTACACTTGAACATGTCAACGGAATTCCCACGGGAGAATTGGAGGGCCGTATCACATTTACTGCGTACAACATACTAGGTAAAGAGGACGACGATGCTACAGTGTGGAAGCAGTACCACGAAGTGAACAACGCCCTTGGCAGCTTCTTCCCCCCTGGCTCCGACTATCTTGTACTGCATCGCCAATTTAGATGGAGGTATTTAATCATCTGGTTCTGGGTGCTGGGTGAGGACCAGTGGGTGGAAGCAAAGTTTGGGAAACGGCCCCAGAACGACGGACAGGGACGCACAATCATCTGCGACGTTCGTCTTTGGCCATCCACAGGTCTCTCGGGCGATCCTGCGCCGGAGAGCGAGGGCGCAGTTGCCAACCCGGCGGCGAGAGAGGCGTGGAATCAGGCTGTTTCCAATGTGATGCCTCCAGTCACTGCATGGGTACAGGAGCGCTGGGACGTCCGCAAAGTGCCGGGTTATCCTGCTTCCGAGGAGGATTAACCGGGAGTGCTCGCAAATAGAGGCACAAGGAGGAATTGGAACTAGGTTCCAAATCGATATGGTGCAATGGGATCATCCGGAATAGCTGGATTTGAACTTGAATCGTTCTCTCGGATCTAAGCCACCCAGTTGGTTCGTTCTTGGTTTGTTTGGGTACAGTAAACCGTTCGTTCTGCACACAAACAGGCCCCTAAAAGATGAATTGCCATATACCGCACACTATTCATTAGAATCCAACCTTAGGCATGTAAAATACACCCTCGTCGGCATCATCCATATTCTAGTTTCAGGGAAATACAGCATGTGAATGCTTTACCGTACGTATGCTACCTCACAATGCGGCTTGTCTTGTCCACACGATAATATGCTCTGTCTGCTTTGGATTCCATGCTAGTATTCATAATCCTCTAAAGCTTGATTTAGGTACTGGGTTGCTTGGCCCCAAAGATTCGGTCAGGCCCCTGAATCTCAAAGTCCCAGTTATTTGGGATTGACCAAGGCTGGCTGCCATCGGCCACACCAAACAAGTGAGTCATGTGGGCAAAGAAGAAGACGTAATTTTCAGGGTTTGTGCGTTTCTTTTGGGCGTTAAAGCTGATGCATTGGCCGAGGTCGACTGCCATTGAATCCCGAGTTAGAAAGAGGGGTCTGGACATAGGTCTGTGTGTGAGGGTGGCTGTTTTCCTTACCTTGTTCCACCTTGCCTGCTAAGAAGTAACCTCCGCGTAGGGCATGAAAAACCTCGTGAAGGAGGGTAGCACTCTTGGGCACGGCTTCGGCAAGATTCGTCCCAGCTTGAAGCAAGTTGCTCGCTTCTCTGTAGCTGTTCGGCCTCGGGCTGGTGTCAAAGGAAGAAGGGCAAAGAATGACGCTTTGAATCTCGAGGTCCACTTCAGCCTTGCCATCGGCGCCTCGCTTGAGTGGTTGGATGCCGGCGGTTAGACCGAGGCCTGTCCCCGAGCAATAGAGGCCGCCCTCGTCTGAGAAATAGTAGCCTCGCGGTGTTGCGTGGTTCCCTCCCCACCATGCGTTTCCTTCCCTCAGTCGCTTTAAGTATCCGGGTATAGCACTAATGGCGACGGGGTTGCCATTGTCATCTTTAATGTCTGTACCATCAAAGGCCTGTGCACCGTCTCCAGGATTCCGCGAATCGAGAAAGGTGCTGTCACAGTGTAACCAGTGATGGCTCCGAGGGTACTCGGAAGTTCCATCCGCCAATGTTTTCCGGGTGAAAAAATCATGGACCCATTGAATTTCTTCTGATCATTGTGTTATTAAAGTGATTTCCAGGTCTAGCCAAAGACGGCTCATGACGAATTAGGGATGGCACTGCAGTAACGCTTTGAAGAGTAGGAGAAGTGCATGAACAACATAGTCATCTACTTACGTTTGACTTGTTTGACAGCCGCAGCATCGCCTTTGCTTCTCAGTTTGACACTGAACCAAGTTGTCATGGCATCTTGAATCATCAAAGCCCTAGAGCTAAGAGCCCCTTGATCGCCTTGTTCACCTGCTTGCCCTTTTGTTTCGGCATATCGGCCTATGGCCTCCAATGCCTTCTTGATTGAGACTTCACATTCCTGACGCCAATCTTTCAGTGTGGCCATCCGATTATCGCACCCACCATTAGCAGCGGTGCCTTGAACAGTGAAGATCTCGTTGATTTCTACTGCGCTAGTAGGTGACAGGAGGGCGACGAGACATGCCACCAGGCATAGAAACCAATGAGTCCTTGCCATTTCGTGTACGTCAAAAGAGAGCCTGAGCTTGAAAGTTGACCGTCTCGATGGCAGAGGGGAGATTGAACAGACAGGGAAAAGGGTGAGGACCGAGGAGCCTGGCAGTGCCAGAAGTTGCGAGCGTGCCAGACCCAGTCCGCTGTCTCGTTATCCGAGTCCTGGTCTCGCGCTGATACAAAATCCATTGCGCCTAGAGTAGCTACAGCCTTGCCAAGAAGTCATCCGGAGAAGGAAGCCGCCCAAAAGTCCCCGGAAGATGGAAATGCGCCTGCTAGTAGATTCTTTGTAAAGTGCGTGGTATCAAAATGCTCTATGACCTTCTGATTTAGGAGATGACCTATACGCTACATGCATCTTGGTGACCGACCATTGCTCACTGTAACCATTCAGATGCATACTACACTTTACCTCAACCTTCACGTGGTGTTGAACCGGTAACATCTGACAGCTGAAGTTTAACCTGCTGACCGGAACTTCTGTGCCTTGCCCTGGTTTGCCGTTGCAATATTGAGGATGAAATAAGTAAGGCTGCAGGCAGTCAGCATCACAGCAACATTGGGGGCTGACGATGGCCTCCCGGCATGGCCTTGTTCGAAGATCTACATCAGCTGGCTAGTAAACTTACAAATGTTGAGTTCCATTAGCCCATCTCGGTAACCCTGGCCATAACACCTCGATCCATTCAGTAGCATGTGAACCCTGCTCTACGACAGTCGAGTGTTATGGCGTAGCATCAAAACAAACATACATTGATTAGATGTAGGTCACAATCTTGACTAGGATGCTAACTGTCACACAACTTTGGGATAGGGGTACCCTGCTACGTGGGGTCAGCCTTGTTGGTAGCCTGGTTGATTTAGAAGTCTAACAAACAGGCCCCTCCACGATAATATCAGGATCGGATTAGGACATGAGTCCGAACGCATATATCCCATGTCGGATTTTTAGATGTGACCCTGCCGGTAGCATTTGTGGGATGACAGAAAAGTACTTTGGACGACTAGGTTCGTATCCTGCAGCACTACCCACACTCGGTGGTATAATGCTACCCTGGTAAAGCAAGGCTACGATGATGCGGGATGAGGTCGGAACCGGTGACTTCTTCCTGAGTAGCTCCAAGGCAGCCAGACATGGGATTCGGGGGAAGAGGGTTTACAGCTGTTGCTCCTGTCTCTGGTGAAATGAGGGAGCGGCCTCGTCTCCCTTGGCCACAGCTTTCCTTGCAGTAACCTCTTTTTTTTGCACCTACCCAGTCTCATTGGAGCAAAGTAGTGCAGCAACCATGACTGCACCGAGTCTTAGTCTGTTGTTGGCGTTGCTGACCGCACAATGGAGCAGCCTCGTGTGGTCGGCCAACACAACTCGCGGCTCAAACGATACCATCGAGCTCCCTAGCTATGATCCACGGGTGAGGCCTTTGATTTCTCTTGATCTGGCCAGAAAGACGAGCGCTAACATTTCCATTGACAGCCTGCGCCGGCGTACATGGTGGACAACCAGCACAACTACTACAAGACTGCGCCAGACAAAGGAAAGCATAATGGTCCAGTATGGGCCTATTCAGGGAGCCTGGATAAGTACATGAGCAATCTTCGAGAGGGGAGAGTGGTACGCGGTGGCTATGTCGGGTCCAACAAGACCATAACCACCACTGTCACGTCCCCTTCCAACCGCTCAACGATACAGGCCACTGACTATTGGCTCAAGACTCTGGGACCGCTGGGCGCTGTGAGTTTCTGCGCATGTTGAGTGATTCAGCAGGGTTGTCGAACATGTACTGATGGGGAAACACAGCAACCGCACGCTGGTGGGAGCGACTACCAGTTCTTTCGGAATGTGGTTGATGACTTTAAAGCCGACAACGAAGGAGGGTCGGACGCGACCGAGGCGATCAACGCCGCCTCGGCCGCCTGGAACAAGGAGTCGGTCGGCGGCAGCAAGACGCGGTGCGGCGAAAAGTGCGGCAACACCTTCTCGCAGGGCGCCGTCGTCTTCTTCCCGGGCGGCACCTACAAGATCTGCTCGCCCGTGATCCAGTACTACTACACGCAGTTCGTCGGCGACCCCAACGACATGCCCATCATCAAGGGCTGCGACGAGTTCCAGGGCATCGCGCTGTTCGATGTCGATCCGTACATCCCCGGCGGGTCGGGCAAGCAGTGGTACATCAACCAGAACCAGTTCTTCCGCCACATCCGCAACTTCAGGTTCGACCTCCGCGACATGCCCGAGTCGACGGCCGAGAACGACCAGGACCTGGTGCCGACGGGCATCCACTGGCAGGTGTCGCAGGCCACGACGCTGCAGAACCTCGTCTTCGACATGCCCACCTCCAAGACCACGACCGCCGTGGGCATCTTCACCGAGAACGGCAGCGGCGGCTTCGTGTCGGACCTCACGTTCAACGGCGGCAACATTGGCTGGCGCGCGGGCTCGCAGCAGTACACGGCCCGCAACCTCGTCTTCAACAACTGCAACACGGCCGTGCAGATGGTCTGGGACTGGGGCTGGAACTGGCAGCAGGTCACGGTCAAGGGCGGCTCCATTGCCTTCAACATCTCGGGCGTCGGGGGGGACACTGGCCAGGGCATCGGCAGCGTGTCCATCATCGATTCCACCATTAGCGACGTGGACACGGGCGTCTTGACCAACAGTCTTGCCCAGTCGCCCAACATTGTCCTCGACAACACCAAGTTCACCAACGTGGCCACTCCGGTCAGGGCGGCCGGCGGAGGCACTCTCCTGTCCGGGAACTCGGACCTGTGGGCCACGGGCAAGCGATATAACGGCGACAAGGGCTCGACAGAGACCGGCACGGTGACGGCTCCAGCTAGGGGTAAAGGCCTCAATAACAAAGACGGACAGCTCTATGTGCGCTCGCGTCCGCAGTACGAAACTCTCGGTACCGGGTCCTTCTTGATCGCCACGACGGATGGAGGGTGCAAAAACGATGCCACGGGTGATCAGGCGTCCTGCATAAACAGCTTCCTGCGAAAGGCCCTGGATCAGAAAAAGGTTGCCTACTTTCCGGCCGGAGTGTACGCTGTCGGATCCACGGTCAACATCCCCACCGGCTCAGTCGTGCAGGGCACCCTGTGGTCTCAGATACTGGGGTCGGGCTTTTACTTCAGCGACATGCAGAGCCCCAAGGTCATGGTCCAGGTCGGCAACAAGGGCGAGATTGGCACCATGGAGATCACCGAGATGCTGTTCTCGGTGCGTGGTGCCACGGCTGGTGCTATCATGATGGAGTGGAACGTTGCAGCCTCCGAGCAGGGAGCAGCTGCCATGTGGGTAAGTTGTTTGTTCTCATGAGGATCTATTACACATGGACGTACGTCTTCTTCTTACAAACTCTAACCGTAATCCCTGTCTAGGACTCGCACTTTAGGGTCGGCGGAGCCATCGGCACTGACCTCGACTTGAGCAAGTGTCCCAAGTTCAGCAACAATGCCGACTGCATCGCCGCCTCGCTCATGTTCCGTGTGACGAGGCAGGCAAACGGCTACTTTGAAAACGTGTGGGCGTGGGTGAGCGACCACGACAATGACGAGTCCATCTACGACCAGCCCGACTCGAGCTCGACGCAAATCTCCATCTTTGGCGCCCGCGGCATGCTCATCGAGTCCGAGGGCCCCTCGTGGTTCTACGGCGGAGGCTCCGAGCACTCGGTACTGTACAACTACCTCCTCAGCGGGGCCAAGAGCATATACCTGGGTCACATCCAGACTGAGTCTCCCTACTACCAGCCCAACCCCAGGCCGCCGGAGCCGTTCCGCGCGGCTGCCTCGTTCCCCAATGACCCCAACTTCAGCGAGTGCGAGATCGTGGCCGATGTCTGGGATGATCGCTGCAACTACGCCTGGGGCATGCAGATTGTCAACTCCCAAGACGTCATGATACACTCGGCCGGGCTGTACAGCTTCTTCAACGAGTATTATCAGGACTGTATCCCCACCCACAACTGCCAGGACCGCATCCTCGAGGTCAAGGGCTCGACCGGCGTCGTCATCTTCAACCTGTTCACAGTGGCTACTATCAACATAGCCAGCGGTATCGACGACACCAATGTTCCCCAGGCAGACAACCAGCGTGGCTTCACCACAGAGGTCAGTGTCTGGGTGCCGCTTCCCGGGTTTGATCACCTCGACATCGTGTGGGTTGGCACAGAGGTCTGGGACTCGCCCACGGTGAGCTGCCCAAGCAAGTCTTGCCAGCTCATCATCCCAACCAGGTCGGTGGGGTCAACTACCATCCGGCCCAGCAGCTTCACAACCTCGCTCGAGTATGGAGGCTTCTCCAGCACCACGATTGGCGGCGTGGGAACCACCGTCTTTGAGACCTCGACCACGACCGTGACCATTTCTGTTCCCTCTGTCGTAACCGACGGCATCGGACACTCCAATGTCAACGTGACATCGTCTGGCGCAGTGCCCATCACCGTCTTCCCAAGCGTGGACCTTGACCCTGTTGTGGTGACGCTGCCCGACGGCCAAGGCAGTTCAACAGACAGAACTATCACCCTGCCGCCCTGGCCTCAGATTGAGGGCGGTCCATCCATGAGCTATACAGACCCAGCCACCCTGCCATCCAACAGTGGCTCTGGCCCGGCCACCAGCACGACATACTATACTCCCATCACCAGCCGCATCACAGTAGGCGGGGCCACGGTGACGACGGTCACGTTCCCGGGCTCGACCGCGGCCATCACCGTCCACTGCCCGACCGAGACGTCCATTGTCTTTGCGACACCCCGGATTGCCGTCGGCACAACATGTACTGACGAAGCTGACCGCACGCTCAACTTTGCCTGTCCGACGACCCGCGTCTTCACCTTCCTCGGGCCCGCGACTGCTGTGGCCACCGTCGACTGTTCGCTGGTCACGGCCTGGAAGACCGGCTCTGCCGATCCCACCCCTGATCCGCTTCCTGTGTTCACGCGCTGGCCATCTTACGGCCATATCGAGCCCGAGGAGCAGGAGCGTGACAAGCCCGAGCCTGACGACGACGGTGTGCACGTGCCCTGCGCGTCCTGGTTCTTCTTCTTCTGCATCTCGTGGGGACAGGTGCGTGTGCGTTCCTGGTACTGGATCCTGCCGCCGGGCATCTACGGGCCGATGCCTCCCCCGATCAACATCATCCGGCCCCCGCCCGGCGTCACCTTGCGTGGGAACCTGCCCAACTGGCCCAAGTTCACCATCGGGCCGGACCGCCAGCTTACGACCGAGTCGGAGCGCGAGTGTGAGAAGCAGACGGCCGAGGCCTGCACGACGACCAACTACGTGTCGGACGGCACAACGACGTCGTCAACGACGCTGTGTGAAACCATCACCGGCTGCTCCACCACCGTGTCTGATGAAACCACGGATGTCGTCGGGGACCAGACAGCGGCCCCCATCGGCACCTGGGGAGACGAGCTCTGGGCAACGCAGACGCTTGGCGAAGACTACACTCGCCAGGTCTTCGCCGCTCTCAGATCAGAAATGAACCGCGAGAAGAGCAGCGCCGGCGGGACGACCATCTCCTCGACCTCAGGTCCGACCGCAGGACCAACATGCCGTGGCGGAACCACGGCCTGCGGTGGCACCATCTGCTCGGGCTACTGGTGCCAGCCCACCCCGACCGGCCCTCCGCCCGGCTTTCGTGATCCCAAAGACCCCAACTCGGACGACTACACGGCGCCCACGACCACCGTCTCAAGCAGCACCTCCTCCACCACCCCCAACGACCCCAAGCCCACTACGCCGCTGGAGCGAGGCCCAATCCAGTGCTTTGACGAGGCCGATTTCCCGGGCCACGGGGACATCAACCCCGACTCTCAAGATGACTTCTCCCAAGAGTTCAGCAACCTGCGAGGCGGTGTGGCAGACGACTCCATCGGGCCTGACTCTTCACCCTGGGAGCTCCGCAAGAAGGACGGCCACGGCATCAACTACTGGTTCAAGGCCGAGTGGGTTACCGGCTGCGTCACCACCGTCGACAAGCAGAGCTTTGGCTTCCCGCTCGGCTCGCCCAGCCTAATCACCGCGTACCTGCTGGTTCGAGAGGACTTTACAAAGTGTGAGTTGTCTTCAGGACACTACCTTTTTCTACTTTTCCACGAGCAAGAAACGAACAAACTAATGTCTTCCAGGCAATAACCAGGGAGTCGGCGGCACATGCCAGGTTGGATGTCTCAAGTATACATTTGAGGGTGGCCGCGGTGATGCTGAGGAAGATCCCTGCAAGGACTTTGACTGTCGGCAGTGTGGAGCGCCGTTTGAGGTCCCTGAGTGTCAGACCTGTTGTACATGAAGAGGCAAACAGTCGCCAGATACGTCTATTTTAGATTCAATAATGACATGTTCTCAACCATATTCATTCCACATTGTACTAAACTGAAGTGTATAATTATCAACTCCTTTCTACTATCTCAGACTTCTAGGCACCAGTCACAGGTTGCAAAGCATCCATACTTTAGCCCGAAAGAGACTGAGGATATGTGATAGCTATAGGGTCTTTTAGAAAAAAAGTCCATCTCGTTGCTGGTTAGCTGTTGGGGCAGGTATGACCCGAGCCATGCAACGCCAAGTCAAACATGATGCCAGATCGGTTGCTCTGATTACATCTTTAGCGTACTCCGTCACTATGAGCCCAAAACTCATCAGAGTATCTTCCATCAGTACCTGGTTGTCGACTCCTCCACCTCTGTCTCGCAAACATCTGCCAAATATCGATCAAATTTGTTTGCAAGAGTGATTCTCTTCTTCAGGTGAGCAAACGTCATCTTCTTGTTCATATACTTGGCTAGTCGACGGCCTGTCGTAATCGAATTTCAAATTGCCGCCCGTTCATAGGATACTCTGCCAGCTCGTTGATATGCAGCCGGATATCATCAAAATCGATGCTCACATCTTCTACGAGATCTTCCAGTCTACGGAAGAAATTGCGCCAGATTTGCTTGTGCTAGCGATCTTCCAGTGTGTAATACCGCAACGCTAGCTGGATGCGGGATTTGAAAGCCTCATCAAAACTGCCAACGCGATTTGTTGTGAGCATCAAGATGCCATCATAGTGTTCCAGAGATCTCAGGAAACCGACACGAGAGCATTCCGTTCGAGATCCTGCAAGGAGCGCTGTTCAAGAAACACCTCAGCTTTATCGAGAAGCACAACACAATTCCAGATTTTCCCGAGATAAAAGACTGAGCGAAGTTATTTCTCCACTTGCTCTGGCTTTATGCTAATGTCTCCATATATTACAGAATACAGTAGCTTCTTTATATATTATTTATTTCTTCCACTATAATAAAAGTTATTCTAAAATTAAGCTATATATATAACTTTAGTTATATAATTTTTTAAAAAATAATTTAAAGAATTTAAATAAAATAGCTAATATATTATAATAGTAGGTATAATATTAAGTAATTTAATTCTTAATATTTAGGAATTTCTTTTTTTTAATAACTACTATATAACTATAGAGCTCTTTTACCTACTAATTATTATTAATAAAATAGTTTTTAATTATTTATAACTTTAATTAAAATATTCTTAATTATATATTTATAAAAGGTTTTTATATAAATATTATTTTTATATTAAAAAGTAATTAAAGATTAAAATAATAATTATTTTTTAATACTTAAGGTTAAATTATTATAGATATTTATTATTATTTATAAGAATAAATAAAGTAATTTATAATAATATTAATATAAAGAGAGGAAGGGATTAGAGGAGATAGTGTTTATAAAAATACTCCTAAGATTTTAAAATATAACAGAAGAGAATATAGTAAGAGACATTAATAAATAACACTGGGAATAGCCTCATAGACATATACAAGTGTTCTTGCAGGCACGTAATTCTGAATGCAAAACAGGGTGAGCCAAGGATCCCATCACACCGACTCTCCCAGTCGCAACCACCTCCCCGAAAGACAACAGTCATCCGACGAGAACCTCAGAGTTGTGGGCTCCGTGCGGTATACTATTCGTACCTTGAGCATACACTCATCCAATCATTGCATCGTCGGTGAGCAACATCCCAGCTACACTCGCCGAAGTGAGCGTGGCGATGATACCAGACACAAGAGCCGAGACAGCTACACGTGAGATGGCGCCTGAACGACCGGGCGCAATCTGAGACAATACTCCAATCTGCGTTCCAAGCGAACCAATGTTTCCAAAGCCCTACACCACGTCAAACACGTTAGTATACCACTATGACCACAACACAACGCAGTCCTTGCATGACTTACACAGCATGCATAAGTAGCTAACAGCCTTGTGCGGCTATTCATGCTGATAAACGGCTCATCATGGGACAGGGCAGAGAAGGCGACAAACTCGTTTGCCACGATTTTAAGGCGAGGAGTTCTCCGAAAGCTCGAAGATCCTGGGACGGGACTCCAAGGAGCCAGGCGACGGGATACATGAGATATCCTAGAACAAGTTGTAGAGTGAGTTCTGTCTCTGTTAAGTTCCAGTATTTGCCCCACCAGGTCAAGAAGCCGTTGACCAGGGCCACGAAGGAGATGATACAGAGGAGGGTAGTAACAATCATCCCAGCAATCTTGAGACCGAGCCATGCACCGTTGGCAAAATCATGCAAGGCATTCGAAGCCTTGTCCTCTTCAACTTCCGGAACGACAATGTATCCAGACGTTAGAGGCTCCTCTGTCTCAGGATATCGCATCTTAGAGATAGCAAGGGAAGCCGGGATAGACATGATACAAGAGGAGACTAATGCTTGTGGGTTAAGGCCGAGGCCAATATAGGCAACGAGCATAGATCCTGAGATTGTTGCAAAGCCACAGGTCATGACCTGGTGGATTTCGGCATGGGTTAGATAGGGGATGAACGGACGAATAAGCATAGCCGACTCTCCTTGTCCGACAAAGGGTGTAGAGGCCGCGACGACGGCCTCAGCCCCAGACACTCTAAGTATCCAGAAGAAGAATCTTCCAAGCTTCTTAATAAAC
This sequence comes from Clonostachys solani, assembly GCA_902141235.2. Taxonomy (NCBI): domain Eukaryota; kingdom Fungi; phylum Ascomycota; class Sordariomycetes; order Hypocreales; family Bionectriaceae; genus Clonostachys; species Clonostachys solani. The sequence continues at coordinate 24,043 of CABFOC020000068.1, forward strand.
CATTGTAATATACCGAAGTGGTAGAGCAACGTAACAAGAGACACAAAAAAGATGATGGGAGGTACGACACCGATCAAGAACCACGGTAGTGATGCGACTGACTCGCTAGTCAGGAAAACGACGCCGTCTGAAGCAAAAGTGAGTAGCGTCCGTGCCATCGAGGAGATGAAAGCAAAAATATCGTAGCCAGGCTTTGTCTTCAAGACGAACAAAGCGATGACGAATTGGGTAAGCATGCCGCCGATGACTGTATGCCATTGAATCCTCTTGCGGTCTCGGGAGGTCGCGTAAAGTCCAGCGATCATGACGACGAGTCCGAATAGAGATATGGCTCTACTAGGACGCGTGTTGACACCCGTCTCAGCAGGGATGAAAGTGGCTGTCAAGAAGACTGCAACGGTGAAAGCCGCAGCGGCTGGTTGGCGGAATTTGGAAGGAATGACATCATACACCCGCCGGAAAGTATACGCCCAGGCAACTCGGACAGGTGCCCAGAACGTTTCGATAGGAATCCACCAGAAGATGAAACGCAGAGTGACGGCCAGATAAAGTAGGAACGGGATGAGCCATCCAAGTGCATCGGATCGATGGAAAACTAGCCCATGTATCCACCACCTGCGAAGTATGAGCATGGTCCGCTTTGCCCACATAGAAAGATTTGAAACGGTGACATTTGCTACTTACGCCGTCCAGACCATCCAGAACAGAATGTGGAAGCCGAGTCGGTACTTGCTGTAAAAGCGACCGATGGCTCTGCTCTTGCCTCCGCCTCTGTCCTGGTTCGGATCGTCGATAGCGCTAGGCTCCCCGAGGGAAACATCCACATGCTCCTCTGCAATGCTTTTCTTGGATATGGCACCGTCCGAGGCTTTGTGAATATCGGGGTGGATGGGATGAGAATCCAAGGTCTGTTGTGACGTGTCACCAGGTTGAGGGTCTCTCGGGGGTTCCATGGCAACCAATGAGAACAAGAAAAGGCCGAGATAGTCCGATAGTGCAGAATGAAGGTCGACTCGAACAAATGTGTTGTTTGATCTGAGGGATGGGTCTTCTTCATCTGGGTTGCGGGACAAAGGTTGGTGGCTTTTTATGTAAATCGAGCGCACAAGGCTGTCAGCCACGAGCTCCCATGGGGACCCCGCGTCTCCCTTCTTATTGTGGGATTCGGAATTATGGTTCAATTTTACGGCAAACATGACTCGAGCAGCTAACTAGCAAAGTATGGGTGGATCTCGGTTGTAAATCCGAACAACGGCGATAAAAACGAGTGCTTGCCGAGTAACAAACAAGTGAGACACATACATGAACTGCTTTATTGAACGATGAAAACAAATTACACTTCAGCAGCTTTAAATCAAGATGAGTGCTTGGTACAGAACCCCTTCTCTTCGTCGAGGGGACATAGCTTAAGTTTGTTCCAGGTATCGACGCGGTCTCTTCAGGGCTCCTCTGGCCAAGCAGAGCCTCACAACTGCTGTCTTATTTGCCACAGGCGACCTCACTGCTCAACAATTGATTGAAAGAAAGGGCCTCGAAGAGCATGATATCGCAAGGACTAGTCGTATGATGCTTTACGGAGGGGGTAAGTCGACAACTTGACTTTGAAACGAAGGTCTTTGGACATTCAACTGACGCTCTTCAACACAGCCATCTTTGGACCTGCAGCCTTCCAATGGTACAGATTTCTCAACTCTAGAGTAATAATCTCCTCCAGTCCGGCAAAACAGACACTGTGTCGCGTAGCTTGTGATCAGCTGATTTTTGCCCCAACATTCACGGGGGTGTTCCTCGTCAGCATGGCGCTTTTCGAAGGCAAGAGCCCAGAAGCGGAGCTATCAAAGAGTTATTACTCGGCGCTAAAGACAAACTACATGGTCTGGCCCGCGGTACAGGTTTTGAACTTCAGATTCATACCCTTACAGTTTCAGCTGGTGGTGGTGAATGTGATTAGTATCGGCTGGAATGCCTTTCTTAGCCTCCTCAGTAGCTCTAGCACTGATGTGTATCAGCAAGCAATGGCGGCTTAGCATTGCACCGAGACTGAGGCGCCGGCGAACAAGAACAAGTGGATGACGCGGAAGCAACTTTAACCATATAGCGTGGGATCAGTGATCGCAGGCGTGAGAGGTGCATTGCAAATTAATAGACTTGCGAGTTAGCACAACTACTTCGTATATTATACTCGACCTCTGACGTCTTTGTTTTTCTTCGCACTACCAGCTCCAGAACTTGGCTTTGGACCGCGAATGTTGAACCGACTGTGATACTGTTGAGCTGAATGAGTGAGGTGATGTTGTTCTGTAAGATTGTAAGTAATATCCGCTAATAACTTCTAGTCTATAGCCGCTTCTCTTAGTGGCTCTAGCGTGGTATATAGTAAAAGATACTATCAAGGTAGCTCTTTTTAAATCTACCCTACTATACTACATATTCTAAGATTAAGAAACTAGAAATAATAAATTATATAAATAAAAAAAAATATAATAAAAATAATTAATTTATATATTTTTCTTAAAAGTTAAATTATAATTTATATTTTAGTCTTTTTAATATTATAAAAACTTTTAAAATTACATATTTAGCTTAAGTATAAATATAATATCTCTTTAAAGTAAGTAAGAGAGCTACATGGCCTTATTTTCATCCTTGACGAAAGCGGCGCATTTGTGGCTTTCGGTCTGCGAATTATTACATGAAGCCACGCTCCAACAATACCCACCGCTCAGAGGCTGGAACGGATTCGTGCGTCGGGCCAAGGAGGTTGGCGTCGGAAATACAAGTCGGATTTGAAGGCTGGTGGGTGAGTGAGCTTTGAATGATGGAACCTCCCGGAGCTACGGAATTATTCTACTCCAAGGACTTATCCTGCTGCAGATCAACCACTATTTGACTGCATTTTTATTGGCTTCTCAAGCCCAGTTCGGTCCTGCATTCTCCCAAGGTGATTATTACACCCGCCGATTTTGTTTCTTGCTCTTGTCCACCCGCCATGATTTCCGCTCTCACTGCCCGAGCCTGTCGCCGCTTGAGCTTCTCGCGTGCTCCCGGAAGGACTCTCAGACATGTGGGAGCCCTGAGCCTCTCTAGCCCCAGGCACTATTCGGTAGATTCTCATGCTGGTTTAAGGAGTATTCTTAAGGTATCGGAAGAAGTGCAGGATGCCATCGCTACCAACAAACCAGTCGTAGCCCTCGAATCGACGATTTACACACATGGAGCCATTGATGACCTGGGCCTGGAAGACATTGTTCGTCGCAATGGCGGCGTCCCAGCTGTGTGTGGTATCTTTGCCGGTGTACCGACGGTCGGATTGTTGCCCCATGAGATTAGTCGCATGGTCAGCGAAAAGGCACACAAGGTTTCCCGAAGGGACATTGCTACCCTTACGGGCAAGGTAGGCGAGACTGAGTGGTCTTGTTTCTATTGCGGCACGAGAAGAAACACAATTCTAATAACTTATAGGGCCTGTTAGGAGTCAACGAACATGGCGGCACCACCATCTCTGGCACGATGGTTTTGGCTAAGCTCGCCGGTATTCGTGTCTTTGCCACAGGGGGCCTTGGAGGTGTTCATCGCGGTGCCGAAGACTCGATGGACATTTCCGCCGACCTGACTGAGCTGGGACGAACACGCGTAGCTGTCGTGGCATCCGGATGCAAGGGCTTCCTAGACATTCAGCGAACTCTCGAATATCTCGAGACGCATGGCGTCGTTGTTTCGACGTTTCTCCGCGGCCGTCAGCCAGACAAAGTTACTTTCCCGGGCTTCTGGTCTGTCGAGAGCGGCCTCAAGACACCCTCGACTATTCGCAATGAGGAGGAGGCGGCGTCCATCATTCTAGCGCAGGAGAAGCTGCAGATCGAGTCGGGCTTGTTGTTTGCCAACCCTGTCCCGGAGACGTACTCGATCCCCAACGCCGAGATGGACGCCATAATTGAGCAAGCTGTCGCCGAATCTGCGCGCCGCAATGCCTCCGGAAACGAAAACACGCCCTTCATCCTCAAGCGGATTCGAGAGTTGACCTATGGGAAAAGTGTGGCGGCCAACCTCGCCCTGGTACAGTCCAACACCGAGAGCGCTACTAAAATTGCGGTATCCCTTGCAAAGATGTTGGAGCAAAGCAAATAGTAAGGGCACTGCTTGTTTATTATGTCCCCAAATTGTACGTTTAAATTAGTTCACACGGCCTGACTTCGGAGAAAGTAGTGCCGCTTCTCGATCAATGCCAGTCCTTTCGACGTCCGTCTCATCACTGTCTGAGCGCCAGGTACGAATCACAGGTGCATATAACAAAACCTTATATACATAGGGCATCTTTACCTCCTACGTAGTCCATGTAAGATGCTAATCATAATTGGAACCTACCAGATGTCGCTCCTACAGGCTGATATCCTGGTGGCGGGTTCTGTTGCTATAGACGTGACGTGCGATTACACGGGGATGGATAGTGATACAGCACCACAGCCACATCTCCATACATCCAATCCGGGCCGAGTCTCTCAGCTAGTCGGGGGAGTTGGCCGAAATGTCGCACTTGCTGCCTACAGGGTCAGCTCTGGTTCCGGGGTGAGGTTCTGCAGTGTCGTCGCCAACGATAAGTAAGTATCCTCAGCGTAGCCAGTTAACGATCTCCCTGGCCATTTGACCACGCCACTAATCGTTTTCCCGTCACGGATAACAGTGCTGGAACCTCAGTCATTGCCTCATTAGCATCGTTGGGCATGGATGTCTCGTGCATACGGAAGTTGGACGCATCCATCAACGAGGACCTCAGGACAGCCGAGTACATTGCCATCAACGGATCTGACAAGAACCTGTTCTTGGCCGTGGCTGACATGAACATCTTCACCTCTAGCGCCATCCCGGACGATTGGGAGCATATTATTGGCCAATCCAAGCCGAAATGGGTGGTTGTGGACGCCAACTGGAATGCGTCTGGCATTGCTTCGATAACAAGAGCAGCCAAAAAAAGCGATGCAAGCGTGGCTTTTGAGCCTGTCTCCCAGGTCAAATCCGAAAGGTTGTTCGACGGGGTTAGTAAGCTTGGGGTGTTCCCTCGCCAGAGCATCGACCTTTCCACGCCGAATCATTACGAACTGGGCTCGATGTACAAGGCTGCCAAGCAGAATGGCTACCTTGAGGGTCGAACATGGTCGTCTTGTTACGATGCGATCAACTCACCAGACTTGGATGCCAACTTGAGAGAGCTAGCATCCAAGCGTAGACTAGAGATTGATGTTCTGCGGCAAGCGATAAAGCTCTTGCCTTATATTCCCACCTTGATCACTAAGCTGGGACATGACGGAGCAGTCCTGGCTCAGATCCTTCCCAAGGGGGACAGCAGGCTGGCTGATCCAGACGAGAGCCAGTACGTGTTCAAGGCGGCTGGTGCGAGTGAATCTGGCGGCGTCTACCTCCGCTTCTACCCCCCGGCGGAGAGTGTCAAGGATGCAGTCTCGGTAAATGGGGTAGGCGACACTTTCTTAGGCATTCTGATCGCAGGGTTAGCAGCTGGAGGGCGGATTGACAGGCTGATTGACGTGGCACAGAAGGGTGCTGTCATGACGCTGCGAAGCCCCGAATCTGTCAGTCCCCACCTGGGCGACCTCAGCAGGGCCGTGTTGGAAGCAGCATCTTCTAAATAAGTAGTCGAAGAAAGAAACCGAAATTCAATGTGAGTTTGTGGTCATCGCATTGCAAATTGTCATGGAGCCGCTTTAGGTACCTAGTGTAGAATAGGGATCGTTGAAGCTTACCAGTGCTTGCAAAATATCCATTAACTCTAGTGTAGCAGTTTCCAAAAGCTTACAAGTAAAAGTAAGACTATTAGTTACTCTATAAAAATTTTACAAGCTTTTACGGAAGAGAAAGAGAATCAAGTTTCATAGTAATAGAGGCTATTAGAATATATGCCTATAATTATATTAATTAAGAGGTTATATCTACTAGGATTCTAATCCTCTAAGCCTTCTAGAGGGTATTTATATATAGTTTACTATTCATTGTGTTGAGTTGTTGGGCTCTGGCAGCTTCCATTGCTGTTGAGCTTTATTCTCTTTCTCTTACATACGCATGCTAATAACAATGATGTTATCCACGTACATGTACTTGGAGTTGGCGCACAGGCCACTATGGGCACCCGGAATTAGTGTCCTCCGGCTACGGAAGCAGCGGAGGTCTGCTTTCATTATTATTCCCTTTCCCGAGCATCCCAGCTTGACCCTCTGCATTGTCCTGCTCGTCCCGGAGGGTTCACCCCAATGGCTCCAGCATCTGCCCGAACCAAGAATCCGAAGGCGTGCGAGCCATGCCGCCGGCGCAAGGTCCGGTGCGACGGCAACGAGCCTTGCAGCAACTGCACCCACGACCCGTCCACGTGCTTGTACCGCCTGAAGGCCCGTCATCGAAGCATCCAGTCGCGGCCCGCAGAGGGCGGCTGTGCACGGCCGCCAACAGTCCCTCCAGGCAGCCCTCCTCGGCCAAGGGGGGTAGAGGTGCGAGAGCGGACGTTGCCCGCTCAGTCCCCAGATGTCGTGCGTGCCTCTGCCACGTCGCGCCAAGGGCCGAGCCAAGGGCCGAGCCCGCAGCTCTATGAGTGTGTCGCCGCTACCCATCTGTCTCCCCGGTCTACCGACAGCTCACAGCTGTTCTACGGGCCTTCATCCAGCTTTGCGTTTCTGAAGCAAGTCCACCGGACGGTCCTGGCCATCCGATCAAGAAGAGGATCTGCCCAAGCGGACACTCATCCTCACGCAGACGCTGCTCCCATTTCAGGAGAGGACGATGCCGGCCTCGACGTTTTCATGCAGCGAAACATCTTTTTCGGCGTGCCACTGAAGGCGGACCCTGTTACCTCTCCATTGGGCTTGTCCGAAAGCATTGCTGGTCTGATCGAGAGACCTCTGGCCGCAGCGTTTCTCGCTGATTATAAGGCTGGCAGCTACCGTTTCCTCCCGGTCTCACCAACGTCATCATATGACGCCCTACTCGACGAGGGATATCAAGATAACGGGGTTCTAGACCAACTACCTCTGAGAAGGTCCTTGCTGCTGCTCGTTTTGGCCATCGGCGCTCTGCAATCCACCTCCCACGCCGGACTTGCCGACAAGATATTCCTGGAAGCCAAGCATCATATGACAGCCTATGAAGATGCAGTGGCAATTCCCACGATACAGCTATCACTGCTCATGGCTGAATATCAGATCAACATGGGTCGACCGAGCATCGCTTATCTGCATGTCGGTAGCGCGTGCCGCAAAGGGATGGCTATGGGCCTGGCGCATATCATCGGGGGCTATTCGTATGAACACGCCCAAGAACGCAGTGCTACTCTGTGGTCCCTATATTTCTACGAAAGGTGGGCGCTTTATTGTGGCGGATTCTGACAAACCAACTGACAATTTGGAACGGATAGCTGGCTGGCACTGATAATAGGGAGGAGAAGTATGATTAGAAGGGAAGACGTAGGATGGCCTTACCCTGAAGCACAACCGCTCCTGACCAACCTCTGCCGTGCAGGCGAAATTATGGAGGACCTTACGGAGTCGTTATACAACCGTAAGACCGACACTCTTGAAACCCTTCACGACAAAGCACAAGCTCTTTACCGGCGTCTCCAGCAATGGGGTGACACTTTGGGAATCGGATCATCAAGTGTTCCCCGACAAGACACATTCGATGATCCGACCGTGACCCTTTTCTTACACAACGGTAAGACCTTGACTAGAGCGCGGTGCAGTGTTAGGTACAAGTGAACAGGCTGACCATGAACAAGTCTATTTTCAACTCAAACACACAATCTTTCGACCTTTTTTGGTCACAGAAACGGTCCTACATCAAAATGGTAACGAAAAGGTGGCAAGCGAGCTTTGGCTTCGTCAAGCGTGTAGAAACGCGACAGACGCAGCAATCGATTCCATCATCTTCACGGATTCAATGCTTGGGGCAGTGGACTTTGGAAAGGTCAGCTACGCGTGTGAATGAGCCCATTTAATTGACGGATAGCATCCCATGTTAATGCAACAGCTCTAGGTTCGCCGCCACGACTCGTTTTTTATGGAAGCAAGCAGCATTGTCCTTCTCTTCGACTCTCTCCGCCACCCGACCAAGCACGCCAACAACCTCATCTACATCAACATGGCCCTCGGTTGCCTGCGAGCTATGGTTCAGGATGATCCCGTTACCAGCGTTTCTCGTTCAATCTCCCGCATTGTGAGTGTCGTTCAAAATGCAATCGGGGGCGATGTCGGCTCGCCGCCTCTGGCGGATGGCGTAACGGGGACGCTGCCATTGGCTCTTCATGCCGCACCACAGCATTCACGGCTCAACACAAACATGCAAAATCCATCGGTAGAGAATTTAGAACCGACCTATGGCACATCGGGGCTTACCTCTCCACCTGGACATCATCAGACACTGGACCAAGATTCCTCTGTCAGCCCGTTTCTGCCATGGTCCGCTTTCCAGTCCATACTGGCCACAACGGAGGCGAATTCACAGTTTGACCTCTTGACGACAGACTTGTCAAGCCACTTCCCTATTGACTTGAATATGAGCCTGGATGACGATGCACACTGAGATCTTTAGGGTCGGAAGTCGGAAAGATGAGAAACACTACTGTACTGTTATAGGTGTCAAGTCCCTTGCCTGTTGGTTCTCTTTTAAGATCTTAGGATATAACGTTCGTGCGCTTTTGACAAATGCCACGCGTGTGTGTGACTTAAGGCAGTTTCTTAGGACTGTTATTTGCCCACTACCACTGATATAAAGATGTTACGGCCCTCTCCACACACCCACCCCCCTCTGGAGATAAGTCCATAATAACTGTTTCCGCCGCACATGTTGCCAGCAACAGTAACGTCCCATCGTGGTCATAGTTCTGCTGTGACGCTTGGCGAGACGACGCCGCTCTCGGAGGCATCAAGTGATCCGAAGCAAGGTAAAACGCCGCTCTTGCCACCAAAGCCCCTCGTATGTCTCAGCCCAGTTGATGATGAAGCTGGGATAAGGTATCAATCAACCCGGTTTTCCGGCACCCAGAGCACATGAGTTTATTCCGGACACCCTTAAAAATATCAGTTAGTTGCTACACGCGGGATTATGCCGCTCAAGCCGGTCAGATTTATCGATTTTAGACCAATCGGAACGGCTATAGGTCGTATCTGGTCGCACCTATCCGAGTGCCCGACAAATGGCAAAAAATAACACCTGAGCACAGTCCTAACTACATAGTCAATCATATTATACATACTGTATCTCCTATAACACGGGCTCTTAGTGCCTAATGCTCTGAGGGCTGAATTGATAGCGCTCTTTGGACAGCTAGATCGCGTACACATAAGGACCCTAACTTAGGTGGTACTATCAATTACATGACAGTCGCGGATATCACTACTGCATCGGCTTCACAAATTTCATTCGCACGGTAGGGTGAAATCAACCGATGGCAATGGTATCGTTTCACAGAATGTATTCATGCAGGTAAAGTGATGCCGTATCTATGATAATCAAACTCCTCCAGGCTAGGCAGATATTCCGCCATCCCATCACCATAGTTACCAGTCGGGCCGGCTTCCTCACAGCCCGCCTCACCCATCCTGCCCGCCAGGATCTCTCCCTCGGCTCCCTCGAAGGCTGCCTTAAGCTCGGGATGAGGGCACCATACCACCCTCATCCCGGCTCGTCGCGCAGCCTCGACCCCGGGGATGCTATCCTCGAACACGAGGCATTCAATGGGGTTGATGGGGCGTTCTCCCTTTGAAAGGCCGCCATTGATTAGACGCAGTGCCAAGAGGTAGATGTCTGGAAAGGGTTTGCCTCTGCCTGAAGCCACCCGCTCGTCATCGCCAAGCACCCTCCGATAGGGTGCAAAGACAGAAAACATCGCTTGCAAGTTCCTCGTCTTCAACTCAAAGTTGGAGGTGGTACTACTCGTCGCTAGCGCAACATGCACACGATGCGAGGAGGGACCCTTCTTGGTGTCGTCTTGTGATGGAGCTCCTTCTCCTTCTCCTTCTCCTTTTTCTCCATTGATGGGCTTCTTCCACAACTGTGTTCGTCCCAGATTGGACAGCAGGTTGACGACTCCGGGAAGAGGCTCGGCAAGCGGAAAGTATTGATTGTGGAGCTCAGAGAGCTGCGAACCAAATTCCTCAGCAGAGATGGGCAGTTGAGCCCAATCATGGAAAATAGCTGACGCGGCCGGTCCGGGGCGCCCCATCATCTTGGCCTTGATGTACCATGGGAGTGGTTCTCGTCCATACTGGCTCAAGATTTTGTTGGTACAGAGAGTATACAAGTCCTCGGTGTTAAGGAGCAGACCGTCCATGTCGAACAAACATGCTCGAATAGGAGGAAGGCTAGACATGCATCTCTTAGCCGCGGTCAAGCCTAAGGAGCGAGCGAGAACTGGCTTACCTTGATGTGGCTGCCATATCTAGTGAGTTTGGGAAAATTAATTGGAAGTCGCAGTTGATACCCAGGTTAAAGACCAAAATATGTAACAATGGTCGTGTTGTCGGATTTCACTGGCTTTGGTAGAAGTTGCTGTTGTACACATATAGATAACCGGATTTACGGATTTGACTACATTCGGAACTACACCATCACCATTTGATCCAGCCATCCATTCTTTTCGCAATTAGTGTCACGTAAATTAATTCCTTCATTACCCGGTCGCTTGACGTGTCAAAAATTCTACGCGGACACCAAAGGAGTCAGCTTCCCCAGGGGCACTACGAACACCATGTCATTCATACTCAAGATGAACCACGCATGCCGCCGCACAAATGCCCTATTGAGCGGCTCCAGGCTCAACGCCAAGATATGTAACCGCCAAGTTCTTGTCTCGCGGTGCCTCACGACGTCAAATCGCCGTGCGCCATCACCATTCGCTTTCGTTTTCGAGTAAGTCATGGGCAGGTATATTGCCTGAGCTGCCTGGTTAACTTCGTGGTGCAGCATTGACGGAGTTCTCCTGCATGAGTCAAGGCCAATCCCCGGGGCTACCGAAACATTGGAGTTTCTTCAAAAAGAACATATTCCATTCATCCTGCTCACCAATGGCGGTGGCAAACATGAGACCGAACGAGTGCAAGAGCTAAGCAAGAGGCTTCAGGTCCAGCTATCCACGAATAACTTCATTCAATCGCACACTCCTTTCAGACAGCTGGCTAGTGATTTGCAAAATAAGAACGTTTTAGTGACGGGCTCCAATGCCGAAAAGATCCGGGGGATTGCTAAGCAGTATGGCTTCAAAAATGTCATCACGCCTGCCGACATCCTGAGATCCTACCCCGATATCTGGCCGTTTGAACCGCCTCTGGACTTTTCCTCCGGGAGAGTGCTGTCCCAAAAAGACCTCAAGATTGACGGGATATTTGTTTATAACGATCCACGCGACTGGGCATTTGATATTCAGCTAATAGTAGACCTGCTCTTATCGGAGAATGGGGTGCTAGGTACTTTGTCTGCAAGCAACGGGAGAAGGGATTTGCCAAACAACGGATGGCAGTTAGATGGGCAGCCTTCCATCTTCTTTTCCAATCCAGACTTATACTGGAGTACGGCGTATCACTTGCCTCGCTTTGGTCAAGGTGCTTTTCAAGGTGCCCTCTCAGGCGTGTGGAAACAGGTCACGGGAGGGCAGGAGCTGAAATGTCACATTATTGGGAAACCGCATCACCACACCTTTGAATATGCCGAGCGCGTATTGAACGACCACAGGACCACCATGATCGGAACGTCGGCAGGGATCGGCAGCCTGCAGACGGTTTACATGGTAGGAGATAACCCGGAGAGTGATATTCGGGGAGCCAATAGGTACAAGAGCGCCCATGGCACCAAGTGGAATTCGATTCTAGTTAAGACGGGTGTTTGGGACCAGGAACGTGGCAATCCAACGTGTGTACCAGATGCGATAGCTGACAATGTTTCGGCTGCAGTGAAGTGGGCGGTGGAGCGGGAGAACTGGCGATCTTCGTAGATAGATTTTGCAATGGCGCAATGCTCGATTTACCAAGAATACTCGTGCACTGCCCAGATTCAGCAGTTGTAGAGCTCCACCACCGCAAAGAGGCCTTTCTTCCTAGCCAGAGCGAGTAACAATGAACGAAAAGGCTTAGGATACATGTGCCCAAGGAATTAGCATGTCCCCAAATCCGGGTCGGAGATGAGCTCCCGACTCCGTATTCCCGCCATAGTAACTTATCGTAGACTGCTGGGCTCAAGCTTTGCGCGCTCTAATTACATAGTAATTACATCAAGCCGAGTGCAAAACCTCAAAGTGATAATAGTAAATCCAAGCTTGCCCATATCGACATCTTCATTTCCAACAGCAGTTTCACCGTGAAGGTATACCCAAGATGCTTATGCGAGGCCATCACATCCAGCTGCGAAGACTTTCAAGATGCAGCGCCTCGCAACATGCGCTCCTCGGGGTTGCGATTGGCCAGTATTACCCAACTTCCGCATTCAAGCTTAATCACAACGGCAATGGTCGTAACTCGAGCCCACTCAAGACCCTGATGCAGACTAACCATCTACCAATAACTCCCTTCCATAACTTTCATTCCAAGAGGATGGGGTCTACCAGAACCAACTCAGCCACTGTGGAGTCGGCGAAGCAGGCTGCTGCAAAACGTGCCGTGGATGGCCATCTTAGTTCCGAGCATCGGTGGGTTGGCATCGGGTCTGGAAGCACTATCGTCTACCTCGTTGATACGATCTCGAAATGGGAAAAGGGCCTGACTGACCGCATGAAGTTCGTCCCCACGGGAGAGCAATCGCGACTACTTATTGAAGCTGCCGGTCTTCGCCTGGGCAGCCTATCCCAACTTCCTCGAGATGAACTGTTGGACGTCTGCTTTGACGGGGCTGATGAGATTGATCGGGACCTCAACTTAATCAAAGGCGGAGGGGCTTGCCTGCTGCAGGAGAAGGTTGTGGCAACTGCATCGAAGAAATTCATTTGTGTCGCAGGTCGGTTCAATCTTCAAATTCGGTTGCTTCAAAGTCGAGTCTGGTGCTGACCCGTGCGTTCTTCCTCGCAAAGACTACCGCAAATCCTCAGATTGGCTGTGCAGCAACTGGAGGCAGGGAGTCCCCATAGAAGTGTTGCCGTCCGCTGCAAGCCGCGTGCTGGCAGAGCTGCGCCGGCTTGGCTCGATCAATCCAAGCATCCGCCAGGGCGGCACGCAGAAGGCAGGACCAGTCGTGACGGACAACAGCATGTGGATCATCGACGCACCCTTTCCTGCGCTTGCGGCAGAGACGGGCACGTCAAATTCCAATGCGGATCCAAATAATTGTCTCCGATGGACATCTGGAGCGCTTGCTCGTCGCCTCATCCGCATACCAGGGATCATCGAAACAGGGCTATTCACAGGGCATGACAACTACGGAGGCCGGGGCGGAGCTGAGAGGCCGGTTGCTGTGTATCTTGGGCTGGCAGACGGCGGTGTCGAGGTCTTCGAGGCATGACATAACACTAAGGGTGCTTCGCGACTGGCTATACTTAACACATGTCTTACGGGGAAAAAGGTTAAGGAAGCAATTGTCCTCAAACAAAGATTTTACAAGTGGACGCTATACGTATACGCGGGACAACACTCTCCAACCACCCTGAGAGTCATTTGGAGTTGGCGTCCCAGCTTAGTATTGATTACACTGCATGCATGATAAATAAATAATCAACACACTGTCAGCCATTCCCCAGAGCTTCCAGCATTGATCGAAGGCGCTCCATTCACAAAAACCCCGGATTCTAAAGTCGCTCTTCTGATTGGTGTATCAGAGGGATAGTGTGCCAGGTTTTCCAAGCTCCTCATCAGCGTTAACAAGTCTGTAGAACGGAGCTGGGGCGTTGGTATAAATGAATTGCGTTCGTATTGTGATTGAGCCTTTCCTGATTGACGCAATGACGTTGTATCGGCTGATGACATTTCGCTATTATAATTTCGACCCGATAAAGGAAGAGGATTCCTACATGCTCCCATCGCCCATTCAAGTTTGGAGTAAGGCTGACTGCCAATGCTGGTGTTTCTAGTCAAAGCCCCCTGTGGCGATCCAAATTTCGCTGCTAGAAATGGTGTTACACGTCGCGCGCCCACTTCGCTTGTAGGATTGGCCTGTTCCTGCGAGCCTTGAGAAGCCTTTGCTTGTTTTGTTGCTCTAGGAGCATCAGTTGCAGTTCATAGTCTTGGCGCACGAGTGTGGTGCCAGAAGATACTCGATCAAGGACGGACTTGTAACCGGCGGGGTTGTTTTCGGAATCTGCAGACTCCTCTATTATCGCTGTGAAGGGGACCTTTACTCTCAAGTCAGCAATACAGGATGTCGGTATTGACGTCCTTCACACTCTGACTCAGTCGAATGTAACGACGTTATGGGCTTTGACTAGCATCGATAGGCCCAGATCCAAGTCTACGATGGCAACAACAACCCTAATACAATATCTCGTTCATCAAGCACTCCAGCTGAAAAATACCGTGCAGACCGAGAAAATTTTATCATTACGCTACATGCAGTATCAATCGGCCAACACATCTAGCGAATGGTTCCAGTTCCTCATCCACCTTCTTTCGGGCCTCAAGGGACATGTTTACTTGATTCTGGATCTCGCGGCCGTGCAGTCTACATCTCCACTTCTTGATAGCAAGGACTTCTCATTGATCCAGGGGCTCTGCCAACTAGTTCAATCATGTGGAAATCAACCGAACACCGCGAAGATCAAGATTCTACTGCTTGTCTATGAGGTAGAATGGGATAAATTCATTCGTCAGGATATGCCTGGATCAGAGAAGGAGACCAATAAAACGAGTTCCAGGCAGAGCAAAAAAACAGATACTTCCTATGTTTAAACAATAAAGAAGAAAAACGAATCGAAGTCGTAATTCCAAACTGTTTTCATATATGGCCATTTGAAAAGAAAACGGACAGCCAGATGAATTTGTGCTTCCTCCGAGCAGCCTGGCTTCCAGCAGACCAGCCTTCCTTATAGCAAGCCGTAGAATCTAATAGTTTCCTCCAATGTCCCATTCAGCGTAAGGCCAAGTCCAGCTTGCTCAAACGGACAGTGAGCATCATCATTCGTGGGTGGTAGACCCGTCTGGAAGTACGCAGCGATCTTGGAGAGGGCGCACAAGTTCTGAGTAGCGCTGGTGCCATGCTGCAATGAGGTCAAGTGTCAGGGTGTGGCATTTCCAAGCCTGTCATGGGGCTTTACTTACACCTAAGCCGTCTACTATCAGTGCCTGAGCATTTTTGAACTTGCTCGATCCGGCCAGTGCGCTTGCAATTGATTATAATTAGCCACAGTTGAAAATAGTAGGGAAATAGATGGTAGACTCACTTCTCATATGGTGTCACTGGATCGAAGGTATTGCCAACGAAGAGAATAGGGTTGGCCGTATCGCCGCCGAATGGCCCCTGAAAGGTCTCTGTGGCCTGGATGGACCATCCCAAGCACCCAAGCATGGACTGTATCCAGATGTCTCCTACAATGCTTTGCGCCTCGAGATATTGCAGTAGCGGTCGTAGGTCCTCGAGAGTTTTGCCGAACCACCTGTTCTGCATATCGGAACAGAGTACGCCGGAAATGTATTGGTAGTTCTCGCTCCCGTCAACGCCTGGATCTCCGTATAGTTGATGAGCGCTGTCTATCCACGCACCGAGGTTCTTATTTGCGAGGGCCGTTTCAAGACTAACTAGCACATCAGGAAGGACTTTGAAATTATCGGCGGGATAATTTGCCAAAGACAAAAGGCCGATTTTTAGTAGGAGTAAGGCGGAATCGATCTCAGTAGCATTTGACCAATTATTCTCTGCCGCGCCCCGAGCTTCAAGCTGAGCCATTGTGTTATCAAAGCGACGTTGGATATCCTTTGGCGTGGACCCCGTATGAAATGAGCAGTCTCCGGGTCCCACCTGTGAGCAGTGGATGAAGAAGGTAGAGATGACGCCATCGAGATGGGTAACGCTGCTCCAGGTGTAGTTGGCAACATAGCCTTCCGGCGATACGACGCCGTCAAGAACAACATGGCCTACCCGATCCGGGAACATGGAAGCGACCGTCTGTCCAAGAAACGTGCCGTAACTGACCCCATAGTAGTTGAGCAAGTTGGCAGGCTTGGCGGCGATCTTACCTTCGTGGGTCATGGCAAATGCGTCAACAATGCTGAGCATGTCTCGAGCAGTCGTGGCCGTGGACATGTGAGTTCCCGCACCGAGAGGCCCCCCAACTTCATGCTGACAGTTTCTACCAAGATCGATTCCATAGTCGATCCACGACTGGTAATACTCGTCTGACACGCGAGGGATAGTTCGTGCTTTATAATTGTTGCCTGGCGAAGAGGGTGTGGAGGTGCAATTGGCGACAGGCTGACTGTTGTGGATTCCTCGAGGGTCGAAGCCGACATAATCGAAATTATTTCCAATAGCCGCCTGTATAATAGTCCATGTTAGGCCGGCCTTCATGGTTTGATATCAATGGTTTGAGAGGTGCTTGAAGCAGTACTGACTTGGAGAGTGGACCCGTAGCTGAGGACCATCTCGACTCCGGAGTGTCCTGGGCCACCAGGATTGAGAAGTATCATGCCTTGGTATGCTCCAGAGCTTGATTGAGCCTCTGCGGGGTATTTGACCAGTGGAATCACAGCTTCCCCGAGCTCGGGATTCTGGTAGTCAAGCGGCACCTACACGTTAAAGTCAGCATGCAACGAGAAATTGGCTGGCGTTCTCAGCAAACCTTCAGTTTTGCACAAAAAAACTTGTCGGAACAAGGGCACCATAGCAGTTCTCTGGAAGGCACAGTAGTATCGAGAGTGCAATTCGAATAATTTATATGGTCCTTTGCAGAACCATAGTTCGATAGGCCGAGCAGGGCCAGGACAACAGTAAGCCGCATAGCTGAGGACTTGGTAAAGGACAAAGACTAGCTCAACTTTGGTTTAATTATTGGACACGTAGTTGTTGCACTCTTCATCTTGACAGCAAGTTTGGAGATACCAGCTTGTTCTTATAGTAATCTCAAAGCTTTAGCGTCTTTTGAGAGTATAGATTTTACATGGTCCATACGAGGTGCCCAAACATTAGAAATATTAATGCGATCCGAAACTGAAGAATAGTCTGCACATCAGTAACAAGAAGAGCACACTAAAGTTGCAGGGTCCATACGAGCGGCCCAACCGCTTTTCTTACTTCCAAGGGGACGTCTAGATCTTGCTGTTTTAGTGCCGGAAGGCAGCACAAGCATGTCTTGAAGGTCAATTGGTGCTTATAGGGTAGTGAGAAGGCGGATCAGAGCATTTTCGCAGTTTCAGTTTCAGACAGGGCAAGGTCCATACGAGGCGTCTATTTATAGGTACGTATGGAGTTGATTTCATCCCGACCCGGTATTGTCTGTGTGCCTGAACATAACCACACTAAAGAGGCAGGGTCCCTACGAGCTGCCCAATCAAAGCAGTTGCTTTCACTTGCCACGGCTGTTTGAGAAATCATCTAACTTGCTAAATGTGGAATATAATCTTCGTGGAGCAAACTCCACTTCAAGCGCCAGGTGCAGTTGTACAGAACCCCTGTTTCTCCCTTTTCTCTTTTTCTACTTACTCCTGGAATATCTTTTGCTCATGACCCCTGATTCATAAGCTTGGGTCTCACTCTCATTATGCAGCTTTTGACAACAAACAAAGCCATAGCATACCGTACGTAGGCTTGATACCAACGGCTTTTCAACCATTGCAGGTCCATACGAGAGGCGTCCACATCGATTTGAAGTCTCGGAGACTATTTTCTGGCCACGGCCCCCGCGCAATTGCAAAACCCCCACGCAGACTATTCGCCAAATGCCCAAAGTTGCCAAAGGGAAGAGGAAGCGGGCTTATCGCCCAAAGACAAGGTCCGGCTGTCTAACTTGCAAAGGTCAAAATGGACCTCGCGGGGACACCCACTGGAGATTCATAGCTGACACTATCACAGCTCGACGAGTCAAATGTGACGAGGCCCGTCCAGTGTGCGCACGATGCACATCAGGTCAAAGGACTTGCGACGGCTACGCAGAAAGTCCACCACTAATTTCCTGGGCAGCAGAACGCATGTTGACAATGAGTACAAACCGGCCTGACGGAGTCGACTTTTGCACTCCATCCCAAACATCATTCGACTTCTTCATCCAAAACACGAGTCGCCATTTCGCAGGGTTCTTTCCGTCGCCTTTTTGGGAGAGGCATGTTCCACAGGCTGCCCATCGCGAACCGGCACTATGGCACGCTGTAGTAGCCATTGGCTCTCTTCATAAGCATCAGGTCTTTCGTCCGGGCCAACCGTGTACATTCGCGCTGAAGCAATACAACCTCGCTATCAAGGCTTTGCTGAAACCTAAAGCGTTATATGGTCGAGGCTCGAGGCTTGATGTGTGCCTCATTGCTTGTATATTGTTTACTCACTTTGAAGTATGTGTCCCCGAAACGTGCGCTGCTTTACGTTATGTGCTTATTCATAGAACTAGAACATGCAAAACCACCACCCGGCCGCGAAAATACATATATTATGTGGTTCAAAGCTATTGACGGAAATTGTATACGATAGAAAAAATGGTGAGATGCAGCATGCGGCGCTTGGAAAGGTGTCTAGCATTAATAGTTATGCTCCTTTTGAAGACTGTGCATCTTTCTTTGCTGGATTAAATATCGATGCTGCAATGGTAAGCCATATGGAAACCCAACGCAAAGAGTACGCTGCTAACGCCATTGGTACAGATCATGCGCGACTACAGGGTCGAAGAGTTCGAGCATGCCGTTTTCCGTGGTGTGGACCTTGATGAGACATTCCGGCTTCAAAGTATCGAAGAGGCGAAGAGGCGTTTCGATTACGGGCACCACTCACTTATAGCCAGCAATTTTTGGGCAAACCAACAATCTCGGGGCAAGCATGTTACGGTTGTGGCCGACCAACCTGCCTATATACTGCGCTTGACAACAAGATTCGTGGCAAGCCTAGATGAGCTGATGAGCACCAAAGGTATGGTTTTGACCGTACGAGACAGCATTTCGGTCGCCGTCCTCAGATTGCACGTTTTGTATGCGCGGGTCTCTTCGATGTACGCCAACTCACCAACCCCAAAATGCGAGAGTGATGACAGCACAGTGGTTTCTCTGATGCGAGAGATGGTAGAATGGGGCGAAAAGATTGTGTCCTTTCTCCTCAGCATAACAACCCAAGTAGCGAGATCCTACTGTTTGGGCATGGGCTACATTATACCATTATTCACAGTGGCAAGCAAATGCCCCGATAGAAGCCTCCGCCGAGCCTCTATTCGTCTTCTCAGCTCAATATCGCGTCAAGAGGGCCTTTGGAACAGTATCGTCGTAGCACGAGCAGCCGAGAGGATCACAGAGATCGAGGAGAGCCATGGTGTTTTTCTGAGTGGGGTTATCGATGAGGATATCGTCGAATCGCGTCCTATTGACGGGCCAAGTGTTCTGCAAATCGACGGTATTGGGGTCCGCTTGCAGTATACCTCTCACAGTTCGGCTGACAGTATTAGTGGTAAAACGGTAGAGGAATTATTTACATGGAAGATAGGTGAATTGAACTGATGTTCGGTTTTCTTGGAAGAAGGTTCGAGTATAAAGTTAAAAAACAACGAAGATGCTAGACCCGACATCTCAACATGTATGATCTACCTTTAACCCTGATCTTATTTAGACGACCCTACAAATTTCTTGACCATTCTTCCATCGATGAGACATGCTGTGGCGGGTTTGACCCTTCTTCATTTCAAAGTTCCCTCACATGTTCTTCTTCCTTCTTCGCAAATTTGTGTTTCTTGGCGGTCACTGTATGCTCGCCTTTGAGAGGCGACACGATAGAATATCCTTTGTTAGTCCCATATTTCTTCACAGCTGTAATCAGGTACTGCGGTGTCATGAGACCGTCATCAGAGAAGAGCAGGTAGGGTCTCTCTCGGCGGAAAAAGTCGGTAGAAGTACCGTCCGTCCAATCGACTTCGGTGGAGAATGCGAGTGTGCGTTCGTTAAATGTCCATGGTCCCCAAAAGTACCTTGCAAACGCATGTCTTCCCACTTTGGGGCCCTCGCCGAAACCGCCTCCCAGCTCCAGAGAATGAAGGAGCATGTGGTAGTGGCCGCCCTTGTCTCGCCAAATGAATGGGTCATCGTTGGCCTCTGTGAAGATGGGCGCCTCCTGTAGCTTGACATATGGGCCCCTGAATTCCTCGGCAACGGCGATGTTGATGAGCTCTGAATCAGGGGCGCCACTGCAGTTGTAGCGACATCCGCGGTAGGCGAGCACGACTCCCTTGGAAGGGGGAAGGTCAATGTGACAAAGGGCAGACGCCGACGGATTCGTCACATCAGCATCCCACTGTGTGGTGCTGTCGGAGCCCGTCAAAACGAACCCTTGACTCCTCTTGTGCCGCTATTTGGGAACCAACCGTGTATTCAGAGCCGACTTTGAGAAACAATTAACCTGTGATCCTGAGGCTATCTCCACCATCATCCTATCTACGCATAATCTGGCTTTGGCTAGCCTCAGTCAAAAGCCCATTCTTTGATCGCAGACGTTGTATCATCTGTCCGATGGTAGGGATTCGGTCATGTTTTCGATGCAAAACATCCAAATCAAATCCATGAAGATTTCTGACCATGCGATGCCAGCCGATTCGAGCATCTCTGCTTAGCCGCCCTCCCCATGAGCTCTCGAAGCGGATCTTGAATTTCCGGTCTTCAATCTCGTAAAGAAAAACACACTGGTGCTCCCGAGAAAAATCCCAAAGCTCCATCAATACAAGCTTTGGCATTTTCCCAGCAGCAGTAGCCGCCGTTGTGATCAATAAGTTGAAAGAGTCTGGACTCAGCATCTTCGACGTTAGAGATAGTTGTGTGAGGTTGGACCATTTGAAACGCTCTTTGGCCCATTCGCTGAGGATACTGTCCTTCCAAAAGGCATGGAAAAAGTCTTTAGCATCAACGATGTGGGCGACGTGTAGTCGCGTAAACTGTCTACTGGTCACACTCAGATGCTCCCCAAGTGCTGGATTGGCGATTCTTCGTCCAAAGTCCGGGCAGTACCAAGGCTGGCTTGATTCATAAACACTCACTTGCTTCAGTGTGCTGCTACGGGACTCGAATGCGTCGAGGAGTAGATGAGCATGCTCTTGATCCCTTATGTCACTCCCAGGGACGTTGGTGTCCATAACTCCTTGCCAAGGTTCGTAGTTAAGCCTCTTGAGACAAACAAGACTTTCAATGATAGGCCCGAGCCCCGTAGATACTGAGAAATGTCGACAACACTGCCTTCGGATCGTCAAGGTTGTGACGACGGGGACATTTGGCAGCTTACCGTCTGGAGACATACTGTTGAAAGCTGTTAAGAGAACGCTATCTAATTCGAGGCCATACGGGTGCCCAAACAGCCGCAACTTTGTGCCACAGCTGAGCTTTTTCTGCCGCCCCTGGCGCCAACCGTGAAACTCATCCGTGTGGCTGGCCAGGCTGCCGGGGCGATCTGGAAATTTCCATCTTGTATGACTTTTCATTCGCGCCAAATTTGGAAAAGAGTGTCGAGTATCGCTGGGCGAATGGGCGCTTAGTTCGAGTTCAATCTCAGCGTGGGAAGTGGACATTTGAGCCAGTAACAAAAACAGGATTATAACAGGGCTAGTGAATTGAACATTATCGGCGATTTGCTCCCTTCTGGACTTCGCTTTTTTGCATCGCGTACAATCATACCGAGGGAGTTCTATCCGTAGCCAGATCCACCTTGTGTGATTGAGTGGACGTCTGCTGGACTGTATCAAGTCGGATAGAACACGGAGGTCGTTTTGATGAATGATGAGGTGTGAAAAGTTGGTGGCCTCGAAGAAGGTGCACCATTCCCGACAAATAGCAGGATACACGGATTGCCGGTCAAGACGGCTTGCGTTCTCTTTGTGTCGCGTTGCCGGGTCTTTGTACTCCCGACTCTTGAAATCTTGCAGCTCGCGTAGGATAGCAAGCCGCAGTTCTGCTGGAAGAATAAACCAAGACATGGCGTTCTCTGAGGCAAGTTCTGCGACCAAGAGCCGTAGATGCTTCCAAATTTTAACGAATATGGATGACAATGGAAGAGAAAATAAAGATGGGATGACTTCGGAATTTGAAAGAAGAGCAAGTTCTGCGTGAGGAAACGAAGTATTTGTGGCTGCGTGCCACCACCCACACAGTTTGGTACGCTCGAAGTTTATATCAAGCTCGACAAAATCTGTGTCAAGGTTTTGATGCGTAGTCAGTTTTAATGCCACCTATCTCCCCCTGATGCGGCGTTAACCTTTCTTAGGCATTAAACCTTCTTTCAGTTTGACTCACCAGAATACGTATAGCCGCTGAATAAACAACAAATCTAGTGCCATCCTTCAAGCTTGACAAAGGAGCATTTCATTTGTACAAAGGGGAATACAGATGGGGCAAACTTAACTTTAATCTAAAGCGGATATACCGTACGGGAGAGAAACGTGAGACTTTCTCTAATCTCTTTAAAGCCTTAAACACAGTAAAAGGCATATATGAAACACAAGCAAACACAAAAAGAATTCCTGCCAAGGATACCCATATATCGTTTAAACTCCGAGAAACAATTTTGTGCAGAGACTATTCATTGTGTTGAGATGTCGGGTTTGGCATCTTTCATGGCTATTTTAATATACTCAAACTCTGTTCCATGCGCCGAGACAACAGAGACAGGTATCAGCCACACTCAACACAACATTGAGCATTCAGACTTACGGCGACAAATTACTCCACGCTACATTCAGCCGACATCTCCAATGATGGAAAAATCGCCTGGAATTACCATCACCGTCGTTATCCATATTGAGAACATATTTGGCTTCTTATCGACGTTGGCTTTCTCTCCCAGTACTGTCCATTCCTCAGCGACATACATATTTAAAATATATTTTAAGGGCTAAAGGATTCATTGTATTGAGATGTCGGGGCTGGTATCTTCATTGCTGTTTCTTACTTTGTATTCGAACACTCTCATCCAGATTGAGAGCTAAATAATATTCTTGAACTTTATCTTAAGTAATGCTTATCTAGAGTAAGAGTTGATAAAAGAGGTATTAAAGATATATTTTAGATAGAGAGACAGGCTGGAAACCAAAGGGCTGGTAGGTAGGATAGATTAGGTCAACTAGGTAACTATAGCTCGGTTGTCTACTTTTGAAACTACCATAATGTTTTCCTTGACCATGACTCTGAATAGAGGAAAACAGTCTTGAAATCCTTCTTGGCAAGGTAAACCCGGGGCCACACTCGAGAGGGCGAGCCATCCAAGACTCTAGAGCGTTGTAATAGTAAGGAAAGAGTGAATGTTTGAAACGCAGTGCAGTTTAGAGTTAGAAGGAAGTGTACTTCCTGCCATATAGATGTTTACACACAGAAAGGTACTCGAGGCACAACTTCCCCGAATACCGTTGAAGTCAGGTAGGCTCGATGGATATTAATCCATAAAGAAAGTTTAGGTTTGTGATGAATCGAAGAATGTTTTCTAGGCTGGACTTGTAAAGATTACTTCCCATACTACACCATACTACACTGAAGAAATGCCAACAACCATGACTTCACGACGACCAAATCGCGCTGTCGCTTCAAGCGACCATCTACAACATCGCCGTGCTCGCCGGCGTTACCTGCGTGCCCAATTTCGGCTTGCCCGCCGACTTCGTCGGCCAACAACACCACCACCGCCGCCATCACCACAATCACCATCACCACAGGCCGCTGGGTCTGTCAGTCCTTGTTCGGAGTCCGTCCCCTCCCTTACTTGGAGCGGAGACAGTATCAGCGACGAAAGCGGGTCGCTGAGCCCATCAGAATCCCGTGACTGGGAGCAGCTGCGGGCCCGCGTTCGAAGGGCCTATGTTGATCATGAAAATCGGCAAGCCGAGGATGCTGCTGCAGAGCCGGAGCCAGAAGAAGATGAAGGGGAGGACGAGGACGAAGATGAAGAGGAGGAGGAGTATGAAGAAGCTCCCTTGTCGGACGAAGACTGGGATGACTTCCAAGCCCGCATAAACGCGCGAGCAAATGAATAAGTGTAAAGTCACTTTTTGATGCGTTTTCAATATACAGGTTAAACTTGTAAACTAACCCAGATTTTAGTTACGTCGTATCGAGATTGATTTTCTATTCCTAGTAGGTATCAAGCCTTCAATACCCCTGAAATGGTCAAGTTACTCACAGCAGTATTTCGCAGGCATCTATTACAAGCATTCTTAAACCCGCCCATTGGGTCGGCCTCCACGCGGCGGGCGGGGGTAACCTCCGGAGCGATTACCGGAGGGCTAACGACCCAGAATTAGAATTGTGTCCCGGTTGCGAGGCTCCAACATGATTGTTGGTGGTTCCATTTGTGATCATGCACCGTCGTCCCACCTCGACAAGTTCACGCACTGGACCATCGTGTGCAGTTAACGTTTTGATAAACGAACCATCTTCTTCTCACTCTCGGTTGACAAAAGAAAACAGCAGAGTAACTTTATGACTAAAGCAGTTAGGTTGAGAAAGTAGAACCAGATCAAAAGAGCTTAGGTTTTTTAATACCCTGAAAATATAGGCTTTTGGGATGAACAAGGCGCTATGGTTGGACGAGTAAGGCAACACGTAGTATCTAAATATCTCTATCACACTATGTACCAACACTATGGTCAACATAGCTATCACCCATACTACGTTAGATTAAGACCAACTCTTTGTTGAAGGAATGATATGCCGAAGATTTACTCTCCAAGGGTGTTCATTGACCTTGTTCTACACAGATTGATAATGCTAGTTAACTGTAAGAGTATTTTCCTCATAATCCTAAGAGCCCTCTGAGATTTTAAATCCCGAACTATCTTTTGAGCGCAAATTACATCGTGAAAATGATTTATTTGAGATCAGAGGTCTCTTTTCAAGTCACAGAACTCATTAATTGAGAAGATAATATATGATACACGCCCCTAGTTATGATCTCTTTAATTTCATATACGCTATTGGCCTTAAAACTTGCTCTATTGCATTGTTAAAGGATATCCGTAAGGCCTGTTTAACTCAAAAGTCAACACGCCAAGATTATCTCTAGATGTAGAGGAACAACAGAACTCCATAGCCAATAATATTTGATGCTTAATAAAATGCATTCCAATTGCTAGCACCCGAAAGTCTTGGGCGTGTAGTAACCCAGAACACTTAGTCTCCTTTGGGCACAATGCTTGCCACACATTAAGTATATGCCGGGGGATGATATCGCGAATCGTCCTGCGAGTATGTTACATCTTCCGTCCTGTAGGCTTTTGCAGTTTCCATCTGTGCAAATTGGGGATTGAGGTGCTGTGCCGGAGGATATCCTGGATCCTCTTGTAGATAGTCTTCATCATTGCCCGCGTAGGCCTGACGGCGAGCATATCGTCGATCGTCATATACTACATCGTCTGCTCTGTAAGGTATTGAAGTCGTCGCCCTTGGTAATGGCGGATTGGGTTGCTGCATTGCGGGATATCTGGGATCGTAATTATATCCATATAGGTGTTGATTCGGTGGTGGTGGCATCGCCTGATATGAAGATTGGACAGGCGAATCCCTCCAAATGCGTGGACCAATGAATGCTTTTCTTGGAGACCGTCGTCCCGCACTGTTCATTCTGTTCTCGGTATCTTCGAAAGTAACCGTCTTTGAGTATTTCACAGGCAAAGGTCCAGATGTAGGTAGATCATCGAAAACATTTGAAGTAGTTACGCTGTTTCTCCATGCCTCAATGTCTTGAGCTACTAAGCCATGGAGATAAGTGGAATCTCCATTCGAGCCATTATCCACAGAGAAGACATCAGGCATGTGACTCAAATGTGCTCTGAACATTATCTGGCCGCCATTGAAGGTATTGGCTTTCAAAGAGGATATGTAATGTGTGCGATGATCGTTTAGTCTAGCGGGATTTAGTGTCAGTATCCTCATTCTAGTTCGGATAGGCGACCCCCTCCGCTCGAAACTTACGTTGCGTTTCTTGTCAGGATATCTGTGTTCACTCTTGTGGGAGGCCTTGTGGGAGGCCTTGTGGGAGGCTCCACGTAATTCGTGGTGTTGGATCTTCGTCTATGAGGCACAGCTTTGGCTGTCACCCTTTTCTTCTTCTTCTTCCTGAGGGGCCGGATAAAGTGTTTAGCATTTGCTCCTTCGCCTTCCGACTCAGTATTGGGGCCGTGACTTTCCCAGTCGTCACCCTCATTATCGCTCTCGTTATCGTCGGTCGCTAAGTCCCAGTCGGCCCTCTGTTTGTGTTTCGGTGTTTCCACGTAGGCACGCGTCAATGCTTCCAAGTAGGCACGCTTCAATTTAGATCGATTGAAGGATGAGGTTTTATTGCTTCGAGTTCGTCCACTATTCCCACAAGGGGATTTGTGATTTTTTTTATCCTTACTCTCTGGATTTTGGAGGCATTCGAAGCACGAGGTATGTTTACACGCTGGGCAACAAACTAGCCAGCCTTTCGTCCTCGAGTCTTTGACCAAGTATACTGGTTCAAATCGACGTTTGCAATTATGATGTCCACAACGAACTAGCGGTTTCCGAGTAATATTGGTGCCGGACTCAATGGAGAGGCCAATCTCGTTTGGGAGTGTCCAGGCGATTTTGTTTGAGCAACAGCTTGGTGGGAATGCCTGAGAGCTAGCCGCTGCGTGTCTCAACGACCACGAGATACATTGGACGCAATGCCAATGGCCGCAAGGGCCTTGTGCTCCGGACGTGGACTCGGGTACAGAGCGTTTGCATGCGTAACAGATGCTAATAGAGAGAAACATTAGTCTTCTCATCGTCGAGAAGAGTAGGCTGGCTCTCCTTACCGTGTCTTTGAGCCCGCGCTCATTCGTTCCCTAGGACCTGATGATTCCACAACGTCCGTCACTCTGTGAAGCCTTATACAGATTCCACGGCCTTCCTGTAGGCTCCAAAACGATTCTTGGTCTCGAAGGCTTCGCAAGAGTGGCAGATGGCTCCTCGGCTGGAGGTTCCAGAAGCTCCAGACCTTCACGTCTGCCACGGGGTCGGAAGCGTCGGTTTCTGACTCATATTCCGGCACTGATTCTTCGCTCTCGTTTTCCTCGGACTCTGTCCTGTTCCCGTCTTCATCAAGGACAACCTTGGCATCCGCATGTAACGGCAATGGGCAATCGGACGCCGAATCATCCGTGGCGTCTTCGACAGATGGTGGCTCATATTTTTGAGCTGGGACTACTTTAACGGTTTCAGGCTGAAGGGTTTCGGCTTGACTTGCCATGCCTTCGTTGGCACCGTCGCCATTACACGTCTCCTCGTTGTCATTGTCATTAGTATCATTTTCATTAGTAGTTTCAACATATGAATCGCTTTCTGAAGTGCTCAAACGGTCCACTCCGCGATCGCCA
This sequence comes from Clonostachys solani, assembly GCA_902141235.2. Taxonomy (NCBI): domain Eukaryota; kingdom Fungi; phylum Ascomycota; class Sordariomycetes; order Hypocreales; family Bionectriaceae; genus Clonostachys; species Clonostachys solani. Next base: position 51,479 of record CABFOC020000068.1, read on the forward strand.
ACGTCATTCACATTGGTTGTCCATGTAGCTGAGGCTTTAGAGAAGTCTGTATAGAGGAGTTTGTGTGACAATCCTTCACTTCTGTATTTCGTTAGAGTTCAGAGCACCATTTCATCGTCAGGGTTTCGCGTGCCATGTATCAGCACATCGAAGCATGCGGCAGCTTACCTTGAATCCGTCATCACGTCCTCCGGTTTCATGGTTAACGGCTCGGCCAACCATGCAAGAGTAGTTGTTGCCGCCACCAACGGCCTAGACTCTGGGTTCGCAGCCAGCAGGGCCTTGACAAAATCCTTGGCCTTTTCTGATGCATTGTTCTTTTCCAGGGCCTCAATCGGAAACTCACCCATCCCCATGGCATACATGACGATGTCGGTGGCATTATCAAACGCCATCTTATTTGTGAGTATATAGTATGTCACCGCACCCAAGGACCAGATGTCGACCGCGAACGTGTACGAGCCCCCCTGCCCTCCTGTCTTCACGCCGAGCACTTCGGGGGCCGCGAAACCGAGGGTGCCTCGCTGTAATGTATGCAAGGTGGTGACACCTTTTTGTCGGCGTTTGCTGATACCAAAGTCGGCGATTTTGACGAACCAGTCTGGGCCTTTTCCTACAACCATGATATTCTATAATCGAATCTTAGCCTGCTGTTATTCCTTGGTAATGAGATCGCCTCTGATTTGTCTTACCCCGGGTTTTAGATCTCGATGGACGAAACCGTTGTCGTGCATGAAGTGGAGGCCTTCCAACACTTGTCCCGTGATTTGCCTAGCTTCAGACTCTGGGAGCGGTCGACTCAGATACTTCTGCAAGTCGCCATGCTCTATATATTCCATCGCGATGTATATTGAATCTCCCTCCTCGAACCATCCGTCGGATCGTACAAAACAGTGGGAATACTGCCGAGTTCCTAGTCAGCTTCTTGTCCCCGAGGTGTAAATGCATGGCAGCGTACTCACATTGCGATGTGAGAATTTGATAATAGCTTCTAGTTCCCTGATATAATCCAATGGCTCGCCGCCGACCACGGATTTGCTGATCTGCTTGACGGCTCTGAGGGTCTGCGACGTGCCGGCCTGACTGCACCGGCGTTCCTTGTAGACGATGCCGTATGCGCCCTTTCCTAGAATGACATCGCGATCCCAGCATTCTGTCCTCCGTCTCTGTCGCTCTTGGGGAGTGCGACCCGGCTCGTAAAACACATGTTCGATTCTATTGCCCGTGACAGACGTTTCGATCTTGGAGTCGTGGACGAGGTCGGGAATCTGCTCGTGGCGCGGCATCGTTGCCGCCGATGTTGAGGGGAACTCGCGTGCGCTGGCGCAACGGCAGCCGGATTGTCAATCCTAGAGTCTCGCGGGATGCTCATCGAATCGAACTCCGCCTGCTCACATAAGTCATGGAGCCGACTGTCGCGACGCTAGGGAGAGGTATACGCTTGGTCGCCAGCAATCGAGCCAGCACAATCGTTAGAGATGTTGAATGATGAGAGACCGGATGACGATTAATCTGACAAAAAGAGCAGCAGTCCCGTTGCACCCTGGGCGGGGTCGATATCTTTTTCAGCTCACGTCCTATCCCCATCAGCGGGGCTGAGTCTGCATACAGTCTGGCTGAGCCACACCACAAGGCACATCTAGAAGGCGGAACTTGAGGTTTACTACGGACTAATTCATGCTGATCTATAAACTTAGGTAAAGACCCGAGAAGTCAGTTAATGTCCGAAGGGCTTCGTCTATACCCATTCGCTCGCGAAAAGCTTTAGCATCTAGAGTCTTTTGTCTAGAAAGCCACACAGGCCCGCTGTTATGATCAATAATGCTTAATCATGTGTGGTTCGCATGGCCAGTCAATGGTTCGCCAAGGCAACTTTGAAAAGCTACGAGGAACCCCGGTCTTTCTATGCACCAAGTTGTCTGGGTCGGTGGTGATCGGCAAACGCTGGTTACTGCAGACAAAGTTTTTGGGTTTTGTCTTTCATTATTAATGCCGAGCGTAGTATTTGCATTTTTGGCGTTCCCAAGCTGCTTCTCTGTTCTGGCTATATGCCCATTGATATAAGGTACCCCATGGTAGCTTTTTACGGGAAAGATAAAGTAAAAAGTCAATATTCGAGCGGTAAGTACTCATAAAAGGGACACCCTGTGACTATGACACATGGCATCTAGATTAAGGAAAAGAATGATTTGTCCACAACTAAGATTGTCCTTTGTCCGGGCCGCTCGCATAAGCTTCCTCCCTATTTCTGTTCAGAACCCTCTCCAGCGACTATCTCAACAGTTCTATAACTACCTAATCGCTTACCAAGTAGAGTTCCCGAGGCTGTCGTAAAGAGTTCACATACAGGAGCGCCAGGATGCCCAGACTCATAGATTTCTTGGTCGTCGGCGATTGTTTGATACTTGAGACGTCTCACTCTCGCATTGGAGCTTCCAGGACTCCGGGTAGGTGTTGTTAGAGACGCAAGGTGTACGACCACCAACCTCAGGTGTCAATCCACACCCAAGGACAAGCTGAGATTCCTGGCCGTGCCTGGACGGGGCGAATTCTTAAAGAACGTCGGTTCCGGGCATGTTGAAAGCTCAGAAGCTGGCCTTCATATCTACTTCTGGGGAGTGAAGTCCGAACCAAGTCTAGCAAGTGGGCGAGCCATTGTAGAGGATCTAACCGCGATACCATGTTACTGAGCTTGCTGGATCAATCCCGACAGCTCTATTTTTCAGCGTCAAGGTCCCTGTGGTTTGACAACCGGGGACTCCCACTGGGCAGGGAACCTAGCGAGGTTAAAGGTTTGGAAGGATCTGGATGCTTCCCCCTAGGCCTAGCTCAGAGCCAGAAATATACATTAATCTTATGTTAGACCAACTATGTCTTAGGAACCTTAATCAGGCGAAATCCTACTTCCATATGTAGTAATTGACATTATTTAATAGTACATTATATTCTATAAGATATAATAGCTGTTAGAGAAAACGCTTATGCAGTAAAGGATGAGTACAGAAATTCGTGAGTACTTTAGGCGTTACCCCATGGAGTAGCCGGATTTCCTGGAGACCCATGGGCATGGTATTTAGATTCTTCAGTCCCCACCACCACGTCTTTGCTCACATGAATTACCATAGGTTGAGCCCTACTCCTCCTGTTCTTATTATTCTCCCAGTTCCCTGTTGAGTAAGCATGAGAGGACCCTCCGTCGGGGTGTGCCACAACGTCGCTTTGCACGTTTGATATTGACGATGCTGATGGATCAATGATCTTCTCAGTCGACCCGTTTCCATCGCCTTCTTGAACAGTGGCAAGTGCCGCTGTGAGACTGAAGGGGTCCTTGGCCTTCCCTCGCTTCTTTGAACCCATTTCGTACGACTCTTCAAGATGAGCGCTGTTCTTTGAGCGTTTTGAGGAACCATATTCCGTCATCCCACGGCCGTAATCTCTCGTCCAGAACCTCTTGGTAAAGACAGGTCTAATTAAGATGGCCTGACCGACGACGATTGCGACAAAGTCCTCACGACAAGACCAGATTGCCGCTGTTGGTCCGTTTTTCATCTATTGGTGTATGTCTTAGACGCCGTCAACTTGAGTAAGGAGGTAGGGCATAAACTTACCACGAGTACCATGGTCACTCTTAGAATAGCGGCGACCATGATAAAGATTCCCGCACCAAAGAGGCAGAGGAGGCCAATTCGCTTCCAGAGGCCAATTTTGACTGGGACCACAACGGGGGCGGGGATAGCCATAATAATCAAGTCGGTGACAATATTCATGACGAGAGGCGGGACCATGTTGAGCATGGACTGAGGTTGGCAGTACTCTGCTGCAAAGTTAGCAGATGTCAAAAGAAATGAAATATTCAAAGGCACAAGCCTGTGTTATATCGAACCTCCTTGATCTGGGTAAACAATCCACATTCGATGGTATGGGCGGCATACACCGAATAAGATGCCATAGATTGCGACGAAGGTCGCCAACACCAAGAACATGGTAGGCATTATAAACTTCTCCACCCATAGCCCGTTGACGATGCGTTGGTAGAGGAAAAGCATGTTTAATTTCAACGTCCAGATGAAGAGAATATAGGTTGCGACGCCAGCACAGAACCATTGTGTCGCGTAGATGAGCGGAGCAGCCTCTTCCTCGGTCATGTTTTTTCGAACGTCGAGAGAAACCGCATGGAGGTCACCGAGACCACCGACAATATGGGCGGCCACGGTCATCACCGTGTACGTGGCCTAGATTTCGCCGGCGTGTGTCAGCTATGTTAACCCGTGATAGATGGACGAAACGAGAAAAATGTTCATTGCGAGAAAAGTAACCGCACTATTGCGTACCCATGATAGAAAGACAATATAATCGTCGGGCTTGAAGCCGACCAAACCAACGGCTCGTAATCGACACACGATTCGTGCCAAAAATATCAACGAGCCTCCTGCATATAGACCCCACGTTTCCGCAAGAGGTGAGTACGCCATCGTATATCACGGCTTGAATATGGACGTGGACGCTGGTTGAACACTGAGTATGGGGGATGGCCGATATTATCCAGCGATGACATGAGCGGCTGTTCCGCGAGCTTGGATGAAGCTACTCAATGGGAGAGAATACCAAACTCAAAGCATTCGGTCGAACATGTGGGATTGTGGAGGGAGACGCCTTCAAGTGGGCCATCTGTCGATGTCATATATCTCGCATGAGGAAAAGGGGGACCAGTGAGCCATCTACACGAAGAGTGTGGGAGGGAAAGCTCGCACATGGATTTTGCCAGGGCAAGACTGGTTGCCCCCTGACCCGGCCATGTTACAAGGGCATATCAGCTCCTCGGATGCCCCAGATGCGTTAGCAGTAAGCCAGCAGCCACCCTCGGTTGAGCAGTCTGATACCTGCCTTCCTGGCATCAAATCGCTGGGCTATTCGAAGACCTGGTTGCAGATTGCAGCGAAGGATTCGTTTGATGGGAATGCATAATCCTATGATTGTTCGCACCACCTTCGGACTGAGCAGTTGGCTACGATATTGGAGAATCTGGACCTCGCTACACCGGAGGAATCCTCCCGGGAAAGACCCGAAAAGTCGAAGTCCCCCATGCGATATGCAGCTGCAAAGGATTGCGGTTCGCATATACGGAGTAAGCATCACAGTCATTCTGAATGCTACTGCGCTGTGTCTTGATGTTTACAAAGGGCCCTGTTGCGTTACATGCATTTGGGGGGCCCAGTTAGCCAACCCGTCGCTAAAGGGGGGGAGGAACCAACCGAAACAAGATCAACACACCGACCCATAAAGGTGACATGTTTTAGCTAGTGTTATTTACCTAAAATTAAGTAAGTAGCCAAGCCTCACTTAAATATACCCCATGTTGATGTGCCCCCTCTACGCCAGGGGGTCGACTGGGCTAGACCCCCAAGCCGTTGCAAGTGGAGGGCGGGTGTCACGGAAGACCGACAAGGTTCTGGACTCCTTACGAACTACGTAGTGCATGAAGCATGCCGTTGGTAGCCAGGGCATATCAGTGACTTATCGTAGTAGCTGCAACACTTGCGGTGACCCAAAGTCCAGAGCCCCTACATTGTCGGACCCGAACAGGTCGTAATTCATTATCTTTTCGCCCGCTGGAATAGTTAAGCGAGCTCTGCCCATTGCACCTCCTCACTGCGACAACACAGGTTGCATTCTACTGTTCATCCTCATTTTTTCCCTCCTTGCCCCGTTGTTGCCACTGCAAATACTCATATTACCCCTGTGCTGCTCCTGTCGCTTGCCGTGTCTGTCCTGCGCACACCGCACAATACCTGATAGTATCACGAGCTGCACGCCATGGCCTCTACCACGGACTACAAGATCCCCTTTGAGGGACCCTTCCAGAATGTCATCAACAATGAATTGACGTCCACGGCCACCACTCGCCACGCCGTCTGCCCTTCCACTGAGAAGCCGCTGTGGGATGTGCCGGTCTCTACCGCGGAAGATCTTGACCGAGCCGTGGCGGCAGGCAAAGCCGCTTTCCCGGCATGGAGCAAGCTCTCGTATGATGAGCGTCAGAAGTACCTCGATAAGTTCGCTGATGCTATCGAGGAAAACCAGGAGGGCTTCATCAAGCTCCTTGGACAAGAGGTGGGCAAGCCGCCTCAGGCTGGGGGGTTTGAGCTGTATCTCGTTATGGGACTGGCTCGTGGGATCCCCCAGTTGCGTATCAAGGAGGACAAGATCATTGATGATGATGATGTATGTTCAGAGTATCAGCCCTAGCCACGAGACCCAGCTAATTGCTCCCCTGTATAGCGCACGGCAATTGTCAGATACGTGCCACTGGGCGTCTGTGCGGGCATTGTCCCCTGGAACTTCCCTCTCACGCTTGGAATAGGGAAACTGATTGCAGCGCTCCTTGCCGGAAACACGTTCATCTGGAAGTCATCGCCCTTCACCCCCTACTCTGCATTGAAGCTGGCCGAGATCGGTGCGAAGGTCTTTCCCCCTGGAGTCTTTCAAGCCCTAAGTGGCGATGATTCTCTTGGCCCTTTAATAACTGGGCATCCTGGTATTGCCAAGATTGGCTTTACAGGATCTGTTGAAACAGGGAAGAAGGTAATGGCGGCCTGCGCCTCAACTCTCAAGAGAGTCTCGTTAGAGCTTGGCGGGAACGACGCTGCGGTTATTTGTGACGACGTTGACATTGATCAAGTCGTTGCCAAGGTATGCTCCCCTTTCGCCTCCGCCTTGTCGTCTTATTTTAAATGCCGTATGCTTTGCTCACACATTGGGATGTACAACAGGTCACATTCCTGGCGTATGTTCACGTGGGCCAAATCTGCATGAATATCAAGCGTATATATGTGCATGAGAACATCTATGATAAATTTCTTGACGCCATGGTCAAAGCCGTCGCGCAGTTCAAGACGGGAGATCATCAAGATGCCGAGGCCTTCTTTGGTCCAATTCAGAACGACATGCAATACCAGAAGCTGCGCAAGTTCTACTCGCAAATTGAGACTCAAGGCTGGAAAGTAGCGACGCCCGAGCGCCCGAAGCCAGAAACGGGATACTTCTTGACACCAACTATAATAGACAACCCCCCCGATGATTCCGCAATCGTTACTGAGGAACCATTTGGTCCCATCTGTCCCGTCTTGAAATGGAAGGATGAGGACGATGTGATTTCCCGCGTGAATGCGACCAAGTATGGCCTCGGGGCTTCTGTGTGGAGCAAGGACGTGCCGCGAGCTAAGCGCATCGTGGAACAACTCGAGGCAGGAAGCATTTGGGTCAACACCCATTTCGAGCTTGCTCCCAATGTTCCTTTCGGAGGGCACAAAGAAAGTGGGCTCGGGATGGACTGGGGGGAGGTGGGTGTCAAGGGCTGGTGCAACCCCCAGGCTTACTGGGTCAAGCATTCTGGCTAGGCAGCCACGGGCTGCAGGCCGTTTACAATTAGTTTCCACGCAATGAAATTGACATGGTTTCAAGTACCCTAGTGCTGGACAAGCAGGGATGAGCTGTTTTCACTCGTAAAGGCCGAGGCCCCTGTATGTCAAGCCGGCTATCTATCCGAAGTTGGTGAAGATGATCCCTGTAGGTATACTCAGTTTGGGCAATGACCGAGGACGCGGAACTAGAGTCTTTTCCCCTAGTCCTTCTAGCCCATTCCCAGTGTGCGGGCCGATGGTTTAGGGCATTGATGCATGCCGTGTCTTGGAACACAATGGTATCTGCTCGAGCTACACAAAAAAACCGGTATAATGTTGGTGAGCCAACATCCGCCAAGTTGATCATCAAATATTGGAGTAAACGGGCCGACTTGGCGACGAGTGCTTTAGGCTACCATCAATGTACGTATGTATGTACGTATGTATGAAAGTGACAGTTTCCATGTCACCGCCGCCGTTTCATTGTTGGAAAGCCTTTTCTATGGACACCCCATTCCTCAAAACGTGATTGGTTCCCTGTGTGACCCTGCCAACAAGATATGACTACCCTGGCACATGAAAACGTAAGCGGCCTCTGAGCCAACTGTTGATGCAATGCACTCCGCCACATGCACTCCTCTTCCTGTCGTAAAATCCCTCTCTTCACGTGTCCATAATCAACATGGCATGAACTTGGATACCTACCAAATAACCATTCTGCTGGAATCTCCCACTGCCCAGCTTGGAAGGTGACAATCGTCTTTGCATTCGATCCTTTGATGCATCGCTACACTCCTCCGGCTCTCGCTCATTCAGTTCATTCGCCGGTCCGGCACATGGAGCCTTGAAGCGCAAAGCTTGTTACGGTAGTGGCTTGTCCTCGGAGAAAAGAGGGAAGAACGAGTGGGGCCATCATGTGTAATTTACGCAAGTCCTCCATCGTTACTGAATCTGGAATGTCTTGCGGTTCATTTGAAAGTGCCGAGCACGACCCTCACACACAGATGGTGCAGAGTAGATCAGGAAAACTCCACTACGGAGGGGGTCAAGCTGGGGTAATGCGTATCTTTATTAACTAACTACCTTGCCCCTATTTGTTTGGGGAGTAGCCAATCCATTACCTGCCAGAAGTGCCAAGCGGTCGCGACTCTTCCACGCATATTTTATGTACTTTGGTGATTCCGGGCAGGGGTAGATCGACCAGGCCTCGTTTATTACCCAACCCCGTTTCGCCTCTGGTTTTCGATCCCTGGCTTCATTGTTTACCCACTCTCAAACGTACGCGCCCCTCCAACCACATGAAATCATCACCAAAGCTTCCAAGTTGACTTCTCTTGAACTGTTGGTAGAGAGCTGACGACAGGACAGTCGCATTGCGAAGCCATCTGTAGCGCGAACCAATAGATGATGAATATTTACTTGCTTACGAGTTTTCTCCTTAAGACCAAAGTATGATTGTATCTGGCTGGCCACCTTGGGCCGGCAAGTAGCCAATAAAAGAGCTGACAGTGTAGCGAGTTGGTGGTCTCTGATCACTACTGTCTCTGGAAATGTCACAAGCTCGGACCTCGTGAAAATGCCTGTGGCTTGGTGATCAGCTCTATTGGGCTTCTTATTCTCAGCAGATGCGTGCTTACCGAGGGTTAAACCAGTACAGATCTCCTGGCGTAGGCTTCACAACCTTGATGGCACACCCGTCGACAATCTGAGGGTCGTACGCATACTTGGGGAACTCCTTGCGCCACTTGATGTCGTCTTGGGGTGCATGCCAGGTTCGATCATAAATAATCGTGTCCCCGCCGGGGACCGGGTTGAGTAGGATGTTCCAGGACATTTGTGCTACAATGCCGCCGATCTCCCACCCATTACCTTCCTATTCAAGCTTAGTAGTTAGCGAATGCCATCGACAGGACCAACTTTGAGGAACGGATTCCGAGTTCTTGCTCACAAAAGGGGCATGGTCAGCGTGGATCTGGATGCCGGTGTCAATTGCTCGAATCACCCCGGCAAAATACTCGCGTTCGCCCTCACGAGCTTTGCGGACCAGCATTCCGGATGCCTTGTGGAGACTTTCTGCCACTCTTTCTATAATGTCGATGCCTAGCTCTCTCTTCCACCGATTTTGGAGCGACAATGCGTCATTGACAGCAGAGAAGTACGCGTCTTTGTCTGCAATAGGTAGAAGTCAGCATCGGCTCTCTAATAATAAACAAACATTCATGCTGTTGCGGCGCTTACTATGAACATGGTCCGTTTGGGCCACCCCAACACAACCCACACGGGGCCAGACATGGTCTGTGTTGTATATCCCCTTCACGAAAGTTGAGTCAGTCAGTTCGCAGTCTCATAGAAGCTAGTCGTTGGATTGAACTTACAATCTTGTGAGATTTGAGAACCTCGACCATTTTCGCGCACTCATCCTGGGACAGGAAATCCTTCTGCCTGATAACTGGAATGGTTCCTGCAAAACAGTCAAAGAGAGATTTCTTGTTCAACGATTGAACCTCGGTCGTCCTCCAGTGGGTTGAGACGTTGTACTGGGCAGCAGTGGCAACGAACGGCGTCTTTTCGCCATGGCCGTTGCCAAGGGTGGCGTCGGGCAGGTTGAAGAATGCAGTCGTCTCCATTATTCTTTGTAAGTTATGGGCAGATGTCCGAATTGCTTGTATGCTAGATGTGCTTGTTTAAGCAAGATGACTCTTCTGGAACCGAATTCCAGTATTTATATATCCTCTGACAAGCAAATCTCTCAGTGGTATTGTGCGTGCGCAGTTAGGTTGAAGCGATCAGGCTGTCTCGGATCTGCCCGAATTGGCCCGTGTACACCTCAGCATCAAGATGTTGGTAGGAATGTCTGGGTGGTGTGCATCAATCAAGTTATCCATCAAATCCTAGCCAATTCAGGTGGAAATAATGATCCCCTGGCTGGGTAAGGGAGAATCCTACAGGAATTCTCCATGTAGAACCTTTTTGAAAGTTGGAACTAGGTTCATTCACCGCCGAATATAGGCCTTCCTTGTCTTGACTGGGACAGCAATACATTCTTTGTTCCAGCAATTCAGCAATTCACTCTTAGGACTCTTAGAGGTCTGGTATAGATGGTACACCCCAAGTATCTTTATTACTTCCGATTATTAGGATTGAAACGACGAGTCGCGATAGGCAAGAGTTGATTTTACTATGCAAGTACCATTCAGCCAGGGGTTGGGTTACAGTAACATTTCCAAGTGGTGCCTGGAGAAAGATGGCAAGTTTCCCTACCGATTCAGGAATAACTTGCGATCTATGAATATTCGAGATCCATTGGTATCCGAGGGCCCTGTTTGATCATACCCTGACCCGAGATGTATCTGCATCTGCTTATTCGCCTTGGCTCAAAAGTTCCGAGGCATACGTAAACGGTATGTCAAATCAGAAATGGACCTGGCTGGCCAAATCCTGTCTATCGCTTGTCCAATCATTATGATCTGCCAAGTCGCTTTGTGCACCAACAGAATCGGACAAAACACAATTGCAATGCTGCAGATGCGTTTCCGTGATTGCGATTCTTCTTTGCCTGCATAGCCAATATTTGGTCTAGAAATCAGCTGACAGGCCCTGGCGACTGTTGGTCTCAGCGCCACCGGCAGCCATGCAGGTGTCTCTGTATCAATTGATGTGACGGTTACAGAAAAGGATTACACTACCCAACGAATGCTCAGGAAAGTGAGCCATGAAGGACTTTCGGCAAAGCCTTAATTCAGTAGGTCACACTTGGGAATACTGGTAGCTCGGCGGAAGCCGAAAAGCCGGACCAACACATTCTGCTCACAATGAACTCAAAATGCACACTCGGTGAGACGCGGACGGTTGGTAACTCTGCCCATTATTATGAACCGGTCGCAAGGATTTGTAACGCTGACAAGGGTATTGGACAACCCGTACATGCACGGCCCTACAACAATAACCCATTCAGCAGGCCCTTCTATTGATTCAGAATGCAAGGGTTGGCCCTAATCTTCTCACACGTCCCGTGGCATGTGAACCCCTCTCCTGATCACAGTTTTCTCACTCGAATGAGGAGATGCAGTTGATGGAAATAAAAACAAAGACGAGAGATAATCGCCGAACTCCCCTACCTTCCCTTTGCTTTACCCTAATATTTCTTCTTCTATCCTTTAAGCTCTGGCAAACTTAAGGGTTGATATAAAATACTTTTTTTGAGCTAAATGTGAACGAGATGGGAGGCCAGGACAATGACGGTTCGCCTTCAGTGCAAATTACAGCCACATACCTCCAAGATACTACCCCAGCAATCACAAGAGAACCACGCAAATGGAAATGGAGCCGAACCACCGCTTCATTCTTCCTGATGGGAATTTTCGTGAGTACTTCCTGTTTCTCGGTGTCAGCCCCCCAGTATACTCAATCATTCTCAGGTTGGGCTGCCAACAATGCCCATTACAACAGCAGCAAACCAAATGTTTGAAGGAATCACTGGTGTCTACGGCATATGCCTATCCTTGACGGCTGCAGTCTCTGCCTTTGTAGGACCCATGATCGCTCAATATGTCCCTTTTGATATTGTTACCATTGCTCTCACCTTGGCCTCGGGCCTCGCATATGTCATCAGCTCGCTACCATCACCTCTATCAAATACCGGCGGTAATAAAACTGGCCCTGTCATCGGCACAATGCTCGCGGGATTCGTGTACGCCTTTGGAACGCAAAACTACCTTGCCGTGGCTGCTTTCTTCCCTGCTGAGGCTGTGGTCGCTCTTAGCGTGGGGAGTGGTCTGTCAATTATTCTTGGCTCAGGTATTTTCATTGCTCTGATGGAGGGCGCTTTTGAGCAGGATTGGCGGCGGTGCTTCCTCGTGTTTCTTCCAACTACACTAGGCATACCTCTCGTGTGGTGGGGTCTATTTGACAAGCAACGTCGTCTAGCTGCTGAACTTTGTCGAAAGCAGAGTTTGCAAAAGAGGCGTGATACGTCTAGCTCAAGTGAGCTCGAGACGGGTGGCACTGGGGACGAACAGCAACGAACCGTCATAAGCAGCACCGTGCTTGATGATAACGGCCTCCCGCGGAATCTAAGACCTGGCTTCGGTCCTAACCGAACACGTACAGGCCTTCTGTTCAAGACGCTCCTCCCTAATTACGTCTTGCCTCTAATTATTTGCACCACGTGTGCTATTCTTTCACTCTTTGGACTAGCGCCAATTCTTCAAGACCTCGAGCGATTTAAAGGAGCCCCCAAAGGTGACTCTGAGTTTCAGTTGGTTTGTAAGTACTCGGTTTCGGAACTACTTATGCCTTCATATTTGCTAATAGTGTTTGCTTTGTGTTTAGTTTTTGCTTATGGAAGTGCGCAATTCCTATTCAGCACTCTGGTCATATGGAAACCTATTCCGAACATCTGGCTATGGACAGGTGCGGAGATTGTGTTCACTACGATGGCTATTGTCCAGCTTTGGCATCCGTTCCTAACGTACTTTGGGGTCTGGTTCGTCATTATGTTCATGATAGGAGGATGTGTGGGTGGAAGCGTTACAAACACGAATTACAAGATTGCTGCGGACTTTCAGCAAGCCGGTGAGCCAGACGAAGTGCGAAGCTTTGCGAACAGCTATGCTGGTTTGGGCAACTTTGGTGGTGATGCCCTTGGCGGTGCTCTTGGACTCGTTTTCCAAATGGCTATTGCCAAGCATTTAAGCCCAACCACCACCTAACTGTTACCAGTCAACTACCAGAGACCATCACCTTGCAAGATTCTGCTAATGTATGTAAACCAAATCAAGCCGTGATGGGAATATTGTGAACGCTTGAGGAAATGAGGCCACGATTCCAGAATAAATGAGTAAATGACATGCCTTTATCATCAACTCACCTTCTTTTGATCTTTCTGCTCAGTTCAACTTATCTTCTTGTTCCTGCCTAATGAAATATTGCCCTACGTATTATTGATAAGTGATTCTACTAGAATTATCAGAAGAATTCTAATTTGCTCGTGACTTTTATCATCAACTTGGAGGCTATTTGGGGGTGTCTAGGTTAGGTGCAGCTTCCAGACGCCACTATTCGATCAGGGTTTAGTGTGAAGGTGCATGACATTAGTAAGCATTGGCATCACGTCACCCCGCCAACCACGACGTGCCCACAAACAAGAGCCACCACTCAATCGACGCGTATGGCATCATCGCCATCATCGCCATCATCGGCATTCACACTCTTCACCTCGACGAATGGGCCCTGTGAATTGCTGCCACACTTATGGACTTCAACCTGTCCGTTGGCGGAGTCGCGCACTGGCTTGACGCCCTACCATTTGACCAGGCCGCGACCACACCCGAAGCTGATCGCCAGCGTACACGGAAGCGACGAGCCTCTTTCAGGCGCAGCGAAACGCGCAAACGCCAACGACAACGACATCCCATCTCTCCTCCCGCCTCGCAAGTCGCACGCAAAGCGTCCTCGTCGAACTCGACCGCCCCCGCTATGGCACCCTCGACACCAAAAAAGTCACCCGGCAAGCGGCCAGCCAGCGATGCCCCAATGGTGGACACTGACCAGACACCAAGGGTCTCAAAGGCCAGCGCAAGCAAAGGCCCGGTTACCAGCGCTCCTAGTCTGTCCTCGTCCCAGAGCGATGCAGCCTGTTCGCACGATAGCAAGCGGTCGAGGCGATCGCAGTCACCATCCAAGTTGTTCCCTTTGTACGGACCTGACGGCCACCGGCTCGTCCGAGGTTCGCTCGGTATGGCCGCACCAACTGATCCTCTATCTCCAGCTCTTCGGAGTTTCTTGGGGGACATCAACGATGTGGCGGGCAGACACTGCATCATGCCGCAAAGGGTCAAGGCGGCTCTGGCAGAGCACCTCGCGGCTTCAGGCCAGTTTGACCGGTTGCACGAATATATGTTCTTTGACGATGCAACAGGTCCTTGGAGCGAGCAGACACGGCATGATAGTCGTAGTGGGGAGGAGCTGGTTCGTCGCGCTTCGCACATTGCCGCCCGGTCCAGCGACTGCTCCCGCATGCTCAGTGACGAGTCTGCCTGGAATAACCTTGTGCACTCCCCGCTGCTTGATATGCTTGTGTATGATATGCGGGATGGTCCGGGCCAGGATATTCTGGACTTCGTGCCCTGGTAAGTTGCAATTGCATCTCTTGTCTTGTACCAGCTGAATTCTAACCGAGCCGCCTTACAGTACGACGACCAGCATCGACCCAGCATATCACCACTTTCCCGACGCCGCCAGCCGTATTGACTACGTCCTCCAGCTGCTGCCCGAGCGAGATCCAAAAATCAATAAATCATATGAGGCGCTGGCCTTGGGTATGGCCCCGTGCTTCAACTGCACCGCGGATCGGCTACTGCAGCAGTACCCGCTGGCCGTCAGTATCGAGACTAAGCGTCATGGTGGCAATGCGGCCAAGGGGGAGCAGCAGCTCGGCATCTGGCACGCCGCGCATTGGGAGTTTCTTGCGTCACGGGCCGGCGCCGAGGCTATCGACGACCTCGACTTCCTCCCCGGCGTCGTGGTCCAGGGTCACACCTGGTCACTTGTCATCACTGTGAGGCGTCAGGCTACAACGGTACGTAAATACATCCTTCGCCCCGGTGAGCGTGACACTGACCGAGACGTGCAGATAGTACTGTGTAGTGTCGAGTTTGGCAACACGAGCTCGACCGTCGGCGTGTTTCAAGTCCTCGCTGGTCTGCGGCGGCTGCGTAGTTGGTCAATAGACGTCATGTGGCCATGGTGTACGCAGTATTTGCCAGGGCTTTCCAACCCTTCTAGCGGCGGCAAACCGACGCCTGCTGCTGCTGTCGCCGAGGAAACGATCCTAGGCGGGTAATGGGGCGGCTGGTGTTTCCATTATTTACTACTAACGCCAGCCTTTTGAGAGAGACTCGAAGCCGGCATCGCTCGAAATAGTAATATCACATGCAATATAAGAGGTGCAGGCACTCCAGGTCCTTCCCCGATGATATGGCTGAGCAACGGGTGCTTGAGTTGTAACACGACACTCATCCCTAACCTCTTATTTATATCGCGCGGGGAGATTTCTGAGTCACGAGGGAACTCGGTGTGTTTGGAAACCAGACACAGAGCCTACAGTAGTCTGCAGCCTCTCCTACTACAGCGTTACTGCGACAGCCTCCTATAACGATCAAGGCCATACAGCAATATTATCTCGTTCCCCAAGGCACCGTCTCGTTTGAATCGAGATAGACATCACCTCCGAGGTATGCGACATGCAGCTGGGCCACTGTGGATATGTCTCACGCGGTACCAACGGGAATAGAGGCTTAACACAACCCAAATCATCCTCCGCAAGAGGAGAATGGCCCATATCAGGGGAATACTTTATACCGCGTTTCAGCCCGTAAAGGCGATCGATGGTATGGAGCATCTCTGGGCAAGACTGAGATTTGGATTGTACTTTTTCAGAATATTGGAAGTCTTCTCGACGTAGAGTAAGCGCCTACTGGCTAGAGACAAGATGCCATCGCAGCAGCGAGCGTACATCAAGGAGACGAAGCGCCAACAAATGATGAAGCGCCGCAAGACTCTCTAGACCAGCTCGATTAACTCTGGGGCGGCCGTAATTGGCTTCCCGACGAATTCGCCAATGGTCAGCCCGAAGACCTCAAAGTGCACCGACTGAAGAACCCCAAGACCGTCGGTGAGAATGCTGCTTCGCGCAACGTGCACCTCTGGGAAAATGGCGGGCTGCTGAATATACCGTGTCACATCGCGAGGTAGGTATCTAGAGTTTGGTTTGCCAAGATGTGAGCAAGCTATATTTCTATATACGTCAAGGAGGAGAAGCTCTGCTCTTCTAAATGTCAAGACCTTGAAAACCGGCCGTTGAAGTTGTTGAAGGAAAACCCATTTTTCAATCTCTGTAAAGGCCTAAGCCATAAGTTTCGCCTTCTCTTCTGACCGGCGGGCTGGGTCGTGTCTTGGCTTTTGTCGTGGTCGTGTAGAATCCCGCATAATCTACACTCCTTGTCTCCTCTTACCGGATTAATAGTCTCAATCTTCCCATCAATATATTGGAAACATCCTCGATCATGTAGAAGATCCAGCATGGAATCTAACCCATAGTCCGAAATTTCATTTGCAAGCTTGCTGCCGAAACTTGTACGGAGGCAGTCTTCTCGATATTGATCCAAAAGTAACCGCACCATATCCTCATACTCACTAAGGAGTGCTTGGATTACATCATAGTAATGGAATCTCGCCCCATGCAACAGTAGTTTCCTGACAATAAATATATTTCCAGACTTGATTGCGCCGAGTAAGGGTCGGTGAATAAATAGACGAGCTCTTTGAACATTAGCACCGTACTGCAGTAAAAGGTCAACTACATCTTCATTTCCAAAACGGGAAGCAAGATATAGAGGGGTCTCTCTGTAGTTATCAGCCAAATCGGCTTCGCCATCAACATGACATCCAGACTCAAGCAACTTTTTGACTATGTCAAAGTTGCCGTATTCTGCATAACGTCTTATGTGTATGGCATGGAGGCGGATGATAAATGCGTGGGGCAGAAGAGAGGTCAGCTTGGAGTAGATCTCCCAATTCTTCGCGCAAGATGTTGCTTCTTCAAGTGAGTCACGCGCTCTCCGTGGTCCTGGCTGGCCAGCATCTCCCTGAGAGATGTAGCCGAAATAAGCGTTGCTGTCCTTGTCGGTGCGAGAAGGAGGGCACAATGCCATCTCCAACAGATCTGTATCTCCATTCATAGCGGCTCCTACCACCCCCTGAATATCAGCTTTGCCCTTGTGATAAATCTCTGACAAGGCATAATGGCAAAGAAATGGTCGTGTTTGGTTCGAGTTATCACGAGTGGGTTCAACAGAATCAGGTAAACTCTCCTGAAATAGTTGTAAGATATGGCCATGTCCGGCTAGAGTTGCTGCTTCTATTGCTGAAGGGAAAATTCCATCAGTCTGCGTTGGGTCATTGCCATTCTCCAGCAGGCGCTTAACCAGAGGCACGCTGCCTACAAAGGCTGCAGCGCTCAGCAAGCTTAGATCCGGACTGCCCTCGGGTTTGCGCTGCATCCACAACCGTCCCAAGGCTATTCCAAGACCAAGCCAGCAAACCGAACTGATTGTATCATGCAAGTCGGCTTCTGTCTCGCGGCAAATAGCCTCTGCAATATGACGAACCTCCACATATCGATGGCTAGCAGGGTCAGGTTCACTTTGAACTCTATAGACGAGGTATGAATGCAAGAGACTTTGGGCGCCATAATTTCTCCTGATAGGCCAATGCTTGATAAATGATATGCTATGGCTGTTGGTTGCACAAGGAAGAAAGTCATCCAGTATTCGTGACTCGAATAGCGCTTGTTTGGACAATATATCAAAGGTTTCTAAAGTTGCAAAGTCAGAATGTAATCGTAAAGATAAGGAGTCAGCTTACTGCAAACGAGCCTTAACCTCAAAGCTCTCGAGCAACGGAGATAGGAATCATAAGGGAAGTTGTGGAATCGAGCCCGTGTTGCTTGCACCAAGATAGCATCCAGTATCTCCCGAGGGAGCATCAAAATGGGAGACTGAGGTGTTTGCATGGTGGTTAAAGACATAACTACAGGCAGAATGGCGAGACTTGGGTCCTGGTAGCATGTTTTTAGGGTTAAGGGAGGGGTCAAATAGTATGGCAAGAAGACTTGAACTTGTGTGGCGTTCTCGTGTCACCTGATTGACCTCATACGCTACAGCCAACCAATAATTACCACTTGCCACCCCACCAGCTGTGCTTGCTGCATAATAGGTACTTTTAGAACATGATAATAATAATAATACGTGGCATAGAATGCTGACACAACCGCAGGAATCTGACTAATAGAGCAGCTAAGGGTTGCATTTGAGAGTACAATATTGATTTTCTAAAAATATCTGCTGTGCTCCGGTCAAACCTTTTCAGAAGTATGTTTCGATTAGTGGATATTAATAAATACTTTAGGGACTTTTATAATTCAGCCAGGAATATAAATATAATTATCTGCATTATGAGTAGTATGTCCTAGAGGGTTGCGCTGAGAGAGGATAATAGCGGGATTAAGAGACAGTATCCTGCTATCAATTAGATGGCAAAACCATCCGAATATTCTACATCACATTAAGATCGGCAAATTTAACTTTGGATCCTCACAAACATCAAGTTCTTCCTTTCCTCTGATTACATCGCTCCAAGATGAAATCGTCCGCCTTTCTGGGGGCCATTGCCCTCACTATGCTTGGATCAGGACAGGTTTTCGGACACCATTCGAGCATACAAGAAATGCAATTAGTTAGTCTGCTGATCACCTCCCGAGTCTCGTATTGGATTATTTAGAATAGCTAACGAGTCTCATCCTTATTTAAGCAGGATCGAGAAACATGCTCTCCGACACCAAACCTAGTTGTCGATAACCTGCCTCACACACGACATCCTGGAACCAAATTTAAAAAACGAAGCACCAATGATGACCCGATAATCTACGAGAACAAGCCCTCGGTCATTTTAGAAGAACGCAGGGTCAATAAGCCAGTAGCAAAGGCAGGACCGAAACCTGGTGCTAAAGCAGCAGGAAAGCCGGCAGCAAAGCAAGCAGGAAAGCTGACAGCAAAGACAGCAGCAAAGACAGCAGCAAAGACAGCAGCAAAACCAGCAACAAAACCAGCAACAAAACCAGCAACAAAGCCGGCAGCAAAGCCAGCAGCAAAGGGAACTAAACCTAGAGCTAAAGCAAGAGGAAAGCCAGCAGCGAAGCAAGTAGCAAAGCAAGCAGCAAAGCCGATAGTAAAACCAGCAGCAAAGCTAAGATCAAAAGCAACTAAACCTAAAGCTAAAGCAAGAAAAAAGCCTGGAGCAAAGCCTGGAGTAAAGCCAGCAGCAAAGCAAGTAGCAAAGCAAGCGGCCAAGCAAGCAGTAAAGCCGATAGCAAAACCAGTAGCAAAGCTAGGATCAAAGGCAAAAGCAAGAGGAAAGCAAGCAGCAAAGCCAGGATCAAAGGCAACCAAACCTGGAGCTAAAGCAAGAGGAAATACAGCAGCAAAAGCAACCAAACCTGGAGCTAAAGCAAGAGGAAAACCAGCAGCAAAGCAAGCAGCAAAGCCGAGAACAAAATCAGCTAAATCTGGAGCCAAAGCAAGAGGAAAACTGGCAGTGAAGCCGGGATCAAAGGCAACTAAACCCGGAGCTACAGTAAGAGGAAAATCAAATAAGTCGAGAGTCAAGTCAACAGGCAAAGCAAATCAGCTGGCCAAGGGACGCAAGTCACAACAAACCGATAAGACTAGTAAGGTAACGAAGTCTGCCCATGGACGCCAGTCCGGTCAAGCGCTACATAGCAAAACACGCAAGTCAGGCCAATCAGCCAAGCCTGCTAAGTCGAGAAAGCCTGGCAACTCAAAGAAGCAAAACTCCAAGGCCGGTAGCATATCAAAGCTACAGCACAAAACATCAAAAAGTGGAAGTTCACCCAAGCACGACAAAGTATCGAATAGGGGTAAAGGTCAGAAGCAAGCACTAAAGACCGGCAAAAAAAAAGTGAAACTAAACAGGCCTGGGAGAACGAACAAGCCTATCGGATTAATCAAGCCTGCTGAGCCCCCTAAATCCGCAAATCTAAAACAGCTTGGAAAAGGAAGTCACCATAATGAAAAGGCTAGTAAAACAACAAAAGCTCGCAAGAAAGAGCAAACAAGCAAGAAGGATAAACACTCCAAGCCACAAAAATCATCGACAGAGTCTGCCAAAAGCAAGCCGACGAAATCAGGTACCCAGAAGTTCTCGACGCCTGGGAAGAGCAAGCCGTCGGGCCCTGGGAGATCAAACAACCACAAGCTTGCCAATGCCAAGCCGACAAGACCCAGAAATGGAAAACTCCCAAAAGAGAGTAAACTCACCCCTTTTAAGTCGGGAAAGCAGACGGACCCCAAAGTTGGAAAGAGTAATAATCCGAACCGTACAAAAAAGCAATCTGGCAAAGGGAATGCTCCAAAGTCTGTCAAGGGCAAATTGGAAAAGAATGGTCAAGGGAAACTTGCAAAACAGGTCAAAAATAACGCTTTGACTCGCAACAGGGGAAAGCCACCAAAGTCTAGAAAAGGAAATGTTGTGAACACTGGCAAACAGAAAACTTCGAGACCGATACAAGGCAGCCTAAGAGGCCAAGGAACCTCTAGAAATTTGCAATCTTTGGTAACCCCAGGAAAAAAAGGACCTGAGGGTCAAGGCAAAAGCAAACAGGCATCTGCTGGGGGAAGTTGTCTCTTGAGCAGAGGAGTATCAGGACAAGCAGGTGGGAGCTGCAATGCAAAGAAAAAAGAAGAAAAAGAACGGCCAGTGAAACCAGAGAGTTTTGTGAGTATTTCATCGCGAATTTAATAACCCGGAGGACGAATGCTAATATTTCCAGGATCCCTTTGACGAAAACGAGGAAGGAAAACAATTTAGATATCAATTCAAACCTCAAACAGAACAAATAGTGCACGCCGATAAAGTCTTTGATAAATCAGACGTGCACCGAGAGCAATTTGGCGACAACGGTGAGAGCCTTGGACCAGGGAATTTGATCACCCAAATCGGCTTTACGGAAGACGGAAAAGAGGCTGTGATACCCTGGGCTTTCAATAAACACGACCTACCACGCGATAAGGAGGGTAAGATAAAAGCCGAAAACGATCGGGCAGAAGGGGAACCAACGCCTAGCACGAAAGGCAAAATGAAAATGGCAAGAGAATTTTTTTCGAAATTCAAGCCAAAGGTCAGTCAGTTCAAAGAAAAGTACATATGAACAATATTAATAAAGTAGCACAGAAGTCCGACCAAGCACCTAAGGACAGTGCAAACAAATATGACAAGGCCAGTTTGGCAGATCTGGTAAACGCTGTTTCCAAAAAGACAGGAAAAGATCCATCAAAACTGGAAAATGTGCATATCAAAGACATAATTGAGAAAGACACTGAAGACCGCATCAAAGAAGTCAAGAAAGGCAGAGAGAATGAAGAGACTGTTTTATATCCGAACCAAGAGTCAAAGGACTTTGAGAAGATCCACGGCTCAGAATGGGGCAAATCAGTTCAGAGGATTGGTAAGAATATAGGCAATAAGGAGATCGAGAGCATTACAATCCCCCCATTGACTGAGGTGCATCCTCACTTAAATTTCAAGCTTGCTGACCGGCCAGCTACAGAGGCTAAGTCATCCGTCTCTAAGCTTTCTAGATTGAAACATCTTTTTAATAGAAATTAGGAAGATAAGCGAGAATATCCATTTACTTTTATTTTATATTTAGTTTTTACTTACTACACTAATCTCATATACTAGCGTTGATGCTATTTTCCCCATTATATCTAGGTATTAGTAACTTCTAAAGTGTAAGGTTTTAATATAATATAAGGTTATATCTATCCTCGTCTTATATTAAGGTAATTACTTGTAAGCTTTCTATATATCTAATGATAGAGACCTCTAAGTGTTTAAGCGTAAATTATGCTATAAGTAACTTCTTATTTATATTTATAAATATTTTATATAGGTGGAGGTAGATATCGATAGGATTCTAGCGCAAGGTTTAAAAGCATATCGATGAGAGTTCGCGTATAAACTTAAGAACAGCAATGAAAAATGTTTAAAAGAATAATTAGAAGTAGATGCAATCTAGACTTTCTGTTCAGTGGTAAAGTATGATCAATGCCTCGCCCAGCGAGATACTAGCGCAGGATCATTCGCACTTCCCTTCGCACTTCCCTTAAAATAGAAAGTGAATAGTCTGCTTCATCACGTCCTGTTCATAATATCGCTCGAAAGACAAACTATAGTATGAGAGATAAACTATTGTGTTTCTAACTTTATTCTGCCTTTGACTATAATGTATTTTTTACTCCCGTATTCATGGTGTTGAGATGTTGGGTCTGGCATCTTCTATCGTTGTTTTAACTTTATGCCCGAACTCTCTCTCTCGTGTTTTTTACTCGACTAACTTTATTGTGATTTTAACTCTATTGTTACTTCACTCTTTTGTGTACATCCCCCGTCGATCCACAATTGAAGGTACCTCCTTCCCTCGCTTTCCACTAGCTAACCATCAAATCTCAACTTTTCAAATCTTCATAATTTTGCCCATCGTACCACACGGACAGTTTCCCTCCTCCATATCGCCCCAGAGCCTAGAAATTCAAGATCACCATTCTACCTTCACCATGTCTTCGCGCCGCGACCTCGACGCGTCCGAGGCATCAGCAGATTCGTTCGCCTCGTCCCTCGCTGAGAATGCCGGTATTGCCGCTCGATACCTGTCCGTCTCCAGTCTCGAACATGAACACGACGCGTCCATCATGCAGCAAACCCTGAGTACTCGCGTCGTGATTTCGACACATTCTTCGTTTGCAATCAGACACCAGGAAGCGTCCTTGCGCCCCGACCTCCAGCGATTGGTCCAGATTGGTGAAGGACTACAGGGTGCAATTTTTGAGCAAGTGGGAAAAACTCTGGTGATCAAGAAAGAAAGCCCTGAGAATGAATCCCGACCCACACGACTAGACAAGGAGTACCGCGCGCACGATCAAATTTGCCTCGCATTCCAGAAGTTTGGACCAATTGTATCCAACACAGTCTTTGTCCCACGGCCGAGTTCGCTGAAGACCCCGGGGGACGATGGTTTTTGGGCTGCGAACCTTGACAAATTCCCAGTCCAGTACCGAGTAAAGACGATGATCTTTACGATGGAACGTATCCTACCTCTCCCTAAGATCGTTCGAGGAGCCCTTATTTCATTATTTTATCCTCGTCCCCAGGGACAAGAATCCGCCGATCCAAACGTCGTCCAACGACTCCTCTCGGAAGAATCCAACAAGCATTGTCTTGCTCGTGTGTATCTCGGCAAGAAATCTCACACTTTCAAGCAAGATAACTTCTCACTCCGAAACTTCCCTCTTTGCTTGGACGCAATGCAGCGCTTCGGGCTTGAAGTCAATGAAATGGCTTATTCCATGGGCAAAGCATACGCGATAATACAATGGGGAGCCGAGTTTAATGCGGACGATGTCGAATTCGTTCTTGGTACCCTGACAACAAATACCAAAACTGTTACCAACTTTCAGGAACGAGCCGTTCGCCTTTGTCTCTTGGACTTTGGACAGTGCGATTCCGTCAACATGAGCCGAGATGCCGAGGACGTGTATCAGTCATTCCGCGGCGCACTTGTTGTTGGGGATAATCAATGGTTTATCCCTCATTGCCATCGGGACCCAGAGCTCTTCAAACACTTCCGTACTGGGTACGTTGAAGCTGGGAATGCTATTATGAAGGAGAAGAAATGGACCGGAAAGTTTGACATGGAGGATTTTATGGACGGTTATGAAGAATACGCTGAAGACTTCCTAGTGTAAAGTTCCAATCATGCCTGTATACTCGAGATTAGCGCATTAGCTTAGCCTTTGACCCTAGTCGGTGGGTAATAAGAAACATAGCACATCTAACACACGTCTATTCTTCTTATTTCTAATTGAACAACATCTCGCCTTCCCTGGGAAATACCGCCTGGGTCTCTGAACCTGTCGGTGCCGAGTTCACCAAGTAGATGGCTGACAGGCACGCCACTGAAGCACCTGTTCAACGTATGGTCACCCCCAGGGGCATTGCCGAGTGTAACCTGGTTGACGCGACGCCCTATTCCAACGAGTTCCAAACGTGAGCTCACATGTATGACAGGAGGTTAGATCCGGCAAAGGTTTTGAGTCCCTGCCTACTAGGTATCGTGATGCGGGTGAGGTTTCTACCTGGCAATGACTGTGTTTTCAATGTAGGTTAGATACCGCCTATTCTAGGATAGGAAATTTGATTGATATGTATCACAGAAGGGAACTTTGAAGAAAACATTTAATGTTGTGCTAAAAAGGACCTGCTTCGAGTCGACGGTGATCAACCTGTCAGCCGCTCAACTCTTGGGAAGGACGAGGCAGTCGTGACCGACAAGAATTTTCAGTACTGGGGTAAATTAAGTTTGCTTTTTTTTTTTTTTTTTTTTTTTTTTAATGCAACGGAAAGCAAGTCGAGTCGCAGAAAATGATTGTGTTGATTCAAGTGATTCATAAGATTGTACCATGGTGGCAGTCAGAACGGAGAGATCTAGGTTGCATCTGTAGCTTGGAACTTGATTACATAATACAGCTAAGTATCAATTGAACATTTCCGCAACTCCGCTCCTTCTATCGAGCACAGTAGCATCTCCTCAAACAACCCGGGCACATGATCCAGGCTACACCATGGTATTAGTACTACCACGGCGACGGCATTAAATCCCAGTGGTGAAATGCCTCGCCCCAAAGTACCACCGCACCGGCGACAGAGAGTCGTCCAGGCCTGTAACGCCTGTCGCGCGGTGCGCAAGAGATGTTCTGGCACAGCTCCGTGCACCCTCTGCCAGCGGCGTGGAATCGGCAACTCGTGCTCTATCCCAGTCCACGTCCCAGCTGCCAACCCACAAAGCATTGTGGGGACTGGGCGGCAAGGAGCCATCTCGGGTTCGGCAGACATCCCAGCGGGCATGATCGAGCAGGCTCGTTTGATCCAGACACGACCTCTCCGGGATCCGAACGCTGCTGGATCACTGGTTTCGTCGACGAGCCAAGCCACAAGGCCGTCTCCTGCAGGGGACTTGACCTCCTTGAATGAAGTGCGAGTGCCCAATCATGACAATCGTCCAGAGTCGCCGATATTGGGGGCTAAGCCACAGCCTCGGATGCTCCTCAACCTTCATGGCGAGAGAGGTGCGCATCCCCTATTCACTGCCGATCCCCGTCCTCTTGGTCCCATGCTTATCCTTTTGACAGTTTTCATCGGCAGAGGCGGCTCTCAGTCGCTACTACAATGCGTTCGAAAAATCATAGCGTCACAGATCGGCCCCTCCTCCTTCTCAAGAGATGGAAGAAGCGACATCATGCACGAGACAGAGTCTCCCCAAGCACGTCATCACACATGCAGCCCGGGAGAAATGAGCGTCGACACGAAACTCATGTACGCCGGTTACTTTTCCGCAGTGGTACGAAAATCTTGTCCGTTCGACATGCCTGAGAAATGTCCGCTAATCGAGAGCCCGCTAGACTGGGGGGTTGATTGATCCCTTTTGTCCACAGGAGCTGGAAACCCTTCTAACGACAGCGGTCCTGGAAAACCCGCACAAGAAAGCACTCGCCGAGCTAGTCATTGCCATCGGGCTCCAGTGTGAGCCTTCTGCCGATACCCTTGACCGCGAATTGGCCTACTTCACCCACGCCCAGTCACATGCCTTTTCGGGGATGCTGGAAGAGCCTGATCTGGATGTGGTGAGAATCTTTTTAATCATGGCCTTTTATCTCCTGGGCCAAGGCCGTAGGAATACCGCATTTGTGTATCTCGGGATTGCAGCTCGTATAGCCCTCGTCCTCGGTTTGCACAGCCAGGAAACCTACACTGACATCAACGACCCAAAGCAACAATTGAGGTGAGTTGGATGGAAACCCAATCCCATCCCTTCTTCCCAGTGTTAACGGTGACATGTATCGAAATAGGCTACGTGTATGGATGAGCCTGCGAGTAATGGACATTCCCATTAGCTCGGTCCTCGGCCGACCGCCAGCCACTGGCGGCGTGCACTCTGACCTCAAACGTCTCATCGACGGGATCGAAAAGCTCGATCACGACAGCGGGATAACTTGCCTCGCGGCATCTTACAGGATTGTTTCATTGATAAGCAGCATCGTCGACAGGGTGTATGACCGCAAGGAGATATCCATTTCCCTTGTCGAGGAGTTCTTGCAAAAGTTGAAGGAGTGGGGTCAGGAGGTGCCTGAATTCCTACACACACCTCCCCCTTCCTCATCTTCTCTTGGCCAAGGTGATTTACCGGATCGCAAGGGCGCAATTGGCAGAGTCCACGTCTCGTGTCTCTACTACTTCGCTGTCAACTTGGTCACCCGTCCTCTTCTAATCTCCACTCTCACAAGGGAGCAACCAACCGACGCTGTCTCTTCCCAGTTAGCATCGGCATGCCTCGAGGCCGCGACGCTGGTTGTGCAGACTTGCAGTGACGCGCACAAACTGAGCCTGTTGAAAGCCAACATGTCTACACTAATGTGAGGCTGCCTGCCTTTGACTAATTCTTGTTTTCTGACTAACTCCTGTTTTCAAGGACAATGATATTCCCGGCCGGGCTAGTGCTAGGGCTCGAGCTCTTCGCAAAGGAATCGGGACCCTACGGAATCGAAGCAGCCTTCCATGGCGCCCGGGATCTACTTGGTTTCTTGGGTGCAAAAAGCTCCCTGGCTGCATTGTATCATGAGATGCTTATATCCCTCTGGAACGTAATCTCGGAGCGTCGTACCCGGAAGCGGTCGCGCGGAGGTAACTCGTACGTATCTAGGATCTTCGCTTTCGATCGGTCTCAAACCCATGATGAGAGGCCTCGACAAGAAGCTAGCAGTAGCCCACGCCTTATTAGTGCAAGTCGGCAGGAGCAGATGGACTCTCTATTCACAGACGAGATGCCCGATAGCAATGCCCCTCTGGATTCTGGAGAGATCTTTCTTGACTGGGACAGCCTCGATATCACGCAATGGGACACTTTTCCCTTTATAGGTGGCTAGGAGTCAGTGACCATAGGTGTGGTCTGCTAACCAAGCGGGCGACGACGGAAGAGAGCACTATTAGTAAGAGGAAGATAGTTTATGTGATTGTACCATTTCACGCGGGTTGGAAGATATTTTGAGCGTCGTCTTATGACATAACACAAAGTGTTAACAAGAGTTGCCTATTTCCAAAGACTATATATGTTGTTTTAATGCAAAGGTGGAAAGGCGATTGTCAGTAAGCCAGACCGTGGAAATCTCTAGATTCAGACACTTCTGGTTCGCTAGCCTTGTCGTACCCCCTCTGTCCTACAGTCCACCAGAACCTGGGATTGAAGAGAAAGCTGCTATACACCGGCATAGGCGGGGAAAGTGGCTCCCGTGTAGATGGAGATAAAGGAATTAGCCTTAGGGTATATCTTGCTGGTAAAGTCATCTACGTGGGCGAGGCTAGTAACTCGGGCCGCGGCGCCACTAGGCATGATGAGGACGTTGAGGTCCCCTCACTATGTTTTAAAATCTTAATAGTATTTCTATAACTACTATAAGATCTAGTTATTTAATATAATATATATATATATATTAAAGTGCTTAGATTAATATAAGATAAATAAAGGAAGCTAGGTGAAAGAAGGTAGCTTTAATAGCTATTTAATAAGCTACTTATCTTAATAGTAAGTAAGTTATTAGTATAAAGGTTTATAGACTTTTCTTTCTATATAACTATAGCCTTAGGCTAATAAAAGGCTCTTTTTTAAGGTTTTTATATTTATTATATTAAGTTATCAGGCTCTAGCAGCTTCTATTGCTATTAAACTTTATTCTCTTTCTCTTAGGAGGACGTTGAGGTCAAGCTCGTCATCGAAGCTTGTAGTAGCAACGTAATCGGGTTTAAAGGTCGAGTTGTTTAAGATGCCTATGGGAGGCTTAAGCCTCACGTTCTTGCCGTCGGAGCTGATCATGTGGAGGTTTATGCGATCATGTAGAGGACCTCTAGGGGTTCGTAAACATCCATCTAGGCGGTGGCTGGCATAACTACTATGTTCTTTGAGTCTTTGAGTCCTTCTTTCTTTGAGTTATATCTAGTTCTTGATATATACTTCAATAATCTTCTGAAATATTTGGTTGTCCTTGGGGGAGCCTCAAAATGTCTGTGTGGTTTTTCAAATACATCTTACTTCCTTGTTACGCTTTTTATTTGTGCTGATATTGCTACTGCCAGCTCTTGTTTCAATGGCATCAGGGGCCAAGGCTTTTGGTACAGTAGATAGGTTTAACATTGCTTGAAGTTGCAACGACCGTGTGTTTGCCATTCTGAATCTCATTTAAAACACATCAGCCTTTCCCTGTATAGCGATGTCTCAATACCCTGTCCAATCTTTGCAATAACATCTTAGTGAAGCCAAACCATTCCCACAAGCACCATGGTCTGACTATCACCAATCTGTCGCGCTATGAAAGCGGTGTCAATTCCATACAATACCACGACACTATCTCCTGGGCGAGTCGTAGACGGCCCAACTCCTGCCAACCCCGTGTCAGTGGTAAACATTATGTGATCCAAAGCCACTTGATCGGTGAACTTCTTCTCGTTCCTCTCATAATAGCTCTTCTTTTGATGCCGATATTTCATCCTGCTTTGCTGGAGATCCTCTTCATATTGCTGTACTAGACGTTCGGTTTTGGGTGGGAGTATATTGGGGCCCTGCTTGCTCATAAATAATCCTAGCCGGTCAAACCTGTTCATCCACTTCTCAGACAGTCTTTTTCTCGTTTGCCGCACATCACTTGCAAGGGCATCTAGGATCTCTTCGTCATATTCCGTCGTGCCCGGCTCCGAGGACCGCGATTCTACCAGCCTGTTTGTTCTACAGGGCAATCCTTGGCTCATGTCAGAGATGAATACCTTGAGATCTTGCATGGTGAAGAATGAACTTTGTGGCCGCGCCCTCACAGCAAGGTAAAGCTCCTGCAAATCATCTTTCTCCTTGTTTTCCTTCCCTTGCCCAAAAACCTCCAGCGTCGATTGCAAAAGACATGATAATGGCCCCTTGGCTTCGGCCGCCAGACCACCCACAAGAAACTTGGCTTCGTGCATCGGTTTCAGAGCTGAGGCGGCAACAACTTGACCACAATAGACCCCGCGAATAACAAGCATCCCAAAGTCTACCACCGCTTCAAGATCGCGTATTTTGAGTGGCGGAGCATCAGCCCAGAGCTGAGCACAGATTTCATCATGGCAACTATCTGAAAAGTCTGGCACCCACGATGGACGGTCAGGAGAAGTTTTGTCGACGCCGATGGGAAACTCGCGGTACAACCTACTCCATTTTTCGATGCAGAGAAGATATGTTGCCAACCTAGTGTAAATGCTAGCGGTCGATTTGCCGTAGTCGGGGGCAAAAGCGGACCGCATAGGTTCCATCATGAGTGATTGGAAAGCAAAGACCTTGTCTCGAGGATCCGAAGCCACTTGGCCGCTTGTCAATTGCAGCAGATCAGCAATTGAGTGCATTGCCGGGCTCAGTCGCGCTCGCCAAAGAAGAACTGTCTGTGCTCTCTCGAGGACACTTACACAGTCGTCGTGCTCGTCGTCTTCAACAGAAATTGGGTTCGACTCGCAATGTATCCTGTCGTGGAATTGCTTGAAGACGCGGTACAGAACGCGAGCAGGTAGAAAATTGCGACCGAACATGATCAAAGGGTCGGACTTGGCATACGCCATCTCCTGAAGAATCCAAGCTCGCGACCACCAGGGACGACAGAGAATATGCACCATCTCGGCGGAAACGGCGAAACTACCCGGCTTATCGAGGAGTCTCTCGAAGGTATCATCAAGATTGTAATCATCACACGCATCATCCGAGGCGACATTGTTGCAAAATTCGAAAAAGTTGAGACAATCATGTGGCCCGAGGAAAACGACAACTCTCTTAGCTTGCTCATATATGTCAGACATGGCCGCTACAAGACAATTCTTCTCAGCCGTATCACGCTGGTTGATACAAATAGCATCAACCCACAACACCCTCTGCTTTGTTCTATGACGGAGATGGCGCAAAGCAGTGTCCAGGTTTCTGCCAATCTCCAACAGCTGACCATTTACCGTGATCGAGGTTGATTCTTTCGCATCGCCCCAGACATATGACAGGGCATCATATTTGCCTTGACCGAATAAGCAAACAACTAGACGGCATACGATGGGTTGGTCAAAGCCAGCCGGCTCAAGAGCCAGGAGACGAAAGTATCCTTTTTGAACGAATTGGAAAGTTGTACAGAGCCGAGGTACCTGCCAAGCGTTCAATGGAAGGCGCCGGATGTGGAGGCGAAGATCTAGGCAGCGGTTCAGTCTGCAGGGGATCGTGCAAGGAACATGACTGCGAATATTCATACCGCGAGGTCGCTATTTCTGTAGAGTCTAGAAAGTTGCAGAGCCGCCTTGTAACCACCCGGCTCTGTTTAGGCATGTGATCGGGGTCAAACAATTCCCAGCCTGACCAAGGCCACAGCCTAGCAGTGTGGTCTTTCAAGTGGCCTCGACGCAGTACACGGAATGCAATGATTGCGAATATTCCGAAGCTTCCGCCAAGGACTGTCCTTCCAAGCTTCTGGCCAATCAGTCCGTAGCAGAAGTAGGCAATGGTGAGTAACCCTGCGGATAAGAACAAATAACCAATGTTCTCTTGAAACACTAACGTCTCCTCCATCAAACTTAGTCGCAACCGCCGGACCAACACACTTTCTGCATGAATTTCGAAAATGAGGTTCCGATGCAGCAGCTCTCTCAACTCAGATGCTTCTTCACGCCTGTGAGCGAACATTTCTTCCTCACTGAGCACGTTGCTTGCAGCGCCTTTGGGGGACATTTCAGTGGGAAGTAGCAAAAAAATGGATAAGCGAAACAGAAGATACTCGCACAAAAGCCATCTATGTTTTCTTTCGCGCCAACCGTGCTGTCGAAAACTCATGAGGATATATCTGTTTGGTTGGGCTTCAAGATGTATGCCCAACGATATGCGTTTAGTCAGCTTCAGCTGTCAGCGGCAGGCCACAACCTCTGCCGGTTTGACCATGGCCACCAGGAAACGTCGTAATCATTGTTCTATATTCAATTTCAGCAGTCAAAAACAGCCCCGCGCATTACCGACTAGAGAATATCCCTCTATATACTACTTTCGACACCTTACACCTTGCTAACTAAGATTGTTCTTGAGAGTTGCCAACAACAGAGTGTATACCCCAAAGTTCCAAGTACAGACTCAATGCTCTTGTGCTCTTACCGAGAAAGTATGATAAGAGAGTCATTCTGGAAAAGATCTGGAGCCTAAAGAGATTCGTTGAACCAAAAATCCAGACTTTCTCGAAGAATATGTATCTACTATATCCAGCAATTTGAGACCAGAGAAAAGTCCACGCATTTGCTCAAATAATCTTTATACTTAGTATAAAGAAAGGTAAGCTTATTATTAATAATATAATACTTATTAAGTTTCTTCTTATTATTCTTATAACCCTTAAATAAGTAAGAAGCTTCCTTCTTAACTTTATTAATAATATTATTTAAATTAAAAAGGGGCTCTTATTTAGGCTTTAATTATAAGGTTATTTATACTAAGTCCTCTAAAGACTCTTAAGTAACTTAAATAACCTTAGTCTTCTTAAGCTTATAAGCTTATTTAATTTCCTTTATAGTAAGCTTTTTTAGCTTTATAAGCTTAATTTATAAAAGTAAGTATAAGATCTAATATAATATTAAGTAAAGTAGTAATAATATTATTTTTAAGTAATATTTAATTTTATACTATAGCTTTAATAATAATATAAGTTAATTAAAGTATATTAGAGTATATTAAATAAAATAAATAAAATAATTTAATTAAAATTAAGTACTTATATTAATAATAAATAATAAAATAAATAAATAGAATAGGATAATAAAGGATAAATATATATAAAAATAAAGTATTTAGAATATATTTATTTAGAAATATAAATATATTTTACTATTATTAAAAAGGTAAAAGGAATTTAACTATAGCTAAAGAGTTTAATAAGTATAAGTATATATAAAAATAAAGTATTTAAAATAGATTTATTTAAAAATAAAGATATATTTAGTTAATAATAATAAGAAGAGTTTTAACTATAATTTAAAAGTATAATTAAATTATAACTTAAGAGTAAAACTATAGCTAAAGAGTAGTTTAATAAAAGAAATTAATAAAGAGAAAGAAATTAAGTTATAATTAAAAATAAGTATAAGTATAAGTTATTAAGAGTATAAGTAAGTTATAGAGAGTATAAATAATAAAAAGGAGAAAAGGATATAGTAAAAAGGGAAAGGGGGGTTTTATATTATAATATTAAATAGTATATAATATAATAGGAAATTAAGAGATAAGGAGAGTATATTTATTAAAAGTAAATTAAAGGCTATATATTTATATAAGTATATAATTAATTTAGAATAAATCTATTTAAAATAGTAGATTATTAATAAGTATATAAGAGATTTAGTTAAATAAGCTTAAGAATATTATAAGATAATAAACTATATTTTTAGTTTAAATTATATATTACTTATTAAAGTAGAGGTATTTAGAATAAATTTATTTAAAAATAATATATTATTTATAAATATATATACTTTATTATTATAGTTTAAATAATAAAAGGGTATTTAGAATAAATCTATTTAAAAATAATATATTATTTATAAATATATATACTTTATTATTATAGTTTAAATAATAAGAAGGTATTTAAAATATATCTATTTAAAATAATAGCTTATTTAATAATATATAGCCTTTATTTTTATAATTTAAATATATATAGAGGTATTTAGAATAAATCTATTTAAAAATACTAAAGTATATATTAATATATAGCCTTTATTCTTATAATTTATATAATTTAATAAGTAGTAAGCTATTTTTAAATATATAGCCTTTATTTTTATAATTTAAATATATATAAGGGTATTTAGAATAAATCTATTTAAAAAAGAGAGATATATAATATATATATTAAATTACTATATATAAGTAAGGTAATAAGTATAAATAGAATTATAAGAAGAGATATTTAGAATAAGTTTATTTAAAAAGAAGGGATATATAGTATATATATTAAACTACTATATTTAGAGAAGTTATTATATAAAAAGAGGATTATAAGAAGAGGTATTTAAAATAAATTTATCTAGAATTAATATTATAGATATAGGAAATAAGGGGACCTATAGTTATTTATACTATATAATATATATCTATCTATATATATATATAGATAAGGAGGTTAAAGAGGGTATTTAAAATAGATCTATCTAAAAGTACTTATACCCCCCTATATCTATAGGTCCTACCCTAGAGCTTATACCTTACACCCCCTTATATATTATTAGCAAGCAAGGTATACTAGTTTTAGGATTATCGCTAGTATTAAGATCACTTTAAACTCCCTTATTATTTTAGGGCGGTGACTAGAATTAGGACTTTTCTTACTCTATATTATTAAGGGAGAAGATCCTAAATTAGGCCTAGTTCTAATACTAGTTCTAGTATATATATAATATATATATACACTATATATATATATACCTATATATAACTACATAGAGATATATAATACCGGTATATACTATATATATATACATAGTGCTTAGAATTACAGTAGATTATATATAGAATGACTATAATTTAGGGCCCAGCAATGTTCTCATGAGATGCACATCCTCCTCAACACCTCGAGACAGCATGCGACGGCGCCTTACTTGAGCAAGGCTTGACATTATCGCCACTCATCGGCACCGCATCAGTGCAAGCGAGACCAACATCAGCAGGTTCGTGTTCTACTGGTTAGCTACCTATCATCAATGCTTGTCCCTACTCACACCAATTAGGAACACCATACTCTGGCCAACCTATGATAGAGCATGTCGCTGCCTAAATACATTTATGTACGGACTTGATAGCCACATCATCTTGCGAGGGGCCACCAGTCCAAGAGCCAGTTACAAGCGTCTCCCCCCAGCAACAACAGCCTGTCAAAGCTTTGCCCTGCCGGCAAAGAGCAAGACCTCTTCGTCTGTCTCCTCCGACACCTCATCCGCCCCCCCTGACGATTCATCAGGCAGCTCCGGCGTGGACTGGTCCTCTGGATCACCCGAGATGCCCAAGCCCGCGAAGCTTTCGAGGAGGGTTGACTGGGTCAGAAGATCCTCGAGCTGCCTCTGCGGGCCAGCAACTCCCGTGTAGGTGCTCGAGTCATGCGGGCGACCATCGGCCAGACTTTCCGATAGGGTTCGTTCGATGTCCTGACCAATGCGGTCCTTGATCTTGAAGTACGTCTCCTTGTGCTTCGTGAAGATAGGTAGGGCCGGGTTCTCGGATATGTCGAACATTCGCCATAGGAAAAAGATATTGCGGTGCGAGGAGCGCACCTGGACATCCGTAGGGTAGAACTCGAAGAAATAGGCGCACAGCTTGCAAGGCGGCTTGCTAGTCCCAATAAACTTGTACTGTCCAAAGAACCTCTCAGGTCTCGTACCTCCTTCCGTGCCCTCTAGCCAGTTTAGAACAAGCATTTCCGAGTGCACAAGTGGCCTCCCGACCTGCCTCCACTTCTGGGCAATCATTTCATTGATATTGATGCCCCTTGCTAAGAGCTGCTGTATAAGTCTGCTAAACTCTTGAAGCCTAGTTGAGTCGCTGGTGATCTTGCGCACGATCTGATCGGCCATGAGCGGTTGCTTCTTCAGCGGGTTTGTCAACTTTGAGCTCGATGGTATCATATGGATGTCGGGCTCCTCAAAGAGCTCAGGCCAATGTCGCCCGCACTCGAATGCGAGGGTCACAGCCTTGTTGTAGGACAACAGACGCCACCTTACGTGAATCAGGTTTGCCCAGTATGCATCAGAGTTCTTGCTAGGGTTCAGACGATCCTCCCGAGCCGCGAAGTTTTTAATAACGGAGAATTCCTCTGAAGTAATACCACTGAGCATCTCGATCAGGTTCACCGTAGCAGAGACTCGCACTGAAGTAAACAATAATATAAGCCATGGTTCAACGGTGATTGAGCGAAAAGACCGGCTTACCCTCTTCTTTTCCAGTTTTCTCGTTTAAAACGAGGCACCCATCCACCAAGTCCCGCATCTGTCTGAGGATATTCTTAACCGATCGTGCTACACACTTGGTCAGACAACTTCAACAACTCTCCAAGGTAAGAAGAGTGTTTAGCTTACACGCTGCTGTAGAGTTTCGCTCACAAGCGCCTATGCATTTCTCGACATTTCCAATCAAAGATCTCAAGTATGATCTAACTCGATCGCGATTGAACAAAATGACATCGGCGAGAATGCTCTTTCGATGGGCCGCAAGATCCGCCTCATTGTCCGGAAGCGGTTCTCCAAACCTCTTAAGGATGTGCTTGATGCCATATTGGACGCGAGTAAGCTGCCTGGAGGTCTGCTCATTGAACGCGAAAGCATACTGAATGCATGAAGGCAGTTGCAGTGCTGTGCACGCCGAGACTGTCGAGCCGCCAGGCTCATAGCAGCAAATGTACACGAGCTTGGATAAGAAATCCCGGAACAGAGCTTCCAGGTCTGAGCCTGCGGCAGAATGCACAATAGGCTCTTGAACATGCCTTTTCGTAGGGTGGTTCTCCGTTATGACGACAAGGAGCAGCAGGATGGGATAGAAGACCATCCTAGCTTTGTCATGCATCACGGGTGTTGCAGGCAGTCTCTCGGCTTGATAGTTTCAACGTTAGTGGACAGGTGGCACAAAGAGTGTGTGGATGATGATCGACTAACACATTTTGACTCAATGATGTAGAATATGACAAACAAGTACAATGTGTGGGATCGCGTTTTCGCTGATGTAATAGACTGAGGTATGCTCGGCTGACACTGCGACGACCAAGGAGTAGCACAAGAGTCGTACAAGCCCCCTTTTATCATTTTTCCACGAACTGCCCGTCTTATCCCGCATCAATTCATCCACGGGCCTCTTGCATTCAGTAGCAGATGACACGTAGTCGCCTTCTTGCCTTTTCTTGGGAGTGCTTGGGTTTCACCGAAAGGCTGCATGAAATAGTGGTAGGCCTCCCTGAGCTGCACCTGTGATTCGACGATGCGACCCAACGTGCATAAGATAAGTCAAACCACGTCAACAATGGGTCAGCCACCACCTCGCTAGTGGTTGGACTCCCAGAATCCAGAGGTTTTTTACATGTGCGATAATAATCTCATAGTTCTGCGCCTGTAGTGCTGTGTGCCTCACTGTGAACTTCTTTCTCCGTTACTATTTTATGAGTTGGAGCTGATGAGCTGGAGGGTGCTGGCAGGGGCCTAGGCAGAAGTGCACTAAAATTAGGCCAGGACGTAGCTAAGAAACCCTGTGGCGTATATGTTCATGAGCGCTCTAAATTCTGCGCCTCAGCTGAAAAGCGCCTAGTAGCGCAATAGTGAATACTTAAGCAGCCTTACGACCAAGATGCCGTCCTACATCTTGTTCCTTGAGCTCGATTTACGCGCGCGTCATAGAAGTAGATCAAGTGACACCGAGTGGCAGGCTGTGTCACCGGCGGGTTCGGGTTGAGGGGGGGATTTCATCCACCCCACCCTGATCATATATATAATCAGGGTCCCTATACCTTAATCGATTTATTTTTAGTCCCCCTATCTACTTACCCTACCTTAATTATATATATAATTAGAGCCCTATACTATTATATATATAATTAGGGTTCTATATTATTATATATCCTATATATTATTATATATAATTAAAATCCTATACTATTATATATATAATTAAGGTTCTATACTATTATATATATAATTAAAGTCCTATATTATTATATATATAATTAAGGATTTATATTATTATAAATATAATTAAGGTCTTATATTATTATATATATAATTAAGGTTTTATACTTTTATAAAGAAAAAAAAATCTCTTTTATTACTTATTACTTTTATTTACTTTCCTTATTATCTTTTATTATTATTAATTATTATTATTATTATCTTTATTATTTTTATTATTTTTATTATTATCTCCCTCCTTTACTTCCTCCTCTACCTTTACTTTTATCTTTATTTTTACCTTTTCTTTATTATTATTTTTATTATCTCTTTAAGGATAATAAGGATATTATTTATTATAAAAACTTATTTATTTTTATTAATAATAAATTAATATTATTTTAATATTATTAATAGCTTTAGCTTTTATTATATTATTTAACTCCTTCTCTTCTATAAAACCTTATTATTAATTCTATAATATATTTTAATAAAATATATTAAAATTTAGTAAGTAAATTTTTATATTACTAAAAGGGAAGAGGTAAGATATATTAAATAAGATATATTAATTAATTAATTAATAATTTTTACTACTTTATAAAAAATATCTATTTACTTAATATTAAATTAAACTATTTAATATTTAATTAATATATTAATAAGTAAAAGAGCTATATAGTTATATAGTAGCTACTAAAAAAAAAAGGGAAATTTCTAAATATTAAGAATTAAATAACTTAATATTATACCTAGTATTATAATATATTAAACTTTAGCCTTTTTACCTAACTATAAGGCTTATATCTAGCTATATATAAGGTTTAATATTAATAATAATATACCTTAAATATAAGTCTTTTATTAATATAACTCCTTTTATAAACCTTAAAATACTACTTTTTATCTATTTAAAGGCTATTATCTTTAGCTTAATCCTTAGTAGGAAGATAAAGTATATACTACTATAAATAAACTTAATAGAACTATATAGCTTAAGTCTATATTAATAATCTATTTATAATTATTACCTTTATTACTTTACTAATTATTAGCTATATTAAGCTTTACCTTTAAAGTAGTAAAAAACTTACTTAAAGATAATTTAATAATATATTACTACCTTTACTATTAGTTAACTCTATTAAGTCTTATATATTACTACCTTTATTACTTTACTAATAATTAAGTATATTAAGCTCTATCTTTAAGGTAGTTAAGAACTTATATATACTTAAGTCTTAAATATCCTATTAAGCTCTAGCTTAATCTACTCTAAGCTTAACTAACTATAAGTATATTAAACCTTAATATTAGTTATTAACTAAGTTAGCTTCCTATTATAAAGGTAAAAGGCGCTTATATATATAAATATCTTACTTAAAGGATATATTAAGATACTAAAGGGTAAGATACTAAAGGTATTAGTACTTATTATTAAGGATAAGTAGCTATATAACTTATTAATCTTTAGGCTTCTTAATATAAATATAAGTAACTATAAGCTTATAAATATTACTAAGGCTATAAAGTTATTAAAGATTAAGGATTCTTTATTACTTAGTTTAAAGTAGATAGCTAGCTTATTTAACTTTAGTAATTATATTCTTAATAGAACTAACTCCTTTAAAGAGGAGGATTTAGCTAATAAGAGTAATATTACTTAATAATATATTATTTAGCTAACCTTTTTAATCCTAAAGTATATATTAATATAAAATAGTAATTATAATTATTATAACCTCTAGCTATTAGAAGGCTAAGAAATTAGTTTATTATAAAGATAGTTACTAAAGTTACTTAGGTTAATAGAATATATATAATTAGGAAAGAGAGGAGGAAGGAAGAAAGAGAGATAAATAGCTAGGCTAGTTAAATATAAGCTTACTTATCTCTCTTAAATATATAAATATATATAAATATATACTTATCCTTATATCTCCCCTAGTTCTAAGAATAAAAAAGAGAATTATATAAATCCTATAAACTACTTAGCTAAGAAATAATAATTTAAATTAATAAAGAATTAAGGTCTAAAATTAAAAAGTAAAAGAAAACCTATACTTTAAAAGGGAATAAACTTAAGGAAGAAATTATTAATAAAAATATAAAAGAATAAATTAATTAAATAAAAAATAATATAAACTATTTATAAAAGAGTTATAGTATAATATAATAATAATTAATTAAAGGACTTTAAAAGCTATTAAAATAAAAAGCTTATTTAATATTATTATTAATATTAAGATTAAGAGGAATTAGCTTATAATAATAATAAATTATAAAGTATAAAAGAATTATATTTTATTAATAATAATTAATTAATACTTATTATTATAAAAGGGAAAGAAAAAACCCTATAATATTATTAATATTAAAGAGATAAAGTTTAAATATAATAATAGGATTATTAATTATAAGATTAATTACTTTATAATTAAAATTAATAAAAAAAACTTTAAGATTACTTATAATATAATATAAATTAATATTTATAATATTATATTAAGCTTTCTATAGTTAAAAGATATAAACTTATTAATTAATTAATTTATTAAGTATATAAAGTAAAAAGATACTTTTATAAATTAAAATTAAAATTAAAGAAAATTAAAATTTTATTAAAAGTTAAAAGAATATAATATTTCCTTAATATCTAAAAGTATTATTATAAAAAACTTAAATAATAATTTATAATAATAAGTAAATATAGTAATTATAGCTTTAGTAATATTATAACTTAATATAATAAAGAAAATATTTTAATAAGAACTAAGATAAGTAATATAAATCTTAAGATAGATATAGAGATAAAAATAACTCTTAAATATATATTTAATATTAATTAATTAAGAATAACTAATAATAGAATAGTAATAAGAATATAAAGTTAAGTATAATTAATAATAGAAGGAAATAGAAAAACTACCTTTAGAACTATTTAATATAGGAATTTAGGAATAAAGCTAAATAAATAATAAATAAAAAGCTTAATAAAATAAGAAGAGTAATACTTAATATAAGTATTAATAATAAAAATACTTAAAATAAGAAGAATAACTTAAGAATATTCTATAGGAATATAATTATTTTAAGAAAATACTATTTATAAAATATAATTATTAACTTTATTTATAAAATACTTTATAATATTTATATTAAAGAAAAATAATAAACTTTATTTAATAATTAACTATTAATAATTAAATAAGATTATATATAAAGATAAAATACTTTTATTATTAATTATTAAACTTAAAAACTAATTATAAAGTAAATAGTAATTTATTATATTAAATTTAAAGAGAGCTTATAATTTAATATAAATTAAGAAAGGAGATAAATAGAAAATAATATTTAGAATAAAGTTTAATCTTTATAAATACCTTATTATACCTTTTAAATTAATAAATATATTTATAATATTTTAATAAATAATTAATTAAATACTTTAAGAGTATTTAAATATTTTTATAATTATTTATTTTAATAATATCTTAATATTTTTTAATAACTTAAAGACTTATAAGAAATATATATATTAAGTCTTAGAAAAATTAAAAAAAAAGCTAACCTTCTTATAGGATTAGAGAAAAGCTACTTCTATATATAAAAAGTTAACTTTTTAAGATATATTATTTAATTAAATAAAATATAAATAAAATAAAATAAGATTACTATAGTTAAGAATTAGAGAATATTAAAAACTATTAAAGAAATATAAGCTTTTTTTAGTTTTATTAATTATTATTAATAATTTATTAAAGATTATAAAAGAATTACTATATCTTTATATAATATTATAAAAAAAGAGATAGAATTTTAATAGAAAAATAAATAGTAAAAAGTATTTAATAAAATTAAGAATTAAATACTCTTAAAACTTATATTATAAATATTTAACTTTATAAAAGAAGTAGAATTTAAAACTAATATATTTAATTTTATAATTAGTATATAACTTAGCTAAAAGGATAATAATAAAGTATTATACTTTATAATATTCTTCTTAAAGAAACTATATAGTATAGAACTTAATTACTCTATTTATAATAAGGAGTTTATAGTTATTATATATATATTTAAGGAGTTTAAATATTATTATTTAGAAATATAATATAAGGTTAAGATATATATAAATTATAAGAATATTTAATATTTTATTATAATTTAATAACTAAATAGGAGATAAATATATTATATTAAATATTTATTAAAATTTAACTATAAGATTATATATTAAAAGAAGTAAAAAATAGAAGAGTTAATACTCTTAGCTAGAAACCTAAATATAAATAAATAGTTTTAATAATAAATAAACTATTATTCTTAATTAATAATAAGAGATATTTAGTATAGAAAACCTTAAGTATTATATTAAGAGAAATAGTATATACTAAAGTTTAAATAAATACTATTTTAGATTTAAAGAAACTATAATAAGAAGTAAGAATAATATTTATTAAAGAAATTTATAAGTATTTACTTTTAGGATACTAAGAAGTTAAAAAAACCTTTAATAAAATAAAATAATATTATAATTACTTTAGTTTATAAAAAGATATATAAACTATAGTTTTAAAATATAATAATATAATCTATAAGTAAGCTAATTATATAAGTAGACTAATTACTTTTATCTAGAAATTAAAATTTCCTCTTTATAATATAATAATTTTCTAACTTAAAATAAAGAATACTTTATATAAAGTAAATATTATCTTTATAATTTAAACTCTTAATTAAGACTTTAAATTAAGTATTAAAGCTATAATAAAGATTTATTAAGTTTTATATATTACTCTTTATAATTAATATACTAATTATATAATAAGATATAATACTTAATTTAAATTAATAAATCTTATAAAAGAAGAGGAGGAGGTTATTATCTTATATATTATTAAGCTATTTATATATATATTTCCTCTTAGGATATATAATATTAAGGAAATAGCTAATATCCTCCTATATATATATAATATACCCTCTATATCCTTCCTTCCTTCCTTCCTCCTCTCCTCCCCAGTTATATTAGCTAGAGGTTATAGTAGTTACAATCACTATTTTACATCAATATACACTTTAGGATCAGAAAGGTTAACTAGCGGAAGTATATTTTAATAATTATAATCTAATTATCTAAATCCTCCTCTTTAAAGGAGTTAGTTCTATTAAGAATATAACTACTAAAGTTAAATAGGCTAGCTAGCTACTTAAGATTAAGGTCTTAAAGCACCTTAATCTCTAATAACCCTACAGCCTTAGTAGCACCTATAAGCTTATAGTTACTTATATCTATACTAGGAAACCTAGAGATTAGCGAGTTATATAGCTACCTATCCCTAATAATAAGCACTAGTACCTCCGGCAGCTTACGCTTTAGCATCTTAATATATCCTTTAAGATATTTATTCAGTGTACTTATGGTTATAAGTTCAGAGCAGATCAGGCGAGAGTAGGTCTTCAGATGCTTTTAATAAGTGAGGCGAAGCTAATGATTAGTTAATAGCAAGCGCAGGCTCAGTAGGATGTTTAAGACTTAAGTGTGTGTGAGTTCTTAACCACCTCGAAGATAGAGCTTAACATACCTAATCATCAGTGGAGCGATAAAGGCAGCGATAGCGGCGAAGGTAGCAATGTATTGCAGTTGAATTATCTGCAGCGATTGCGGACGGATTATCGATTGCAGGTGGACTTAAGCTGTGCAGTTCCGTCAGGTATATTCTCAGCGGTACACGCCTTATCTTCCTGCTAAGGACCAGGCCGAGGATAGCGGCCTTTAAATAGATAGAAAGTAGCATTTTAAGGTTCATAAAAGGAGTTATACTAATAAAAGACTTATATTTAAGGCATAAGCTATTATTAGTATTAAACCTTATATATAGCTAGGCGTAAGCCTTATAGCTAGGCAAAAAGGCTAAAGGTTAATGTATTATAATGCCAGATATAGTATTAAGTTATTTAATTCTTAGTGTTTAGGAATTTCCCTTTTTTTTTTAGTAGCTACTATATAACTATATAGCTCTCTCACTTACTACTATAATATACCCTCTATTAGAGTTAATTAAACCTTTAACTTTATTAAGTAGTAACTAGAGCTTTATATATACTAAGTTTAAAAATATAATTATTAAAGGGCTAAATATAAAGATTTAAAAGTTATTAAAACTTAGTTTACTCTTATATATAACCTAAAGGTAAAATATAATATCCTAGATAAGAATTTATATAACTTTAATAAAATTAATTTTATAATAGAGGTTATCTTCCTTAAAATAATAATTATTACCTTAGAGGGTTATATAAAAATTAAGTTAATCTAGATTAATAATTAGGAGTAAGTAATTATAATCTAAGGGGTAAATATAACTAATTAAATTATTCCTCTTTTTATTATCCTAGTTACTTAATATTATCTTAAGAACTAGTATTAAGAATATAATCTACTATATAATTAATAGCTTATATTAACTAAAAATAATTAAACTATTAATAAAGTTAGTTTAAATTAAATTAAGTATTTTAATTCTTATATAGCTCTTTATATAAAAAGAGTATATTAAATACTATCCTTAATAGTTATAAGAGCTATTACTTAGCTAACTTTAAGACTTATTATTAAAAGTATAAGATTATTATAATCTATATACTTCCTTACTCCTCTTACCTTTTTAATTATTAGATATTAACTACTTTAGATTACTAAAGTAATTATATAAAAAGAGATTAAGAAGTTAATATAGATATATATTACCTATATTAATAAGCTTAAGTTTCTCTCTTCCTTTTATATAGCTTTCTTTTACTTTTTTATAAAGAAGAATATCTAAGTAAGCTTTATTAAATCTAGCTTAATACTATATAACTTAAAGAGGGTTCTTTTAAAGCTAAATATAATATTATAAATACTAATATCATTAAAAACCCTACCTAAGATAAAGTAATCTTAGATTCTAAAGATATTATAAACTATATATAAAGTAAATATATAATCTAAGTATATTAAATCTTAAATCTTAGCTTATTAAAATAGCTCTTTAACCTTTATACTAATTATAATAAATTAATTTATAAAGGGAGTAACTATAGTAATATACTAAGTAGCTCTTTTATATACTAAGGTCTAAGATCTTTATATAGTAAATAAAGTATTAAGTAAGTACTAAAGAGCTAAAAAAGCTATATATAGCTTAAAGGATCCTTAATTATATAGGATAGAATAAATTTATTAAATTAAAAGGATATAGATAAATAGTTAAGAGGGGAAGATTATAAAAGTAATAGCTAGAGAGAGTAAGTTTATATAAAGACTTTATAATATAGTAACTATAAAAACCTTAGTTATAATATTTAAACCTATAAGGAGGCTAAAGAGGAATTTAATAAATTAATTTTTAATATTATTATTATAGATAATTAGTTATTATTATTTTAATTAGTTTATTATATAAGGGATAAGTAGAAGTAATTAGCTTACTTATATAATTTATAATTAATTATAGTTTTTTATTTTTCTTTAATATAAATATTATAAAGTATTTTATAAATAAAGTTAATAATTATATATAGCTTTTTACTATTATATTATTAATATATTTATAAAGTATTTATAATTAAGGTTTTATAAAGTTATATAGTTTATAAAAGCTAATTCTTCTCTTTTAATAATAAAGATTTTATAATCTTATTAACTATATTAAGGTAATTTAATCTTAAGTATTTCCTTAAATAGTTTCTTATAAACTTAATATTCTTTAAGAATATATTCTATTTAATCTTTTTTTAGTTTTTTTAATTTATTTTTTTATTTTTATTTCTTTTTAGTTTCTTTATCTTAAAGGGTAAATTTAATATTATATTTATTTTTTTATTAAAGTATTATTATATTTAGTTAATAAAATTAATATTTAGTAATTTCTTAATTTTTTATATTTAAGTTAATATTCTTATTATTTATTATAATTCTTATTAAAATATATTTTATTTTATATTAAGTTATAATATTATTAAGGCTAAATTTACTATATTTACTTATTATTATAAATTATT
Organism: Clonostachys solani; assembly: GCA_902141235.2. NCBI lineage: Eukaryota > Fungi > Ascomycota > Sordariomycetes > Hypocreales > Bionectriaceae > Clonostachys > Clonostachys solani. Next base: position 96,346 of record CABFOC020000068.1, read on the forward strand.
ATTTTTATTTTTTATAATAATACTTTTAATTATTAAAGTTTTATTAAGTTCTTTTAATATTTAATAAAATTTTAATTTTATTAATCTTAATATTAATTTATAAAAGTATCTTTTTACTTTATATAGTTAATAAGTTAATTAATTAATAAGTTTATATCTTTTAATTAAAATAATCTTAATATAATATTATAAATATTTAATATATTATATTATAAATAATATTAAATTTCTTTCTTTAAATCTTTATTATAAAGTAATTAATCTTTAAGTTAATAATCTTTTTATTATATTTAAATTATATTCTTTAATATTAAATATTATATAAGGTTTCTTCTTTTTTCTTTATAATAAGTAGAGTTAGTTAATTATTATTAATAAGATATAATCTCTTTATATTTTATAATTTATTAAAGTAATAAGTATTTTTTTTATAATTTTAATATTAATTATAATATTAATAAAGCTTTTAATTTTTATTACTTTTAAGGTTCTTTAATTTAATATTTTTATTATTTATAGTTTTATTATAAATAATAATTATTATTTTTATTTAATTAATTTATTTTTTAAATTTATTATATTTATTATTATACTTAAGTATTTATTTTAAAAGTTCCTTAAATATCTTAAATATATTTATATATTTTAAGATATATTTTTAAAACTTTTTTAATTATTAATTAATTTTATTTTATTTCTTTAAAGATATTATTCCTCTTTAAAGATAGTTTATAGTTTATTTCCTTTATTTATAAAGATAATTTCTTATTCTTTATTAGTTTTATCTTTAATTAATAATATTATAATAGCTTATTCTTAATATTAATATTTATTCTTTTCTTAATTTTATTATTATTTTAGAGATTTCTTTATATAGTTTTTATTATTATCTTTTTCCTTTATTAAATTAAATACTAATTACTTTATATATTAATAATTTAAATACTTTTAATTTCTATATTATTTAATATATTTTTTATAATTTTAAGCTACTTAATCTTCTTAAGCCTTCTATTTATACTATAAGTTAATTTTATTTTCCTTATAAATCTTATATTATTATTCTTAATATAATTTAATTAATAATTCTTTAAATTTATATTCTTTAAAGTATCTCTTTAAGTCTTCCTTAAAGATAAAGTATTAATTAATATTAAATAGTTTATTTATAAAGTAAAGTATTTATTTATTAATATATTTAAAGGGTATCTTTTATTAAGTTAAAGAAAAGTATTATTTCTTATTTTTTATTATTAATAAATTATATAAAAGATATTATAATATATTATTTATAATTCTATATAGTAATTAGTTTTAAGAATACTCTTTTAATAATTTAATAATTTAAAAAGGCTATTTAAGTATTAAATAGTATTTATTATTTTTTATTTATAGATTATAAATACTATTATAATAACTAAATCTTATTATTTAATCTTTAATTAATATTATATATAGATTTCCTTATATTCTACTTATATTATATTTCTTATTTATAAATAGTACTTTTTTTCTTTTAATATATATTTAATAAACTTATTATAATATTAAAATATTAATTTATACTTAATTAAAAAGCTATATTTTAAGTTAGTTTTACCTTTTTTATATTTCTTTTTTATATTTTAAAAAGCTTTTTTAACTTATTATTAATTTTCTTTTATTATATTATCTTCTTATTATTCTTATTCTTTTAGTATTTTAGTAAAGATAAATATAAGTATTATAGAAAATTTAAGAATTATAATACTTATAAGTATTCCTTTTTAAACTATTTATTAAACTATTTCTAAGATCTAATTTTAATTTTCTTAATTATTTCTAACTATTTCTTATTTTCCTTAATAAGCTTTTAATTATATTATTTCTTTAGTTTTAAATACTAAAGAGATATATACTTTATTTCTCTATAATTATAATATTCTTTTTTTTATAATCCTTAGCTCTATAAGATCTAAATATATTCTAAATTTTATAAATAAAAGTAAGGTTTATTATATCTCTTAATTAGGTTTATTACTTACTTTTATATAATTCTAAATACTTTATTTCTTTCCTTTTTATTTATTTTTATTTATAAATATAATTATTAATTTATATTATTATAGCTATATATTTAATTAATTATTTAGTTTATTTATCTTAAAGAGTTAATCCTTAACTTTATTCTTAAGTCTATTATAGAATATAGATTTAAATAACTTATTATCTTAATTTAATTAAAATATAACTTCCTTAAACTTTATAGTATATCTTAAAGTAATACTAATTTATTATAAGTTTTTAAGTTTCTTTATAGCTTATTATTTATAATTAATCTTACTAAAGACTTTTTATAAATATAATAATAAAGTTTTTATAATTAATAAGAATATTAATTATATTTTAATCTTAGTTTTTTAATTTAACTTTATAATTATATTAATTATAGAGGAATACTTAAAACTATTACCTTATAATATTAGTAAAATAAGTTCCTATAAACTTAATTTTATCTTTATCTTCTTTAAGTTTAATAAAAAGAATTTAAAGTAAGCTTAAAGTTAGATTTTAAATCTATTTAATTCCTAAATATTTTTAATAAATAATTCTAATAAGGTTAATTATATTATTTCCCTTTAATCCTTTAATTATTTCTTCTTAAGCTCTTTAATATATAGTAAGAGTTACTTAATTATTTATTAAGTAATTAATACCTTTATAATACTATTTTATTAAGCTAAAGTTTCTAAGGTATTATATTATCTTTTTTATTATATATAATAATTAAAATAAAGTAATTAATTAAATAAGAGTTATTAATATATAATAATTAGTAATTTATATTAAATAAAGATCTAAGATAAATTAAGATTAAACTAATTAAAATATTATTTAAGTAATATAATTAAATTATTTAATTATTATATAAATTATTATTAATATATAAGTATTAAGGAGCTAATTTTAATAAAAGTAGTAATAATAATATTAATAACTATTTAAAAGAGTATCTTTATTTAAGAAATAAATATATATATATATAAAGTACTTAATATTTATATATAGTAATTAGTATTAAGTATAATATACTTAGTTATAATTA
>CABFOC020000069.1:0-71741 GCA_902141235.2 Clonostachys solani
TTATTATATTTAGTTTATTATTATCTTAATTATTAAAAGGATTCCTAATTAATCTCTACTATATTATACCTTTACTAGTTATATAATATATAGATATTATAATATAGTAAGGTAGATTTATATAGCTCTCTTTACCTTAGTATAAGCCTCTACCTCTTACTAAGGCTTATATCTAAATATTACCTCTTTATCTTATATATTAATAATTAGTATATAACCTATATACTAATATAATATAATATATTACTAAATATATAATATAAGTATTTAATTACTTATTAAAGGGATAAGTTAAAGCTATAGTAAAAAAAGGATCTTAAATATAACTATATTAAGTAACTTACTATAATAGCTTTATAATAATATAGTTTCCTTATCTTTATATCCTCCTAGTTCTAGTATTATACTAAGGTAAGATTATCTAGCTAGAGCTCCTATTATTATTTATTAATAAATAAAAGAGAAACCTTAAGAGGAGTTAGTCTTTATAAAAATATTACTTAGCCTTAGTCTAAGATATTATTATCTAATATATATCCTTAAAATCCTATTAGATCTTACTATTTTTAATTAACTTACTTTTAAATTAAAAAGAGAACTCTCTTATCTTTATATTTATACTATAATAATATCTACTTAACTTATAAGGGTATATAAGATAATAATTAGTTTAATACTTTATTATAATATTTTAGAGATATAGTTTAATTACTAGAAAGGAGAATATCTACCTATATAATATAATTAGATTCTAGGTATAAAAGTATAATAATCCCCTTTTATAATAAGGAAAAATATTCCCCCTAATTCTTTTCTATATTTTACTAATTTCTAAGATTAACCTTAATTATTAATTACTATAGCTCTTAAACTAGCCTTTATTAACCTCCTTTATTTTATTAACTTATTAAAAGAGTTTTTATAAGAGGAAATCTAATAAGAAATAAATAAGTTATTTAATACCTTTAATACTATTATATTAATAAGCCTAACTATAAGTAGTATTATTAACTTACTAATATTATTTAGTACTTTTATACTAAATCTAAAGTTATTAAAAGATATTTAGCTTAAATAATTAAGTAGTAAACTTAACTTAAAGTTTAACCTTATTAACCTCTATTACTATAGCTAAAAGAGAAAAGTATTTAATTTAGCTAAAGTCTTAAGGAAGAAGAAGAGAGGGACTAAGGAGATAATACTATAGATAAATCCTTTTATTATTATTTATTCTATTTAAATAAATACTTTAAGGCTCCTTATTTAAAAGAGAAGGTTTAAGGAATAAATTAATAATAAAAACTACTTTACTTAAACTATTAATAAAGTAAACCTTATATTATTTTATAATTAAGTAAATAATAAGATTAATATTTATTATTAATAAATAAGTAGTAATTAGGAAGGAAGTAATAATATAAATTATTAGATTTTATTAACTTCTTTTAAAGAGATTAAAAATATACTTACTTTAAAGGAAAAGCTTACTTTAAAGGGATATATAAAAGCTAAATAGATAATTAATAATAAGAGTATATAAGATATAAGGAGTATATAAGATAGATATATATATTACCTTCTCTAAGATAAAGTATCTTATACTAAAAGCTTTATATAGATAAGTCTTTTAAGATAATAAGTAATAAATTAATAATAATTAAGGTTCTTCTATAATTTAAATATTTAATATTAATATATTAAGTAGTAATACTTAATATAAGATTATATTATTATTATATTAAGTTTTTACTCTAAATTATATATAAATACCCTTAATTATATAAGTAAGAATTATTATATATACTTAATTTTAGTTATATTCTATAGAGTTATTAATAATAATTCTTTTTAACTATTATAATATTATATATCTTTTATACTCTTAGTAAGATTAAGTTTACTTTAGCTACTATAGGTACTATAGCCTTTAATTATTTATTATAATTCCTAGCTAAATTATTATAATACCTTTTATATAGTTTTATATAGGCTTTCTAGACTTAATATCTTTATAGATATAAGATAAGTAGATATACTATTAATAAGGGCTACTATTTTCTATTAATAATTTATCTACTTAACCTTTACTCTATAAGAGGTGCTTATTTAGCTAAAAAGCTATAATTAGCTCTATATTTATAAAAAAAAAACTAATTAGTAATTACTTAATACCTTTAAATATTTATATTATATAAGATCTATCTAAAAGTATTAATTAAGGGGGTTCTACTTATATTACTAATTATACTTTATTTACTTAAAATTATAGATAATAGAAGATAGATATTATATACTTAATCTATATAGCTTATAAAGTATTCTAGCTTTATAAGTACTACTTTATAATTATTATAGAGATAAGAAAATAGTATATATAATTATTTTAAGTATTATCCCTATATATATCTTACTAAACTATTAAGGTACTATATTTTCCTATATTATTAATATCTTATTATACTATTTAATTTATAGAAAGGATATATAATTAAAGCTTTTAATAAATATAAGATAGATATTAATTTAAGGATTATAAATAAGTAACTCTATATATTAATATAAAGTAAAAAGCTTAATTAAACTCTATTAAATACTTTTTATACCTTAAAATTATTCCTTTAACCTTATTAAGATAGGTAGTAATAAGGACTCTTATACCTCTTATAAAAGCTAATAATTACTATAACTAACTTTATATATAGCTAATAAAGCCCTTCTCTACTTTAAACCTTAGCTACCTATAAGAATAAACTTATTATTAATACTTACTTAAAAAGCTTATACTTTATATTTAATTATATAAGGTTTATAAGCTTAATCCCTTATAGTTATTAATTAACTTCTTTTAAGTATATTATTTTATAAAACTCTTAAACTATTTATTCTAAATATTTTCTTAATAATATATTTTATATACTCTTAACTTTCTTTTAATACTTATTATAGATTTTTCCTTTAGGTATATCTTTTATAATAAAAGCTAAAGTATATCTAATATATTTAATTCTTTTTAATATTTACTTTTACTTCTTTATATATTTAGTTAATTTTAAATCCTTAATAACCTCTAGCTTCTATTAATTTATTAATACCTTTAGTATATACTAATAGTAATAAAGCTAGTTTATAAGCTATATTAAGTCTATTTATAAGGAGCTTTTAAAAATAATAAACTAAATATTTATTTTAATAAAGTTTAATATATAATATCTTAAGTATATCCTAGAATTACTAAGTATATAACCTATTATTTTATTTCTCTCCTTAGGAGTAAGAGCCTCTATTAAAAGCTATTAATTTCTTTTATTTATCTTACTAAGGGAATAACTTACCTTACTATTTAGCTTTTAGCTTAATCTATAATATAGGTTATAGAATTTAAATATCTTTATATACCCTAACTTTTAACTAAAATAGATTAAAAATCCTTATACTTTCTAATACTTTAGAGCTTTATATAAAGTAATCTAAAAGTTATTAATATCTCTAAATAATAGATATTTATATTACTCCTCCTTTTATAAAAGCTATATTTAATCTAAGTACTTTAGTATAATTATATTATATATTTATTTAAGGCCTATAATTTTATTCTTAAATATCTAATTAATAAAAGTATAAAATATAAAATAAAGTATAGGATTATAAATTAGATTATCTTCTTTATAAAACCTAAAAACCTTATATTTTTCCCCCTCTTTAAAATACTTTAAATTTAAGGTTAAGCTAATATAGGGATAAGATTACTTAATAAGAGGTAGGAAGAGTTAAAATTCTATATATTTATAGAGAATATTCCTAATAAGTATATCTAATCTTATAATAATAATATTAACTAAGATTAGAATTATAAATATTAATATCTATAAATATTTATAGTTATAAATAGATTTATTATAAACTTAATAATAATATAGAATTAAATCTAAGTCTTAGATAAATAGCTTTAACTTCTCCTTCTTTAAATATTTTAAATTAAATATAAGTATAAGTTTTATATAAATTTACTTTTAGGTCTAATTAATATTAGTTTAAATATATAAGGTATAAATAGCTAATATATATTTCTTATATTATAAAGTATATTACTATTTATATAGTATTAGGCCTTAATAATATAAACTATACTAAGTATATTCTAATATATTAAAATAGAAAATACTTTTTAAATTCTAGAATACTTTATATATTAATATAAGTAGAACTTAATAAATAAAGTATTATAAGCTTTTATAAATTCTATAAGGTTATACTTATAAATAGTATAATACTTAAACTAAATATTATTAGAAAATATTCTAGAATATAAAATTAATATATATTTATTTTATTAAACTTCCTTTAATTTAGTTATTTTCTTAATATTTTCTTTATAAATAAATATAATTAAGCCTTTTACTTTATACTTAGCTTTAAAGTACTTATAGAAGTAAGCCTTCTTTTTAGGATTATTATTAACTAAGTTATAGCTAAAGTTAATAAAGCTTTTTAAGTTAAACTCTAACTCTATATTTAAGTAATTATTAAATACTTCCCTTATATTATCTTTTAAGAAAGAAATATCTCTTAAGCTTATTAAGAGTCCTTTTAGATTTCTAGATATTAATAAATAGCTATTTTCTATTAATATTAATAGTATTTAGGTTTAATAACTATTATTATTATTAAAGCTATTATTAAATAGATCTAAGTATAAGTCTAAGTTAAGAGAACTATTAAAACTTTAAGTTACTTAAGAATTTATATCCTACTTATTAATAAGTAGGTTATAGTCTATAGTATATTAAGGAATATCTTTAATACTACTATAGCTAATATTATATTACTACTATATATATCTAGGAAGCTTTAATAACTTAAGTATAATTTTCTAAGGGATAATATAAAGCTAATAAATAAAAATATTAAGAAATAAATATATATATATATATAACTATAAATAGAGAGTAATAAGATAGGTTAATAAGAAGGTAAATATAAGAGTAATAATTATACCCCTTAAGCTAAGAATTATATAAGTATATATAGTTAAATATATAGTTTAATATATATAAATAAGGGTATATTATAAGGTAGAGATATTATTTTTATATCTATTTTACTAAGATAAATAATTAGTTATATTATTACTTAAGAGATTAGATCTAGGACTAAAGATAATTAAGATCTAGGATTATAAATAACTAAGATTTAGGATAATATATAACTAAATCTAATAGGTAGTAAGCTTTAGATAAAATTTAGGACTTTATCTAATTAGGTAAATAATAAAGAGCTTAAATAAATTAGGAAAGAAGTAGAGTAATAAAAATAGAAAGTAATATAGAAAGAAGATATAAAGGGAAAGTAGTAAATTATTAAATATAGAGATATTTAATAATAGGCTATAAAGTATAACTTACTAAAAGTAGTAGTCCTTCTATATAGAATTACTTTCTAGTAGTTATTTAATATAAAGGCTAATATTTAAGTTAATAAATAATAAGATTAAAAGTAATATTAAAATAAAGAAAAAGTTTAAGAATTAATTTTTATTAAACTTAAATTTACCTCTTTATTTATAATTTACTTTATTATTAATTACTTAATAAATTTAGTTTTTTTCTTCTTAAATTAAATATATTAATAAATACTCTTTTCTTTTAGGGATTTATAATATTTTAATAATATAAGAGTTTAATAAAATATATAGTTTAAATAAGTATTAAAGTATTAATATAAAAGAGATAAAGAAAAAAGAAGAAGAGTATAAAGAAAAAATAAAAAGATATTTATTAATTAAAGAGCTTTATTTAATTAAGTTTTTTAATTATTAATACCTTTTTTAATTAAGCTTTTTAATTATTAATAATTATTTATTATAATACTTATAGTAATTATATATTATAATATTTATAATAATTATTTATTATAATATTTATAGTAATTACTTATTATAATAATAAATAAAGAGGTAATACTTATAATAATTACTTATTATAATAATAAATAAAGAGATAATAAATTACTTTATTTTTCCTTACTTTTATTAAAGTAACTTAAGTAATTATTAATTAACTTTAATAAAAAAGAGTAAAATAAAGTATAATTAAATTATAAAGTAAATAAATATATAAATAAAATTTATAAGGATATTAAATATATATATATATATATATATTATTTATAGTATTTATTTATTAAATTAAGATTAAAAATTTTATTTATATTAATACTTTAACTTTATAATTAACTTAATTAATATTTTTAGTTATTAATATCTTACTTAATTAGTATTTTTAATTATTAATACCTTATTTATTTAAATTAATTTAAGATACTCTTTTAATAAAGAACCTTAAAACTTAAATAATTAGAGAAGAAAAAATATTAAAAATATAAAGTAAGAATTTCTTAAAACCTTATTTTTTAATAGATTTAAATAAATTTTTAAAATTTAAAGATTTTTAAGTTTTTTTTTTAGACCTTATCCTACTATTTAGTATATAAATCTATATTAATAACTCTAATCTCTAGATCCAGGGTTAAAAAACATACGCCCAGGTACATAATCAGCGTGTCTCCTGGAATCCCAAATGGAGGTTTGATGTTGGCAAGCTCAAAACAGTGCTCACCAGGGAGTCCAAATTGTCCCCTGACCAATTCAACTACAATGTCAAGGTCAACCTGTACGGGTCTAGACCCCCTCCCGTGGATACAGTTTGGAACGCGATCAGGTCCCACAATGTGAATGTCAGGACCTTTTTAAAAAGCTCGTTTACGAACCGAGAGAAGGAAGTCGATTCGGCAATTATCATCGACTCAGTTAGCGAGGCAGCTGACGCTCATCACACCGGCCAGCACGCTGTGTTCATCATTGTCTCTGGAGACAGGGATCTCATTGGAGCGGTTCGGAAGATTACTGAGAGGCGCTTCGAGGTGCACGTATGGTCGTGGAAAAACTCGCTAGCCAAAGCTTATGACAGCCCGCCGGAGCTCGTCCATGTGAAGCATCTTGATAACCATTTGGAAGAGATTGGCTTTGAGGAGAACACCTTCAGAGTGGACCGATGTGCGATCGCACCGGAAAGCTTCGTCATTCTCGATCCGCTTCGAGATGTGCATTCTGATGCATGCAATAAGATCGACGAATTCATCGACAGCTTGCTTATCCCCATCTACCCATATGAAATGAACCGCCCAGACATGAACCGCCCCGACCTCGTGGTTATTCCTTTCAAGGAAGGGGTTAACGCATTCGAGACTAGCGAGGGGGTGACATTATACCAGGCCGCGCAGAAAGAGCTCAATAAGTACGGGGTTGAGGTATTAATGTATCAGGAATACTTCCGGCAGTACCACAAAGACTCCAAGAAAGAGCCTGTGCTAAAGACCTCTAACCGGTTCAAAGAGTTCGAGGTCGATGTGGGTACGCCCGAAGACAACAACGTGGGATGCAGCGATGCAACTGAACCTGCGGAGGAAGTTCGTGAAGGCGATAATGAATTCACTCCTGTGGGACGAGGGGCCCAGAAATATAATGATCGCAAGAGGAGGGACGAAAATATTGCAAAAATGCGCTGTAGGTGGAGAAAGTGCTGCAAACATGGGGTAAATTGCAAAGCCGCTCACTCGAAGGTGGATCAAGCCTATCTCCAGAAGTTCAGCCCCCAAAAAGGAAAGAAAATCAAACTATGCACCAGAGAGTATTGTGCTAGGAGTACCTGCAATTATGCTCATACTGATGATAAATTATATTGCCCTACTTGCGAGAGGAATGGTCACCAGATGGATAACTGTCCAGAATGGAGCAAAGACAAATTACAGGACTAGCGGAGTTAAATAGCTAAGCTTAAAGGGTGAAATAAGAGCAGTTACTTTAGGAGCGCTAATGGTTACTTTTTCCTTCTAAGATAGCCTTAGTATCTCCTAGACTACTGTTAAACTAAGGCATTATGGAATAGAAAGAGAACTATTTAGTATAAATATATCTTATTTCCTAGATTAAAAAAGTTAAATAAACCTTTTAAGCTGAAAATAATATTTTATAATAAATTATATAAATACCTTTTAAAAGGTTTAAAATATTAAAATCTTAATAAATATAACTACTTAATTAATTAAATTTAAAATATATAATTTAATAATTAAAAGTCTTAAAGCTAAAAAGCTTATTATTTAAAGATATTAAAATAAGGAAATTATATAATTTTTAGTAATAAAATAAGAAATAATAAAAATAATATCTAATAAATTAGAGTTTTTAAGCCTTTAGTTATATATAGTTTATATCTATATAATTTAAAATAAGAAATTTTTAATAAGTACCTTAAAAAAGCTACTATTAGTTAGTTTAATAATAAAGATATAAGCTAACTTCAGCTATATTACAAAATAGCCTTATTACTATTTATTTTAGTCGAGGTTTAAACTAGGGACTTCAAGGATTTATAGTAGCTAAGTGTCTCTATTACTTTAGCTAGCCGCACCCTACCGGCCGCCCAGGCGCTTAACCATTGCACCACTGCAACTATATCAATCTCGGGATTACAACTTTGCTTGTACTACCATGTCTATAATAGCATTAGACGGGTTCTGTAGACGAGACGGAGTGGCTTTAAAAGGCCACGGCACACCCGTCTCCTCGAAGGCACAGCCTTCATTAACCATCTTGGCAATGCCCTTTGATGTGAGTAGAATCGCCGGCATGCCATGTCCGTTGAACCCGGCACAGATGAACTGTCCATCCTTGTATGGAACCGCCCCCGCGTATGGAACTAAGTCATTACTATACCCTAGAATTCCAGTCCAGACTTTATCAACAGCGGCGCCACTATCTTCCCAACCACGGTACGTTCTCTGCATGAGGCCGTCGAAATATGACACAGCAGGCTCTATCATCTGAGAATCGTCATAGATGTTATACCACTCGTTGCCTTTGTGCCAGTACGCGGGTCGACCTCCACCCACGATGATGCTTCCATCGGGTCTAGTGATTTGATAATCTGCACCTTTGGCATTGTGGCGTACCTTGGCGAGAAAAGAAAAGAAAGATAGAATGTTAGTTGAGAACAGCACGGATACGGGATATCTTAGCTCTCTAATGGAACTTACACTATAGGAGAACGGTAGAGACGGGGCTTCCTTTCCCTTGGGGAGAGCAATCCTGCTGCAAATCCCACGAACAGGGATGATCTTCTCCCGGAACTCTGGCAGAAGGCCTGCGGTATAGCCATTCGTAGCAAAGACGATCTTCTTTGCCTTGATCAGTCCCCGAGAAGTTGTCACGAGCCAGTAGCCATCGGCGTCCAGGGTTTCCGAGACGGATGTGACAGGGGTATGTGTTTGCAAGTTGGCCCCCCTCTTGACAGCCAACGACAGAAGGTGCATGACGAGCTTGTATGGCCATAAGCTGGCCACTGTAAAGGAGAAAGCACACTGGGCATCTTTGACGCCCGTCAGGGCTTTGGCAGAAGCAGCCGGGGCATACCACACATCCTTGGTCGTCGGAAAACCTTCTGCTACCAGTTGATCAAACTCGCTCTTGGTTGTCTCCGCCAGCTTGGGATCAATAATGACATCGTAGGCACGAGTGAGGACGAAATCGCAGTCGATGCACTCCTTTTCCACCAGATCTTTGACTGCCTGCACGTGGTCCATCTCGAATACTGCCATGTCGGCGGCTGCCTGCTTGCCATACAAGCGTGCATATTGGGGCACACGGTAGTACAGGTCTGGCTTGACATGCCCACCTTGAAATACAGTATTAGGCCAGGGCTTTGTGATGGAAGCTACAGGGTGCGCTCTCGAACGAGGACCGAGAATCAGATAGAACGGACAAATATCACTTACCATTACGGCCTGTGGCTCCTGAGCATGCCTGACGTGCCTCTAAAATGACGATGGACGGTGGCGAAGGGTTATTGTCAAGTATGTGATAGGCAGTGGCGGCACCTGAGAGGCCAGACCCGATGATCAAGACGTCGCATTGTTGTGGCAATTCGGGTGTGCTTCGATGATCGTCTAGTTCGTGAAGGTCTGTCCTCCAGAACGGTAGAGTTGCGTTGGGCACTGGGAAAGGTCCTTGAGGACTCCCAGATGCATCGGGTGATTTGGGCTGGTTGGAACGAGACATGTTTCGGCAAGAAAGATACTTAGGCGGATGCCATAACCATTGCAATGTAATCTCTGCTTTTCTTCTACGTATGGCTATAGCGCGCTACTCATTCTTTTTGTGCTCTATGATAGATGAGCGCTTCATCTCAAGGGCAGGCGGCTGTCCGTGTATCGGAGCCTGGGGTAGTACGTGATTCGACTGGGGCAGAGCATGGTGTAGGTGAGCTTATCACTACCCATGGAGAAGTCCAGCGCTCACGTATTGGTCAGACACATGAGGCCTTTCCGAATCCGTCCTGGAGTGTCAAGTAGCGGGGTGGGGGTGATAACAGTAGATGCATGTCCCGGTGCCGCTATCTGCATCTTACCAGCAACCGACGTGGATGAGAACCAAAGAGCAGCATATTGATCGGTCTTCAGTGCCGAGCGCGGCAACAGTCATTACACACTTACTGGTTTTATGCACAGTACTATCTCAACCGCGGCAACACGTTGGAGGCGACTGGTGAACGGTCTCGAGTGCTGTGGGCCCAGACAAGTACATAGTTCGATGTTGTATAGGGTTTTTAGCCACCCTATAGTTGAAGTGTTATCTACGCGACTCAGGGAGCGACGGTAAATGATAGATAAGCATATGGATTCTGGGCGTTGTGCCTTGTAAATAGCCAATCAGTTGATTGAGACTGGAGTGGACATTCTGAATGACATTGGTTGCCCATCGTCTTTAAAGGGAAGGATTCTCGTCTGTCGAGTCCCGTTGCTCCGATCAACACTTTTCTGATCAAGATCACAATCACTGCATCAATCATCATCTCCCCCGGAAAGAAACACATTATGGCATCGGACAAGAAAAAGGACGGAGCTCCTGTGGCGGTGACCGAGAGCGATGTCGCCTTTGGCGTTGTCGAGCAAGTCACTGAGGATGACTGCTACGCGGTTCGCGTAATCGAAATCCCAAAGAGCAAATGGAAAAGGCGTTTTAGGAGTGTTGTTTTCCAGATGGTCTTACTGTCTCTACTCTCCTTCTCAGGACCGTCGATGAGCAATGGTGAGCGATGGCTCAACTTTCCCAAGCTCTAGAGACCGCTTTGCTGATACAATGCCCTTGGTATAGCCATCAGTGCTCTTGGTGGAGGTGGCCTTGCAACACCTTATACTGCCAACACTGCCTCGGCTGTGCAGTATTCGACATCAATCCTTGTTGCGTATGTACATCTCGATTCCCCGATTTTGCACGTTGCGTTCTCCCGATACTTTTGGCCTCCCTCGTGAGGTGCAGTACAATTGACAACAGTCCAGTATGTTCGGTGGCCCATTCATCAGCACTATTGGTATCCCGGTTGCGTGCATGATTGGTGCTGTTGGGTTTCCGCTTTCTGGATCCGGTTTCTACGTCAACAGCAAATACGGAGTTCAGTGGTATCTGATCTTCGCAAAGGCGATATATGGAATAAGTGAGTAGCATGTGCTGCGCAGAAACGAGTCCTTTGGGGAGAAAAAAGGCGGGTTTTGATGTTAGTATTTAGCTTCTGCATTCCTCTACGTCGCCGAGGCATCTTCCATGATTTCGTACCCTGAGCAACACCGACGCGGTTTCTACATCAGCTTATGGGTCGTCATGAGGAACTTGGGTTCCATCATCGCCGGTGCTATTAGCTTAGCCCTCAACATCACCCGCAACGGACAAGGAGGAGTCACTCCCAACACGTATCTGGCTTTCCTTGGTATGGAATGCATAGGTCAGTTTATTTGATGCACAAGAGGATGTTATGATGGCTGCTCACCAAATATGCAGGTCTTCCGGCCGCGTTCCTGTTGACAAAGACACGAAAAGTGATCCGCTCTGACGGATGGGGTGTTCCCTTGCTTCCGAAGAAGTCCTGGAAGGAGGAGTGCAAGCTGTTGCTTGCCCACCACATGCAGAAGCGAGTATGTTCAAAGCCTCCTACAGCCCTGTGGAGAATAGGATTGGGGAAAGTGGACAAGCTGACCTCTGGGAATAGACGCTTCTTTTGATCCCGGTCTACATCCTCACATACTTTGGTGATGGAGTATGGGGCACCTACCTTTCGCTTCACTTCTCGGTCAGAGCTCGCGCTCTCTCGGCTCTAGTCGGTCCCCTAGTTGCTGTTGTCATGAACCCGCTATTCGGAAAGATTTTGGACATGAAGAGTTTGGGACCTCGAAGAAAGGGGATAATTGCGTTTTGGGTCTGGACACTTCCCACCCTGTAAGTTCCTTGCTCCAGTCATGACTCGCTGCCACGAATATCTGCTCATTGCTTTATCCTTGCAGGGGAATGCTCATTTGGGTCATGTACAACCTCAAGTGGTTCAGTGACCAGCCGGAGACGCTCCGTTTGGACTAGTATGTGATCTCGTCAGGCAACTGGCCTTCTGGATCTTAGCTGATGATGTGTAGTCAAGTGAACACTGGTTTGTGGTTCGCTATGTGGTTCCCATACCTGATCTATGTTGTCAACGCGTGAGTATACCTGTCCGAATTAGTCTGTCAGACTAGCCATTGCTAACCGGACTTGGCAGATGGATGTCTCAAACCCTCGTATACTGGGTTCTCGGCCAGTTCGCATCCGATGTCTCTACAAATGCTCGCACAGGGGGTGTTTTCCGGTCATGGGAGACTGTTGGCCAAGCCGTTTCTTACGGAATCAACTCGCACACAAATAGCCAATTCATCCCATTCGGGATTTACTTCGGTCTGTTCGTGGTCGCTATGCCACTCTTCTTCCAGGTCTTGCTTGAAATACCCGTCGAGGAAAGAGTTCTTAAGGTCAGGACCGATGACGGTCAGATCATTGCAGATGCCGACAAGATTCAGCGCGGGGCTATCGACGGAACTGCGATCGCAGATATCGAGACTCGGGGAGCTGATACGAAATGATCTCAAAGTACGTTGGATAGAATGGGTTTCTCTAGAGACTCCATCACGGTCCAGTCAGATGTGATATGGGAGAGAAGGCAATGAGAGGCAGTGTCTTGGTGGAGGATCTTCATATAGATCGCATAATTTGCCATTCAAATGCGATCATACCATTATCTTACTCTTGCCCGGAAACTCTTTTCCCGTGTCGGGTTGGGAATATCAGTTCAAATTAAACCTTACCACGCGGCTGAAGTAGCCTTCCTTTGCTAACATTTTGATAGCTTTCCGGCCATTATTGCGAGGACGTGAAGTCTAATACAATAATTCTCCAATGATGCCAGCTACATCCGGCAGTCTCTATATCTATCTGCAAAGTTAGCCTTAGTGACCGTCTCAAGTATTGAGATCTCGCTATGACATCTAATCTAGTGTTTTTAAAGATCCCTAAGATACTTTGCCAATATCTTTCTGTCGTTGTATACTGTTAAAGGGAAAGGCGCAATGGGCACATTCAAAGGGACGCCCGCAAATCAAGTCTCGAAACAGAATGGAGAAGACAAGGTGAAACATCCGACACAATTATGTCTCTGTAGCTACAACCTGGCTGAAGGACTAACGAAATTACACTCCGGATCGGTAGTGTTGATCTGTGTGAAGATTGCTCGCAACCCTTTGACCCTGAGATATCTCGCACGAGTTCCTTTGGTGAACCAAATGACCGATCCAGGGGTGGCAACGTATTTCTTGCCAGTATCCAGATCTTCAATTTCGATAAGTCCAGCAATTACAGTCTTGGACTCAGTGCATTTGATGTTCCTGACTCCCGACGGTTCTTCGGAGTCATCGAGTGTCCAAAAACCCATGACGAGCTTCCCACTCTCTGGCTGCCTAGATACAACCATGTCAATCAACTTCCTGTGAAATTCTGCGTCGGGACTCACGCTGTAGTGATAATATTACTAAAGTGAGATATTCCCACGTTGAATTTTGTTGGGCAGGATAGCATCTCCTCCGCAGAGAATACCACGCAAGGCATGATTAAATCGCTCCCTTAGGTTTGGCAGGCGCAATTGAATGGTATGTTGATAGTATAGGACATTAACAGATCAGAATTTGGATGTGAGGGTATGGCGCCTTTTACAGTGCAAGCCAGCTGGTGAATATCGAATCACCCCCGCAAAGACTGGATCGTTAGTCAACCGCACAGCTAATGGGCTGAATATTCTCGCTAGTAGATTTTCTCCACATACTCCTTCTAGCCAGTAGCCAAATCCCTCAGATAAGAATCAATACGGTGCTACTGTATACGCACTGTACTCGCTGGCAGAAGAGAGATCGCGATACGGCGCGGCAAGCAGCGCGGCATCAATAACCTTATCAGGTTAGACAGGTAAAAGGCAGTTACGAATGGAGGACAGGTGCATCGGGATATGCACCCTTGACATCATAAGGTAGTTTCCGGCCGGATAGTGACATCTGCGGTCTGGACAGCGACATCGCTTTGTGCGTACGATCCTAAATCCTTGCTCATAGTTCCGAAAGAATCCAAGCCAGAGGGGATAGACATCATATCTACTAAATGGATTAAGCCAACATCAACGAGGAACTCAGGTAGAGCAAGATTGCAAGATGAATCATATGAAATGTAGACTAGCAAAGCCCCAAGGGCGAAAACATCCTTAAACTCAAGTCAACTGCTACCCTAAGCTGGGTAAATGTTGCCTACTTAGGTTCATGTTGCAGTTATTTTCATTGAAGTACATCAGCTAGTCGAAAGGTCCCCCCTTTGTAAACGGCACTTAATCATAATTTGATAGGACTAGAGCTAATAACTGTCATCGGCACCACGTGAGATGGTTCTTGAGATGGAGAACACACTGAGTAGGCACCTAGTTCCAGAAGCGATGCAGTGGTATCATCAATGCACTCTTTAAGCGAGCGAAACTCGATACCCAACACCTTCCGAGCTGCTGAGTTATCATAGCCATAGACGTTCTTCGGGAAATCGTCGATCGGGTCTGCAGGTAGACGGGACGCCAGCTCGGGGTGCGTCTTACGCATCACCTCAACAATTTCCTTGTTCGAATAATGTCCGGCTGTAATCAAGAACCGCTTTCCCCCTGCTTCCGGCACTTCAATGGCCCGAACATGAGCCAATGCCAAGTCGCGAACATCGGTGAAGATGAATGATCCTGTTGGTGGCATCTCTTTCGTACATTTCCCTTGAATGAAGTCTCGTATGCGCTGGTTCGAGGTGTTGAGTTTATCAAGGCTGTCTAGATGGTGCGCAATCGGACCATACACAAGGGGAGGGTTGACAGTAGCGAGATCGAAATTTGGCTTTTCTTTGTCAACGAAGTCCCAGGCTGCCCTCTCCGCAAAAGTCTACTCATTTTAGTAACAGACGATAGGTCGCAATCGGACACCGAATCGTACTCACTTTACTTGCGCGATATGTCTTTGTGCGAACCGTCACGGCTTCCTCCCACGTCACTGGATTCCAGGATGAAGCGTCATAAATTGCGGGCGGCGAATCCGCGTTGGCGACTGCCGCGAATGATGAGGTTATCACCACCCGCTTGACCCCCGGTGCATTGGCTTTGATTGCGCGAAGAATACCTGTGGTGCCATTGATAGCAGGCTCCAAGATGTCTTTCACAGGATCATCAAACTTGTGGTGGAAAGGGGAGGCTGTATGTATCACGTAGTCAAACGGCGGATTAGATTTAACCGCCTAAAACTCGTGTTATTGGACCGGCCGGAATGGGTCATAGAGTCGAGAGCAGTAGCTTACATTATCAAAAGCATCGCTCTTGGCAATATCCTCCACTATGACATATGACAGCTCACCCTGGGTGGCATCACTATGGGCAGCGAGAATCTGATTGCCTTTGGCAGCGGATCGCACGGTGGTCACCACAGTGTATCTGTAAATGATATCCATTACATTAGCATGTTGTTTCACAACTAACCAGAATTCGAGTCTTTTGAAATTAATGGACTTACCCGCGACTCAACAGGACGTTCAAAACATGGGCTGCAATGAAGCCGCTGCCTCCGGTAACAAGAACTTTGCCCATCCTGTGAATCTTCGTTCTCTGAGCTTAACCCTTCACAAATTACTTATGCGCAAAGATAAGCTGCGACTGTTGGCCGGTAGACGGATGCAGGGCTTACTTCAGCGAACGACACAGGTATTAAAATGTTGTTATCGGTCGTGGAGTCCTAACGAGACGCTCATACCACACAGCGCGGCAGGGCTAATCTTCTCGTACCGCGGCTCACCCTAACTAAAACGCGGCAATTGCCGCCTACACGACAGAAGCACTCAATGGATTTGCAAAGCATGGAATAGACATGACGTTCAGTGTATTGTATCCTGTCGCTTACTGTGAGATTTCCGATATCGGATTTACGAAAGCTCATACTCCGTCCCAACTCTTATCGCCCCTTTAGTCCCGATCAGTTCTAAGGGTGGGGTCGGGATCCTTCCGAGCGGGGCCATTGCCGCGCTTATCTTCGATCTTAATACGTCTCGTGGGCTGATCTTGCTTATTTCCCATTATTTCCGACCGCTCAGGCTTAGTCAAGAAGGAGAGGAAAGCTTGTCTACCGAGTACTTGCACGACAACCAGCGAGCTCTCAAGGTACAACAGGCGGTATTCCTAGCATTCAATCATAAGCAAGTCAGCCATAAAACACTGTGAGTTGCCATAAGCCATTACACAAATTGTGAAACTGTCGCTGATTTCCAATTCCGGATAGCAGCAACAATGGCCAAACAAGGTCACAATGGCGATGCTGGTGAAAGTGAAAAGACACAGTCTGTACCCACTGCCGGTATCTGCCCGCCTCAAAATCGAGAAAGCGATTCTCTTGATCTACATTTCGTGCCGACCCATCGCTCCATGGGATTCGAAGTACCCGTTGAATTGCCACACCAAGACGAAGAGGAAAACAACACCCGTTTCGATCGATTGTCAAGCAGGCGTAAGAGGGGCATCGTGGCACTGCTGTCTTTTTGTGCGTTGCTCTCATCAACGGCCACTACTTCAGTTATGGCGGCGACTCCCGAAGTTGCATCCGAATACAACACGACGGGATCCATGATCAACATTTCGAATGCCATGTACACACTGTCAATGGCCATTTCACCGTTGTTCTGGGGTCCACTGAGCCAATTGTATGGCAGAAGATGGGTAAGTTGAACAATGATCACATTTCCGTAAGAAAGAGTACAGCATGCATCGTACCAACATGGGACGGGGTAGGTGTCTCTGATTACAACATCAACATTCCTTGGATTCTCGATCGGAACAGCCCTTTCGCCGAATTTGGCATCATTTTTCATCTTTCGAATCCTCAGTGGCTTTCAGGGCACCTCCTTCATATTGGCAGGCTCAGCCGTAATAGGGTACGTGTACCACATCTGTCTTGCTTCTCATAGTATCATCATACTCATATCACCTATAGAGACATCTATCGCCCCACAGAACGCGCTACAGCACAGGGATGGTTCCTGTCCGGCACCCAGATTGGCCCTGCTCTAGGACCGTGCATAAGCGGAATAATCGTCACCTACACGTCGTGGCGGGTGATTTTCTGGCTGCAAACTGCGATGTCTGCAGTTGCCACGGTGGGAACGTTTGTCTGGCTCCCCGAGACCATCCATCGGAAAGGTATAGAGGATGCAAAAGGCCTTTCTAGAGTAGAAATGTTCAGATTCTTATGCCGTCGAATCAACCCATGGCGCGTGGTCCAACTCTACGCATACCCCAACATCTTGTTCGCGGGGCTTGCCAGCTCGTCACTGCTGTGGAATCTGTACTCGATCCTCGCCGCCATACGATACGTCCTCAACCCGCGATTCAATTTGACGACACCACTTCAGAGCGGGCTGTTCTTTCTTGCACCTGGCGCCGGCTATCTACTGGGAACCTTCCTGGGTGGCCGTTATGCGGACGCTGTCGTGAAACAATACATCAAGAAACGTGGCAGGCGGATTCCAGAGGATCGCCTGATTTCGGCAGTGCCATTTATGATATTCAACGCGGCCTGCATGCTGGTATATGGGTGGACTGTGCAGTTCAACCGTGGAGGCATCCCGGTCGTGGTTATTGTGCTATTTATGCAAGGCGTTGGACAGCTGATGTGCTTCCCATCTTTGAACACATACTGTCTCGACGTCGTGCCTGATAGATCAGCCGAGGTGGTGGCCGCGAATTTCGCAATGAGGTATGCGTTTTCGTGTCTTGCAACAGCTTCTGTGCTGCCAGGGATCGAAGCTATCGGGGTGGGTTGGATTTCTACGGTCACTGCGGCCTTCCTCGTCGCATCATGTCTTGCTCTGGTCGCCACAGTGCAATGGGGCGACAAATGGAGAGAAAGGACACACGAAAGGCGGAAAATTCCGAGCTCATAAAACAGTTTACGGAGATAGAGGGGTGTTCCAGTTCATGGCAGCACACAGCAAGAACTTGTGGCCTCCTGGAGGGAACGCAAGTTGAAAAACCAAAAGCTAGGCGACTGCTCAAGAAGAGTCATCATCTGTATAAATAAGGTGCATGCATATTGTTGTCTGCTAAATTAGGCCAAAGATACCCAGATCTGCTGTTCTTGCATCGAACTGTGTAAAGTCCAAGGACTTAGGTTCTCAGGGTCCCCTTTCCACACGCATTCCAGCAGTGATAAAGTTCTCTTTATATTTCCTAAGCCAATGGTACGGGACATGATTTGCAGACGTTCCCTCAGCTGACTTCTAATGGCAGAATCAGCCGTGCAACAGCCGATAATGGTGATCGGCCAGCATAAGCTAGTGTTGACACGCTCAGTGGTCGAAAGACGGTCCAGTTGAGTAAAAGCCTCATTTACCGCGCCTCGTATCAATTTAGCAAAGGCGTCGCCTGCGGATGGCTTCAAAGGGTTGCCTAGTATGGTCCAAAGGTATAATAGTACTGCTTGTTTAAAGACCAGACCAGCTGTGATTGCGGAGCCGCTAGCGGACGAGGACGGATAAAATGCTTGAATTTGTGACTGGTAGCAGCCAAAAGTGATGATGGTATCATGAGGGGTTGGCTTTTTCATCATACTCTGACCAAGCTGAAAGATCTTTGGTATTAGTAGCAGGAGCTCCAGCCAAGCGCCACACATCTGGCCGATGTAGCTTTTAGTCACGAGAGTCTCCGCCGCCTGCCCGATGCTTGGGTTAAAGAATGGTTGAGAGCCATATTGGACATCAATCGAAAGCATGCTTGTGGCTGTCATGTGGGTGTAATATTCGATGAGAAAATCAAACAAGCTGTCGTAGGCGTCGTGCTGAGCATTCGAAACAAATTTGCTGACCAGGAGGCCGGCAGCACCTAGATGATCAAAGACAGTCCCATTAATCTCACCGCGAGCAATCTAAATCGATCCATGAGGTCAGCTCTGCACCTGACAAGATTGAATTTGAAATGCAATGCACGTACCTCGGTAAGTGACATGATGAGACTGCCGAAGGACAGTACAAGAGTACCTCCTTGAGATTCGTCAACGTGAGCATCGATTTCTTGGCTGAAAAGTCGGAGTGATTTCGTGTAGTATTGTTGGGCAATGGCCCCGGCGGAATCATCCTGCAGTTCCTCCTTGCGGTGGGCTGCGCTCTGAGCTAGGATGAGTTGCATGATGAGGGGATTGTCGAAGGCCAACGGAATGAGTTTGGAGACGAAAGGATTGATGTCAGTCGAGGCATTTCCCATGCTGTTGGCTGTCCGTGTCAGGTAGTAGCCGAGTAGCTCGGACGACTGGTGGCTATACTGAGGGATCAAGGAAAGACCCAAGGGAACCTGATCTAAAACAGGCCCGAGAGTGACAGAAACGGGGATTTCTGTGCCCTTTCTAGTACTTAGCACGTCGACTGACCCTATAGGGGCGCTGCTATCACTGTGTAAGCCCGGCCATTGATCTTCATCGTATTTTGAATCTGGCTGTCGTCTTCCGGACATTGCTTCGTGTTGCCGGGCTTGTTGCGCATCGTGCGATTCTGCTACAGGAGACACAACAATGGGGACCTGAACAGGCGGGGCCAGTTCCACGTAATCTGTAGGCAGGGCACTGCCATGGGGAATCGACTGGCCCAACGGAGACGCTGGCCACATGCATTGCAGCTTGTTGCGTCGACAACCAACGCATATGGGCTTCTGTTCGTTGCATTTCTTCTTGCGCCGACGACAGGTGAAGCAACCTGCTCTACTCCGGGCGCTGCGCATGGCACGCCAAAGCTTGTGTGACGCGGAATGATAAGGGCTTTAGTGACTCTGTGATGCTCGTGACTGACTGATTTAGGTCAATAACAGAGGACAGCACGTCTTGAACCACCTTGAACTAGGTTGCAAGTCGAAACCGGTTGTTAGGATAGAATACTCAAGTCCGGGGTTTATGGTGATATCGCGGGGTTGTGCCAAGTTGGGGATGAAGATAGCAGGCGTTCAGATGAGTGTCGACAGATAGATAACGTTCCAGTAGCACGGGGCAATAGGTTGTCGGTACGGGTCTCGGTGTCCTGGCCTCAACGCGAGGCCCGCGCCACCCTTGTGTAGATACAACCAGACCTGTGGGGGCGCGTCGACGTGCATGGAGGATTTAACGCCGCTATTCTGAGAGCTTCGTTCGGCAACCACGAAGCATACAAGCTAAATGTGTTTATGGATTTCCTGTATAATTATAAGAAATTTAAAAAGATAATTCTTATTATATTCCTATTTTATTTTTTTAATTTATTTAATTTCTTATTTTAATAAGAGCTATAATTACTTTCTTTCCTTTAATTATTCCTAATATTTTTTAATTATATTTTTTAATTAAAATAATATTTATAGAATATAACTATACTTTCTAGCCTTATCTTATAATTATTAAAATAATTATAGTTTATATTAAAGATATAGTTTAATTAGGTATATTACTAAATACTATTTAGCTTTAAAGTAACTAGATAAGAAAGAGTATTATTAAAATATAAGGAAAGAGAGAAATTTAAGTTCTATAAAGGAATTATAAGAGTTATAATATTAAGGATAATAATAAATTATATATATTACTATATTAAATTAAATCTTTTTAAACTATATTAACTTATTTCTCTTACTTTAAATATAATTAATAAAGTTCTTATAGATAGCTAAGATATTATCTCTAATATTATACTAATAGCTAGAGTTATTTATATTTATATATTTTATCTAGGGTAAAAAGTAATATATAAGATAAAGAGAATAAAGTTTAATAATGATAGAACCTGCTAAAGCTTAATAACTTAATACAATAAATATAAAAGCTTAAAAAAAAGCCTTTACTAGCCTAAGGCTGCAGTTATATAGAAAGAAAGATCTGCAAACCTTCATACCGATGACTCACTTACCGTCACGAGCGGCTCGTCGAACGACTATTAAAGATACCTTCTTTCACCTGGCTTCCTTCGTAAGATTTCTCATGACAGGTTGTTGTCATAACTATATGCTTCAGTGGCCAGATGATGGTGGTTCCTCACCTGATACACGTATTTGGAGGTGCGTTTCTGGAACATGTCCCAGCCCGGTGACTGCATCCAGATGATAACCACTGATACATCTTTGTATTTAGATTCAGTCAATTGCCAGGGAGATCTGGCCGGTGTCTATCGTTTCGTACTAAGGGACTTCTCCCTGGTTAGTTTGACTTGTCCAATTGATAGTTGCCGTTCTATGACTTTGATTCGTAACCGCGCGCTCAACTTGTAAACACCGTGAGCTTAGATCAGCGCCAAAAGGAGTGTGTGTCCACATCAGCAATCTAATTTTATTCTGCAAGTCCCGACCTTTAATTTCATGGCTGGACAGTCTGTGCTGCCCTGTTTAATTTCAGGACATCTAAAATGTTTGGGACACAACCTGGTCCATCATTGGTGAGATAGTAGACGAAGGGAGGGGGGAAATGAGGATCAAATCCACGCTTTTTCCAAACACTTACTACAGCAAGTCTCTGCGGCTATGCACTAATCTGTTAAACTCGTAGAATCAAAGAGGGAGATGGCGACTTGAAGTGATTTTACAGGAGACATTGGTGTTGAGAGTTGACGAAGCCATCATAGGCATGTTTCTGCTCCTCATTTGAAATATAATACTTTCAAGTGATATGCCTCTGCTGACGCTGAGATTATCATCTTTTAACATTTTCGTATTGATTCCAGATTTGCTAAGAATTGAGGAACTAATAATACGAAAATTAAGTGAAGTAAATCGGGTGCTGGGTTTTGAGAATCCTTAAGTAAGATTCCAAAATGGGTTTACTTATGCCTCAATTTTGTAGGTTTTACCGTGAAAGTATCACTGAATAATGTATCTTAGATTAATAGTCCGGTGCGAGGGCTTCAGTGTGTATACGTCAGTTTGATTAAGTGAAATCCGTATTTGGCCCTCGTCACAACAGTACCACACCCTTTTCGACCAGAATCAAGGACGGTAGCTCGTGTGGGAACGCCTGTGTAATGCACTTATGATAACTGGTCGGCCACTCCAGTTCGAAGTCCTCGAATCGTTGGCCATGTTCTTCACCCGGAGACGCATAGAGGGCTGGAAGAAGACACAGTTTCACATGCCCATAGCTTGTGGAAGTTCCACCATGTCGCTTTGACCCTTGGTGATCATTTGTTGAAACTTGGAAGTGCCAATCATCTCGTTTCATCATCGTCTCATCAAAAGGTTCACCGGGCTTGAAAAAAAGAAACTTGAGGCGCTTCCCGCTCAGCACTAGCTGGACTTTAAAAAGCAAGACACGGGATAGAGTGTTTGCCAGTGCCGCAACAGATAGTCTGTCATTTTCGCTTTCTGGCTGCTCTTCGCTTACGAAATGACTTTCCACTGGCAAGAAGCATCTCAGCGTGGATAAAATGGTTTCGGACAGTTTCTTAGCTTCCGACGCAATCATATCGGACGTGAAGTGCTCATACGATGTCAAAGTCTTCAGAGCGATGAGATCAAGCTGACGCAGGGCCGATAGCCCGTCTAAATTTATGTTAGACCTTGAACGAGAAGGAGGAAAATGGTCCTTTGTACCTTTTGTGAGAATGTGCTTCCGGTATTCGTTCAGTAAAGGAGAATCAAGAGCCATTATGTCAGGAAACACCTGCTCAAGTACGAGCTCCGATATTCCTGCTGCAACCAAAGCCGGGAACAGTCTGTCTCCGGGAATTTCATTTTCACGGCAATACCAAAGGAGTTGATCGAGCCGCCAGCTTGATGCTTTGATTGACCAAGATTCGGCTGCACGACAGAAGTCACCACTTGGCTCAGGTATCACTTCATCGGCATCCATATCGGAATTCATATCAGCATCCGGTTGTCGAATGAACGAACAGTTCTCGCTAATCTTAGACAAAAGATTGTCATATTCTTTTGAAGTATCGCTGGATGATAGCCCCAGGCATTCAGTATTGTATGCATCTACCTGACACGATAGGAGGTGTGTTGATTCAAGTTGCGCCCTGAGATTGTGTATTTGTCGTTTCAAGACAAACTCCGTCCCGCTCATGGCTTGCATAGATTTTTGTAACTCTTCCAGTTCTCTTTCCACTTCAGACAATCTATTCCGGAGGCTGAAAACAGAACCTTTATAGTGTAGAAGTTCGGCATGGAGAATTTCTGAGTCGGCCCTACTGTCGAGAGCTAATCCAGATGCTGGAATAGAGGAGACCTCTTCACAAACTTGGTTCACTTCTCTCAGTTCACTATCGAATTCAATGACAGGGCAAGCGGAAGAATGCACAGAACTGAGGTCTGAATCATCGTCATCCTGTATGATGCCGGCAGACATCGGTACTTCAAGACCAGCGTCCTTGACACTCCAGAAATGGATGGGGGGTTCTGCCTGCATACTGTCACTGCCATCAATCTGAAATGGATGTGGTCTCTGGTTAGTTTCCAGTCTCAAGCAAAAAGTGAAGTCTAGGAATCACGTACTGCCATTTCAGTTGCGCTTGCGGGTTCTAGAGAAGTATGGGATCTTGTGAGTCGTGCGGACCGTCGATTTGAAGAGCTGGGCGTGGTAGGTGCCGAAATAGCCAGTGAACGACTTCGAATAGTCATTGTCAACTCAGAAGAGGCGCTGCGTAATCGCATTTGAGAGTTGGGAGGTTTAATGCGAGCAATCGTTCGTTGTAATGCGTCCTCTTCCTCGTGATTCAAGGGTGAAAACGCCGCCCTTCCTAGAGCATACACATCTTCAAAGTCGGGACACTTCTTCTCCTTAGACCATTCTCTTTTCAGCTTATCACTAATCTGCCTTTTGGAAAAGTCTTTCCCTGTCACTTTTCGCAAGTGATCGATGGCTGTTGTTCGGAAGTCCACCTCAGAACGCGCGCACCAATCCAAGTAGGCAAGTAGCTGCAGGCGATCTCCATCGCTCCAGACTTTCAGGTTCCCTTTGCGTTTCTTGGACCGGTTTGAGGGTTCCGATCTCACTCTGGCCATGATGCGGAAAATGGAGTGTTGACAGTCTAAGACAAGAACGAGAGTGCTGTGAACGAGAGTGCCGTGAACCGCCAAGGACAAGTGCCAGACTGCAAGTAATGACACAATATCATTTGAGAGAAAAGGAGGGGGCTGGGACAAGGAGTTTCGTGCCAAAGCCTTTAGGTGGTGCGGCGCAGCAATGCAAAAGGATCCAAAAGGAGCGAAACCAGCGACCAACAAGCAATATATAACGATGCTATTGGCCCATTCATACCGTAGACGCCTTACGAGGCCTTGATGCGACCCGAAAGAAATTACCCCTCAGCAATGAGAGATTTCTAGTTATAAAGAATGGATAGTCAAGGCCAGCTTATCCTTTCGATTCTCATTGTAGATTGATCGACCACCACAATTACAGTTTCTCTTTCGAGCGGTCAGACAGCCATGTCAGCTTCGAGATCATCAACAGTAACTGTTGGTCGAGACGACTCTCGTGTCAATGGCTATGTTGCCACTGCCTTGATGGATCTGAGGGACTTTGATCAGGCCACCCGTGCTCCACGACCCAACAGGCTCATCATAGCCGTGGACTTTGGGACCACCTACTCTGCGGTCTCCTATGTCGCGATACCCGAAGGATCTTCACCTGAAGCCATTGGCCCACGAGACATTCGTTCCATCAAAAACTTTCCTGAAAGGTTTGAAACAGGTGACCAAATGGATTTGGAGGTCCCCACCGAGGTCATGTATCCCAGAACGCCAGCCTTCCGCAAGAATGAAGCCCAGGACCACACGCAACACGAAAGCGCAGTACATGATACACTTGAAGGTCCTAGATTCATGGACCCCAACTTTGACATTGATACGGGTGATATTCTTGCCGAGGAAGGGGATGTGACAATGCTCGATGACGATGACGATCGGTTTCGCTGGGGGTACCAAGTTCATGAGCTCTGGTCTTTACCTGAAACACACTCCGACGACACATATCGACCCTTGTCACGATTCAAGCTTTTACTTGACAATAACCCCACTACCGAATCCGTGAGGGAGCAGCTCAGTACCACATTAACTGAACTTCGGAGAAGGCGCATCTTGAGTGACAAGCCCCTCCAAGTCATCGCTGACTTTCTTACCCATCTCCTGCGGCATACCCAGGATCAACTAAGAAGCGAAGGGTACGATGATACCTATAGTAAAGAAATCGTTCTCTGCGTTCCAGCAATCTGGACTCAAAAGGCCTGCAGAGATATGCAAAGTTGCATGGCTCTTGCTATGGAACGCGCCCAGTTTGATGGCGTCGATGTGCGGCAAAATAGCATCGAGAATCTCTTCATCGTCTCCGAACCAGAAGCAGCGGCGGCATATGTGCTCAGCACAGTACGCACTCTCCAGGTGAGAACATCCTGCACCCGATTCCTCCCCTCATAGCTGACAAAACAGTGTGGTGGTGTATTTGTTCTTTTAGATGCAGGTATGCGCCCCCTCTCTAGATTCTGGAGACCTCAATGTTAATCAAGGTTAATCAATTTGGCAAGGAGGCGGCACGGTGGATGCGAACACGTACGAAATAAGTAACGTCGCCCCTTTGAGGCTCAGCGAAGAAGTGGTCCCCCCAGGCGGTAAGATCTTGTCCGTATTCATTTCATCGTTGTTGAGACCTTTAACGGCTTTGTAGGTGGACTGCACGGATCTAGCTTTCTCAATGAGAGCTTCAGAGCGTATCTTCATCATCTTCTTGACAGCGAAACGTATCTTGAGCGAGACGGCCGGACCGAAACTATTAATGGCATCATCGAAGAACTTATGATCAACCGGTTTGAGTATAGAATCAAGCGTTCTTTTGGTATTTTAGAAGTGCCAGGTCATAGGAAGTTCCCTGTTTCTGGACTTCGAGACAATGCCGAAAAGGGTTTCAAGAGAGGTTTAATCAACATCAGTGGGTACGTTACACCATGAACTTCATTGGCATTAAAAAGATAGTACTGACCGGTAACACACAATACTGTCAGCCGCAAGATTAAAGACATGTTCCTCGAGCGTTTTCGTGGCATCGATAACATCATGATGGGTCAAATCACGGCAGCCATCGAACGCGGCCGAACAGTCAATGTTCGCATTTCCATAGCAATCTTTTTCCCCATTCACTGATATCTGGCCGTGTAGAATGTAGTGCTTATCGGGGGGTTCTCAGCATCTGCTTCCCTCAAAAAGTATCTTGAAATGCGCTTGAAGCATTTCAATGATAACAACAGGTGTAGTATCAAACTCATTTGCCCAGCCAATGATATGAAAATGTTTGTCATTCAACGCTATCATTTATCATTTCCTACCTCAACGCTTGCTGACTTGTTACAGAGTCAATGCAGTAGCCTCTGGGGCTGTTCTGCGTGCCCTCAACAAATCCCAAGGGCCAAAAAGAGAGGCTCGGTCTAGTTACGGTATCTTGCGTGCTGAACCATTCGGCGAACACGAGGAACACAAGGACCTATCTCCATATTATGACCGCCACGATGGACAACCTTACATTCGAAACACAATTGACTGGGTCCTGAAACTGGTGAGCTTTGTTCGTTGAATTTGTTGCGGTGGTTTCTTGGAAGGTGCTGATGCATAGGCCATAGGGATCAATAGTTCCTCCCACATGGGAGTGCGAACCGCTTTTGTGCAGCCATACTTTCGACGTCGGGCGCACCGTTGAGCTGGTTTGTAAAGAGGAACTCTATGTTTCTGATCGGTCTACTCGATCACACTACAGAGTTTCACATGCTATGAATCAGGGTACAATTTTCGATGTCCAAAATTCAGCCAATTTTACTCACAAGTTGTTGATACCAGGCGCCGAGAAAGTAGGAGAGATTGTGGTCGACTTTTCGTACCTTCGCCGTGAGGGACTTATCAAGCCAGTCGAGGCCACGGTCAACGAGGATGGGAAAAAGACCAAGAGGCACTATAAGGTGAATTACACCCTGCTCATCAAAGTTGTCGATCGGGACCTGGAATGTATGTGCACTTTCCTTTCAAAACATATTGACATGGTGAAGAGTGGCTAAACGCTTTAGGTTTTGCTGTATACGATGGGCGGATCAAAGAGAAATGCCGCGTCAACATTGCATCGGCATTCCGTCCGGGAACCAAATAAGCAGATGTACATTTGAGCTTGCTAGTATTCTACGTGAAGCAATATTAAAAGCCTGAGAAAAGGTAGTTAGTCGGGTCTTAGAACTTGCCTTGACAAGCAAGTTGCGGATTTAACACCCGGGTGATGCAAACGGACGTCTACGTGCTCTGCTCTGAACATCTGAAAGAATACTTGAGTTTAGTGAATTGTTAATAACGTGGTACCGTCGCCTGGGGCTCGAATATTTGCCATTAAGAACTAAACCACATCATTTGAGTCCAACCAGGTTAAACTCCCCATGTCGAACCGCCAGCAACAGAGACGAGTTGCTCAGCACTAAGCTTATATTGCAGATCTGAGCCATTAAACATATCGCTTTTAAAATCCCTTAGGCAGTCCTCATCAGGCGCCTCGTTAGAGCAGGCACCCCCTTGGAAAACATCTAGTAAGCCTAAAGGTTTATCTCCATTTAATAGTAGTTATTATAAGGTAACAAAATATAATCTTAAAAGTATAAATTATAGTCTAATTAAGAGAAGTATATAAAATAGGTATAACTTGTAATTATTTTATAATAAGAAGAAAATATCCTTTAAGAGAGGAGGGATCTTTTTTTTAAGATTACTTTCCCTATTAAGAAACCGCTTACTTCAGTACCTATCCATTGTTATCACCGAATTAGAGATTGCTTTCCCTATTAGGAAACCGCTTACTTTAGTATCCATCGACACCACCGAATTAGAGATTGTTTTCCTTTGTAGGTATGGAATTGCTGATCATTTGCTTGGATGTCACAGGCAACTCTCGCTCGGAACCGCAAAAGAACAGTATTCTAAAGAGGATAAGAAATTAACGGAGATAAATTCGCATGTTGAAGCAATCACCGTGAGCCTTCCAGGACAAGCCATTTCTAGGTCCTAAGTCCGGGAAGTTGTTGGCTTGATGTGTATAAATACGCAGGCACGTTCGTATGTTGGCGTATCTCGTTCAACCTTAATCATCTCACTTCCATTCGACATAGTTGGATGCATTGTCTCTCCCACATAATTTTATTCCTTTATCAAAATGGGATCCCCAAAGTCTCTTCGTCAGATACTTCTTCAAACCGGCCTTGCTTGGGTTGCGAATCTCAATGATCCAGAAGGCGCGTTCAGCATCGGTCGAACAACAGATGCTGTGCATACTGTTCTCCCCGCGTCTCTGGACGTGACTCCTCGAATGAGCAACACGGCCATGACTGAATTCTTGGTGTCTTCGCTTCCCGGTCTGCATAATTATTCTACGATAGAGGTCGGGGACATGCCCACCATTATCGACGAGAGGCAACGCAAAATCATTATGCATCTTAAAGGATCTGGCGAGACAGAAAGAGGGCCATATGAAAACGAGTACCTATGGGTACTTAGTACTAGCGACGACGGGAAACTTATCAAAGAATCTTTCGAGTATATTGATTCATATCTCTTTACAGAGTTTAGTTCCTGAAAGGAAATCAATATAATAAGGAGAACTATTAGGTCCTAGATAGAGTTGCTATTACGGACCGAAAGAAATGCAGTGTGTTAATTTTAGCTTCACTGATTCCCTAGGTGATACATGGTTCTAACATAATCTGCCGGCTAATTGATTTCTTACAACTGTCTCAACACCCGTCCACATCGACAATCATTCATGCCCTGAGTCAGAGCTCTTCCCAGTAGTTGCCACGGCGTGTGAAAACCAAATTCGGCCCCTTATGATCCGCTGTGAAGATGTCATCAATCTGATACTCATCCGGCTTATCTCGACCGTCAGTCCGACCAGGCTGTCCGGCTCCCAAGGTGCCGGCATGGCCGGATGCTCTCTTAAAATCAAAATACCATAGGGTTTTAGCTATGACTAGGTTAATCTCAAGGTAGGCCATGGCCTTGCCTGCGCAGCCCCTTTCGCCTATAGAGAAGGGGATAAATGCACGGCGCATGGTCTCGAGCTTTTCTTTCGTATTCGTTTCTGAGACGACCCAACGTTCGGGGAGAAATTTGAACGGCTCAGGAAAATACTCTTCGTTGTGGTGAATACTATATGTGTTCACACCTACGGCGGTCCCAGGAGGAATCACATGTCCATCAACAATAAATGGCTGTGTTCCAGTTTGCGGGGAATGATCTTGCTCACGCCAGAGTGTTCCTGCTGAAGGGGGTGTGATCCTGAGTGTCTCGTCAACTACTGCCCGAAGGTATTCGCATCCTGTAAGCTTCGGCCCGCCATGTATATCGCAGCCTGAAGTGAATGAAGACCGAATCTCAGAAGCAAGCTTATTGTAGACTTCATGATGTTGAGAGATGTAGAAAAAAATAGTAGCGATTGCCGTCGCTGTGGTTGAACCACCTAAGGAAAACGAACCTAGTTAATTTCAACGTGGCACGAATAATAACCTCGAATGAAGAGAAAAAGGCGGCAGAGATGACTAGCTTACCTGCAGTGAAGAAAATTCCTGCTTCGGCCCAGAGCTCGCTGTCACGGAGACCCTCCTGTCCGAAATGCTTGACTGACTCATCTCTCGTCGCTATCGAGAAGAGATCATGCTTTGCATCTCTCGGTAGGGCCATGCGGTCCTTAATCATGCCTGCTAACGCACTGCGAAGTCTCTCAATTCGCTTCTTGAACACGAACTTGATACCAGGATCGGTCTGGGCGATGAGGGGCCATGTCATAAATAAGTTGAGACGAGCGTTTAGCGTCGTCATGGAGTCCGGCAGGAAACGCATCTTTTCCTCCGTTTGTGTGTTGAGACTGGACCCAAACGCGAGATGACCAACTACATCGATGGCAAGACGTTGGCAACTTGGCGTCATGTCTACAATACCAGAATCCTGGCTGGCCTTAATCAATTGATCAAGGAAGATATCAACCTGCGACATCATAGTTGGCTCAAATTTCCGCATCGATTGCTCCGAAATTGCATGCCCAATGACAGCGCGACGTCTGCGGTGATCTCTCTTGTCAAATGCATTGAAAATACTAGCCCGGTTGTTCATACGCGAATATACATAGGAGCGGGCTTTGGTGACCCCTTGGTTTAGGTATATGTCTGTCTCCTTTTAGCATGAAATATCTGGGTTGATCAGGAGGGTCGTTTTCACCTTGCAAGGCTTTTGCGGTGTTAAACACGAGTCTATTTGGCCCTTGCCTGACCACTGTGCCTGTTGATATTGTGGTTAGCAACATATTCCATCGTCTGCAGCCGGACAGGAAAAAGAATAATAATCAATACCGTATTCAATATGGTTTCTATAAGTAGCAAGATGGAGACATTTCTTGATGGCGTACCAACCCGCGTAGCCATCGGTGAACTTGGCTAGAAATGGTCCAGGGTATCCTCGTAGCGGATGGAGGAGGACGGAGTACCCGATATAGATGAGTGCCTGCCATGAACAGTCAATTACGTGATTACTGGCGATATGGTGAATAACGGCATTGACAGTACCAATGGAATTGCCACGCACGCAGCCCCGGCAGCAAACAAAGGCATGATGATGGCAAACAGCTTGAGACGAAGTAGAAACGATTGGGGTACCGAAGGCTCCCGAGAGTATACGGTCCTTTGCGGTAGTGGTTTGCAGGTCCGAAGGTACCAGCTAATTCCTAAGGGCAATTGCATATATATTGTTTGTGCCATTCATGCGTTGGCCCCCAACGCCAACGAGGTCCCAACAGCCAGCCCAGAAGACCAAAAGGCATTGTCTGTGTCTCAGCAAGGGGGGTGTAGGCTTCCTACGCCAAGACGGCCCCCAGAGGATTGTCAAAAGGTACCATGTAGATGCTACAGCTGAAAGGCAGCGTGCTGCTGAGTGAGGATGCACTAGGGAGGCCTCACACAATGCTGCCCCGATTAGGTATCATCCTTTGCATATGTAGGCTCTGATGTAGTACCTAGTATAGGGAAAGGATGAAAGTAACGCCGTTGGATGCTGACACAGCGACAACACTGCTGCATAATACGCTGGCTTTGGTTCCATTGTCTCGTCTCCACAGCCCAGACCACCGATACCCCTGTCCATGTGCACAGTGTACTGTATGCAGATGCTATTTGTTCTAGTACACAGACGGTTAGGTACTAGATAAGCATAAAGCACCCCTGCTCAAACAAGACACAATCTTACAGTGGGGTGTCGGTATGAGTGATTTGCAGTGGAGTGCTTCGGAACTTCTTGCAACTTATGGTATATTGACTTACACCCTACATTGTACAATCGCACGCCTTCAAAGGAGTACGTACGCTGCTAGAAACGCTAGAACGATACCCTAAGCCTAGGCACCCTCCCGTGAGTGCGTCACCCAAGCCTTTTGGTATTCTGGCGCCGCTCCCGTGTGCTGCTTGGAGGCCTCGGCCACATTGTGCTCAAGGCGTGTTACCTTTAGGATCTGGTTGGTCCCCCCCAGCTGATACGCATCATCCACTTTACCATTTCCCACTCTGGCACGCTCCGGTCTTACAAGCTCGACCTCGGAGTCTGTAGAAGCAGGATGCTTCGCACCACTTGTGAAGTCCTCTGATTTTCCGTGGGGCCAAGACTTCCCCTCGCTGCTCTTGTAGCTGTCTTGTAGCGATGAACCACCTGACAGCTGCTTCCAAGAGCGGACAGAAACTACCACTCTAGAGAAAACACCCTTCTCGGAGAATACCTTTGGAATGGCTGGAGCGTAAAAGACTATCATCACACCAGTCATTTCGCAGAAGCCCCAGATGGTGTTGATAGATGCGTCGTATGCTGTATCTCCAGAATAGTCGAGTGCCATATTGGAGTAGGTACGTCCAATTGCACAAGCAACGACACTGAGAGCCAATTTGCAAATTAACAAGGGTTTACCCAGGGGAGGAAAGATGGGGCATTGGGGAGAGGGAAAGTTGCTTACAGCAGACCAACTGAGAAAATGAGTGCAATACCAATCTTGCGAGCTTTGGTCATTTGCAGCTTCCAGATGATGGATTGCGGAAGAAGCAAGATGGAAACATCCATGAATAGATTAAACCACGCCGTGGATATGTCGGCAGCCCTACGGCTGGAGCAATGACCCTTTACCCAAGGGTGCCACAGCTTCTCAGCAGGGATGCAGGCCGCTACGGCGACAGAGCCACCAATGATGTACACGAGCGCATTGATGACGATCAAGGCTCGGCTGACCCAATAAAAGGCATTGCGTGTTCCACGGGGAACAAATATGCGTGACCATTCTAGCATGATTGCAGTCTTGGCTAGCAGCATCTGCAGTGCGTAGGAAATTCGCAGCATAAGCAGAATCTAAACAGAATTTAGTGTTAGCTCTGTCGTAAGAATCATCTGGAACGGGGGGGGGAGCTCACGTAAAGGATGTCCAGGAGATCTTGGACACGAATATTCCACTGGTGAACCAAGAAACCGCCCGTGTGGATGCAAGATATGACGACCCAGACACCGCCAGCATAGGGGCCCTAACAAGAGTATGCATTAGGAAAAGGCCATGGGAAACAGAACGAGTTCTCAGGGGACGAACCAATGCAGCAAACCCTAGGTCTGGGGGAGGATTAGTATGGAATGAAAGCCGAAGGCCTGGGCGATACATACAATCTTCAAGATGCCACTTCTTCTGGATGAATGTTCTAGCATAAAAGCGCATGAATGCAAAAGATACTGTCAATGCTATGCAGACAGTGAGAAGCCCAATCACTCCCTTGTTGCCGTTGGGTGGATCGACGAGATTGGACTTGAGGCCAGCTGGAGGCACCATACCTGGCATCTGCAGCGCCATCTCCCTGACAGCGGGCGACATGCTCTCAAACTTGTCCATCTTGTATCCAAATACCTGGATTGGCAGGAGAAACAGGAAGAGTGGGAGATATCCAAGTGGTCCGGGCGGTAATATGGGGAAAGGTGAGAGGCAGCGGCAATGGATGACGATTCAAGAATGGATGGCTGTCATCGACTTATAGAAGGAGGAGGCAGGAAAGTATTTCCGTTTTTGGTCAACATGAACCCATGCATACGTCCTTGGCGTAATAATCCGAACAAAACCTAACCATGGACGAGGTATTGCGATCGAAGGAATCGATATTGTGGAAATGGTCCCTCTTGAAACAGCACAGGCTACTATTTCCGTATCACAATTTTGGAACTATGAGAATTGGTGCCGAGATGGTTCGCGAACCACAGATTTCGATGCTTTCCGGAATGGATCAGGGTTGCAGTTACATTGGGGGCGATGCATGCATGCAGGGTGAAGTCCTTCCTGCAAAGTTCCCAGCCTCTAATATCCAAGATATTGCATCTTTTCGTTTCGTCACTGCATAGAACACTACCTTACAGTGCTACCATTATACAGTGCCTGATGAGGGGTAGCAGAAGTAACTGTGGAAATCAAAAGAAGTAGCCTGTCCAACCTTGCGTTCGGGAAGAAGGGTATTGCCATCAACTGTTATCGTTCTTGCCATAATTTGTCGTTTTTCTTTTTCTATTTTCATCCTCAGACCAGTAAGATGAGCTTTGATGAACGAGTTGCTTCCACTCCGGTTCTACCGGGGAGTGGCCCAGAATTAGCCAAGGCTCCCATTGAGACGGTCCAGAGCAGCGACAGTGCCTCCAACGATGTGGCAGAGGGCTCTGATACTGTTTACCTTCAGGGTATTCGAGTGTGGACAATTATGACGGCGTCTGTAGCAGTTGAACTTCCATGTTCAAGTGATCATGGCTAATGATTGGGATAGGATTGCACTGTTGCTCTTCTTGACTACAGTTGAGACGTTCATCGCGGTCACGGCCCTGGTGGCAATCGGCAAAGACCTCGGCCATTTTGATAACGCCAGCTGGATTCTGGCCAGCTACCAACTTGGATATGTCGCCATCATCGTCATCGCCGCTAAGATAAGCGACATATGTGGGAGAAAGCCCGTCCTTCTGGCTTCCATCGTCCTGTTCACGGCACTCTCTGGAGGCTGTGGTGCCGCTCAATCCATGACACAACTGTGTGTATCCCGCCCTGTTATGCTATTGTCGTCGGCTAATCATGACTGCAAAGTATTATTCTACGAGCTGTCCAAGGTATCGGGGCAGGTGGCTGCTTTGCTCTGTGTGCTATTATTATGGTCGAGCTTGTGCCTCCCGAGAAGCTGGGAGGGCTTGTCGCCAAGACCGGCGTCGCCATCGTCATGGCCATGGTTCTTGGGCCGCTGATCGGTGGAACGATCAGTGATAACACAACCTGGCGATGGATCTTTTTGTTTAAGTATGGCCGATTCCGTCTCTCTTCATCTTCATATTCGTCCTTTATTTTACAAGATGCTCATCCAATCCTTTGTGCAGTGTGCCTGCAGGGGCTGTGGGATTTCTGCTTGTGGCTTTTGGCATCCCCGACGGGTTTCCGAAGCATCAGTCACACACAGTGGAAGAAAAACCAGACAAAATCTCGACCGAGAGCTTGGCAAGAATTGATGCCCTAGGCTTCATTCTGTTAATGCTCGCTACGACAACCTTCACTGCAGGGTTCCAGGAAGCAGACGGAAGATTCCCTTGGGCATCGGCCTACGTGCTGACACTGCTCATTGGGTCCGCTGTGCTCTGGGCCATTCTTTTGATATGGGAACGGCATGTGACGATAGCAGACGCCATGAGAGAGCCGGTGCTGCCTTGGCGCTTCTTCACCAATCGGGTCTTTGTTGGGCTGATGCTGTGAGTGGGCACTGCGTCGTTTCCTCTTGCTGTCTGTAAGCTGACTACATGACAGTGGATTCGTTTTGGTTGGAGGGCCAATGGCTGCCATTAACTTCCAGTTGCCTCAGCGCTTCCAGCTCATCAATAAGATGTCAAGCTTTGATGCTGGGGTGCGAATTATCCCCTACGGTGCTGCATTTCCTGTTGGCTCGATGGTCTCTGCCAAGGTCGCCAGCAGATTCAAAGTGCCCGGGATTTATTTCGTCTTTGCAGGCTCCGTGTTCCAGATCATCGGATATGCCATGCTTAGCACGCTAGGAAGCTCCGTCAAGATTGACCCTGGCACATATGGCTACGAGTTCTTGTGCGGTCTGGGGAGTGGCACTAATTATCAGATTTTGTATTTGATGGTTCCGTTCACGGCCGAGAAACGCGACCACGGTGAGAGACCCCCTGATAAGATGACCTCGAGATCATATCAAAACAAGGCTGACTGTTCAAAACGAGTAGCTGTCGGGATGGGGGCGGCGAATCAATTCCGCTACATGGGCAGTGCCTTTGCCTTGGCGATCGTGACGTCTGTCTTCAATGGCTATACGGGAAGTCGACTAGAGGGTCTTGGGGTCCCTGGGCTCACACAGACCCTTGTAGCCGGCCACGGAACTGATTTGGGGGATACGGATCTGGAGGCTGAGGCGAGGCGGATTCTGTCGGGTGGATACAATCGCCAGATGCTCGTTCTCTGTGGATTTGCTGTAGCCCAGGTTCCAGCCGCGCTCCTCATGTGGAGAAAGAAGCAGGTCCTGGTTGGATAAGTTGGGACCAAAGAGGAAGAAGGCTGGTAGCCTTGGGTGGCCATACTGTGGAACTGTGAGTAGATTAGTAGGATCTAAAGAGACCAGGCCTCGCTCGTGTAATGCAGAGTCCGTTGTCCCAGCCTTGGCGTGGTGGCTGTAACTGATATTGCTGCAGGTTGCATAAGCGCTAGCAGGTTATCTCATACTGTGACGACTAAAGACGTCTCAAGATCCAATATGTGCAAAGTGCCCGATTCGTGCCTCAATGTCACTAGGATCTGGTCGATAAAATTACACTAATACCTTGATGTTAGTTTTAGCATCATACCACTGGGCCAAAGTACCAATAATACAAGGCCTTGTGAGTAGCTGAGGATTGGTCCTTCTCATTGCGAGTGCAACCACGCGAATGACACCGGATCCATCATATGTCACTGTAGCATTGTGTCAGTGTTAATCTCTCAATTAGGGCATAAGAGCTCTTCCGGCAAGACCATTAACGGAAGCGCCCGACATGGATTTTTTTAATGACAACACTGCAATGGCGGGGTTACACTGGCCCAACTGTAGCATCACGCTGACTTCACATAAATGACATTAGGGGAAATCCACCAAGGTAGGGAGGTAACGGTGTGGAAATAGCAAGATTCACGGCGAGCACAGGGGGGCGCCGGCAACCTTTTTTTGCTCATGATGTACATCCAGATTTCAGCTCTTGACGTGTGGGGGGAGGCTTACCAACATCTGATGCTAAATCCTTCGCTCCCCCCTCTTCCATCATAAAAATGGTCACATCCACTTCCGAGCCGTCCGTGAGGATCGAGGCTGCATATTGTATATTGTTTGGGGGCGAGCTCTGCATCAACTTAAAGGCTCAGTTCTGCCTTGTTAAAGACACACCCCAAGACTTTCCAGTTTGCGTTACCATATCTCGACGACTCTGTTTTTAGAGGGCTTGAGTAAGTGCCATGATCGTTGGCTGGGCAGGTGTGTTTGTTCTTGGTATTTCGAAGTGATAAGTGGAGTTTTTTCTGCTTCTACTCTAGTGATGATCGATTCAGCTACAGAGGCAGTATCTTATATCTTGGCCTGCCGTCTTCCCAAAGGTCTTCGCACTTGACACAACCAAATATCCCAGTATTTTTTGCAAATTGCCTTTGAAAAGCTGTCATCATCATAAATATCCTGGCACTACCGTAATCATGGGATCTACTCGTGCAGAAACCCCGGCAGTTCCTCTCGCCGTTGTCGGGTTCTCTTTTAGATTGCCCCAGGAGGCCACCGACGAGCCTGGACTCTGGGATATGCTTTCAAGTGGTAGAAACGTGATGTCGGGATGGCCCAAGGATCGAGCCTCATTGAACCATGTGACTAGCCTCCCATAGACCAATCCGAGAGTTGTTTCGGATCTGGACTGACATCGCTTGTTACATAGACCACCGTGGGTGGCGCACACTTCATGAAAGACGACCCGGCTGTCTTTGACGCAC
The DNA here is from genome assembly GCA_902141235.2 of Clonostachys solani. Taxonomy (NCBI): domain Eukaryota; kingdom Fungi; phylum Ascomycota; class Sordariomycetes; order Hypocreales; family Bionectriaceae; genus Clonostachys; species Clonostachys solani. Next base: position 37,516 of record CABFOC020000069.1, read on the forward strand.
CGTTCTTCTCGATCACAGCCAAGGAAGCCGCGACAATAGACCCACAGCATCGTCTTGCATTGGAGGTTGCATACCATGCATTCGAGAATGGTGATACAGATTGATGACAATGAAATGGCCCAAGCTGACCTGGCATTGCAGCGGGTATCCCCATCGAGAGCCTCCACGGCACACAGACAGCTGTATTCGGCGCGTCCATGTCGAATGATTGGTCGCGAATGATTACTAAAGACCCAGACACGATGCCACGGCAGACTGTTACGTCTATTGCGCCGTCCCTGCTACCAAATAGGATCAGTTGGTTCTTTGATCTCCGTGGCCCAAGCGTTTATCTTGACACGGCTTGCTCCAGTGGCATGATCGCGCTGGATATGGCAGCTCAATCAATAGCTAGTGGAGACTCCTCTGCGGTATGTTGATTCCTTTGATCAGATGTATCCGATCTTTCATGCATGGTTAATTGACAGAAGATGGCAGGCCCTCGTTGTGGCCACAAATGTCCTCCTTACACCAGAGTCAACAACCATGTTGCAAAACTTGAACTTCCTGTCGCCTGACGGCAAATGCTTTAGTTTTGATGCTCGCGGAAACGGGTACGCCCGAGGCGAAGGTGTGGTTGCCATGTTGATTAAGCCACTGGATGATGCTATCAGAGACGGCGACATTATCCGTGCCGTCATCCGGGCAACGGCATCTAATCAAGATGGGAAAACTCCTGGCCTGACGCAGCCAAGCGCGAAGGCACAAGAGGCCCTAATGCGTCGCGCCTACGCGAAGGCGAACCTGGATTTCAAAGATACCAGATATGTGGAAGCACATGGTGAGTACTTCAGATCGAATTTCTCTTTTATTTTTATGCTCCGGCCAACTAAATTGGCGCGACCTAGGAACGGGGACACCAACTGGTGATCCCATTGAGATGAAAGCCATTGGCAGTGTTTTCGATTCACAACGCCTACCAGATCAACCACTTTTTGTGTAAGCTTATTTCAACCAAAAGTCTTCTCTACGTTCGCTAACCTGAATATGTAGTGGTTCAATCAAGGCCAACATGGGCCATCTTGAAGGGGCCAGTGGTCTTGCTGGTCTTGTCAAGTCTATTTTAATGCTGGAAAGGGGCGTGATACCCCCAACGGCCCTTTTTGAGGCATTGAACCCGGACATTAAGCGCGAAGCATACAATATCAAGGTACGTAAAGTGAACCATTTACGGTGTAAGTGCGTTATTAATTAATTTTAAAATTAATAGGTTCCTACTACAAATATACAATGGCCGCAAGCTGGACTACGGCGTATATCTGTCAACTCTTTCGGTTTCGGCGGTGCGAATGCCCATGTCATCTTGGATGACGCCTTACACTACCTCAAGAGCCGCAAACTGGTCGGCCATCATCACTGTGCAGAATCCTCCAGCGACGACCAAGACATGGTGAATGGTGCGACTGTCTCAACGATGCTGAACCAAGCGGACGGCGAATCTAGAAGCGTAATAAGCAAACAGTACGCACAATCATCGCGTCCCAGAATTCTCGTGTGGAGCGCCACAGACGCAGCAGCAGTGCAACGCATGGTGGAGGCCTTCGATCCCTACTTCCGTGCTCACATTGCAGGCGATGAGCGAAAGCTTGACCAGCTTGCATACACACTGAGTTCTCGCCGCAGCGTCATGTCTTGGCGCAGTTTTACCTTGGTTGACGGAAATGATGAGTCTTCATTTTCATTTACCAAAAACCTTGAGAAGCCTGTACGGGCCTCGTCAGACAGGCCACGTTTGGGCTTTGTGTTCACCGGTCAAGGGGCACAATATGCCAAGATGGGATTAGGCCTTTTGCAATATCCCGTCTTTGAGGAAAGTCTGAAGAGGTCGGAGAGTGTACTTGTCAGTATTGGCTGCGAATGGTCACTATTCGGTAAGCTAATGACTCCGATGCTACCCTTACTGATACCTCAAGAGTTGTTCTAACCTATGTAGATGAGCTCGATGATGGGACTCGCGTGGGTCTTCCGGAGTTAAGTCAGCCGCTCTGTACAGCGCTGCAAATCGCCCTTGTTGATCTTCTCCGGAGTTTCAATATCATTCCGGTGGGAGTTGTCGGTCATTCGAGCGGCGAGATTGCAGCTGCGTACGCGGCAAATTACATCACGCACGAGTCCGCCTGTAAAATTGCTTTCTACAGAGGAAAGCTAGCGGGCCATCTTTGCCAAGTAACCGATGTTCCAGGAGCAATGCTCTCGGTCAACCTTACCGAGGCAGAGGCCCTTGAATATATTGATGTCCTCAAACCGGATACTGAGAATGATTCGTTGCATATCGCATGCCTGAACAGTCCCAGTAATCTAACCTTTTCTGGACCTGCTCGCTCCATTGACCGAATGAAGGAGCGTCTTGACCAGGACGGTGTTTTCGCTCAAAAGGTTAGCACGGGCGTTGCTTATCACTCTCCAGCCATGACATCAATTGCAACAGAGTACAAAGAGCTTTTGGAATTCCTTGATCGCACTGGCCCTGAAAACGAGGCTGGTGATATCCTCATGGTCAGTTCTGTAACTGGCCAGGCAGTGTCCTCAGAAGTTCTCAACACTCCCTCGTACTGGGTTGACAACCTAGTTTCGAAAGTGAGATTTACCCAGGCAGTTCAGTTCCTTACGAAAAAAGGCTTGTTGTCAGTCAAGGAAGCCTTCACGGACCTGGTCGAAGTTGGCCCCCACGCCGCTTTGAGAAGGCCAGTGAAGGACTCTGTTCCGTCTCTCCGTTACCATTCCGTGTTGTACCGGTCTAAATCACCCTTGAACTGCACTTTGAACCTTCTGGGATCTCTGTTTTGTCATGGGCACCCAGTGTCAATAGCGGCAGTAAATAGTCAGGGGCAAGGAAACCTTCCGTTCCTGGTAGATTGTCCGCCTTACCCCTTTGACCGCACCCGCCGTTACTGGAAGGAGTCCAGCACCAGCAAGGGATATAGACTAAGGGAATACCATACCGGTTTTCTATTAGGAAATCGAGCCATTGACTGGAATCCAATGCATCCGAGGTGGAAAAACCAGCTCTCCATAGAGCAAATACCTTGGCTTGGTGATCATATGGTAAGTTACCACCGAAGCATCCCCACCCTTGGCTTTCCCCATAATCAGAAAATGTTGGTTTAAATATACTTTGCTCTATATTTCCTGGTTGATCAGTCATATTTGTGGGTTCACAAATCAGCGAAGAGGTACTAATGTAATGAAATGAACAGGTTAGTGGTGCCGTGGTCTGCCCCGGTACGGGAATGCTCGTTATGGCAATCGAGGCCGTGCGGCAACTCGAATCCTCCGATCAACACCGGAAGATTTCTGGCTTCACCATTCGTGATGCTCAGTTCCTTGCTCCTATCAGAGTAGGGAAGACTGAACAAGACAACACGGAAGTTGAACTACATCTTCGAAGAGTTCAAAAGGCTGATGAAAAAGAGCCCACGTGGTCTGAAGTTCGCATCTTCTCTTCTTTTGACGAAAGCTGGAGCGAGTGCTTCCGTGCTGAGATCAAGGTGGAGCATGAGGAGCAAGCCGGGTCTCGTGCTGAGGGCGAACTGCGACAAGAACAAGAATATATCCAAGGCTACGTTGAGAAAGCCAGGGCTACTTGTACCGAGCACTGCGAGACGCATGCCTTTTACAGATACTGTAAGAAAAGCGGGCTTCAGTATGGAAAGACCTTCCAACTACTCGACTCTATTGCCTGGGATCGGAGAAATGCATCCTCCGCCACCATCAACATGTCCAACGTAGAGTCTGGTGATGTCGATAGTCCAGTCCATCCTGCAGTCCTGGATGCAGCATTCCATCTGCTCCTGGCTCAGGTGTCTAAAGGTCTTGATACATCCACCGTTATGCCGACACTGGTGCCAAAGAAGCTGGGCAAAGCGTGGATCCCAGCCAAGATATGGTCTCAGGCCACATCCTCGGTCTACTTGGCGTCTCACACTGCGGAAGACGATCCGATTTCTTCTTCTGCTGACTTATTCGGAACGATTAGAGCCACCGGAGACGACGGTTCGCCTTTGTGCATAATTGAAGACCTTGCTATGGCTCAGATTTCACGACCCGAGCCTCAGGATAGCACCCAAGATCGACCCCTTCTCTACGGGATCTCATGGAAGCCAAGACTCAGCAATCTCAGGCCCAAGCAGTTGGAACAGATCTGCAGCCAAGGTCGTGTAGTCTCTGACAACAGCTTGATGAAGAGCTACTATCCAAAGATGGAACGCGTCTTGCGTTTAGCTGCCCGGAAGGCGGTCGCTGAGGTCACTGACGCTGAGCTCGCGCCCGGGCATATGCGCCAGTATGCCCAGGCCCTCACCTATCAGTACCAACTCCACAACCAGGGGCGAAAGCCGGAATCTATTAGCAAATCGGCTCTAGAATCCCTGCTGCAAGAGTGCGATGCGGAGTGCCCTGAGTGGTTCCTATTTCCCGCAGTTGCCCGGGCCTTGCCTTCCATCCTGAGGGGCGAGACAGATCCGTTGGAACTCATGTTCGCCACCCGTGCTGCCGATTTATTCTACACAAGTCTCTTTGGAACACACATGCGCGACGGTCGTTTCCAGGTCTTCCTTGAACTAGCGTCCCACGAGAATCCACTGCTCGACATCCTAGAAGTAGGAGCGGGAACAGGCGGCTTCACGCGGGAGATTCTGAATTGCCTGCAATCGGTCGAGGACAAAACGGGGGCGTCGGCATTCAGGAAGTACACATTCACTGATCTCTCACCCGGATTCTTTGATGCTGCACGTGTACAGTTCCAAGACCGCATTGACAGATTCGAGTTCAAGGTTCTTGATGTGGAACAGGACCCTGAAGCGACGCCCGGTTCGGGGCTCGAGCAGGCAACTTACGACATCATCTTCGCAGGCAGCGTTTTGCACGCCACTTCGAATCTCATAACCAGCTTGACACACCTCAGGAAGTTGCTGAAGCCAGGTGGCTACCTCGTATTCCAAGAAACAACATCTACAGACAGCGCTTGCATCAACGTCGGCTTCGGCTCTCTCAAAGGCTGGTGGCTTTCTACAGAGCCATGGCGTCAGAACGGACCCCTGGCCGACGTCACCCGCTGGGATGAACTTTTGCGAGACACTGGGTTTTCAGGCGTTGACCTTGCGCTACGTGACCACGAAGATGAGGTGTGCCACTTCAGTACCGTGATGATTTCCAAGGCAGTTGCGGAACAGCAACGTGACGTTGAAAATCACAACCAGCCCAGCCTTGTCTTTTTCCTTGACCAAGAGAGCGAGGCACAGAGGAATATTATGGAGAAGGTTGGAAGCCTTGAGGTGAACAAAAAGGTGGTGCAACTTGACAATCTCGATGAGGGATGGAGCAGTTCAGAAAACGATGTCGTCGTGAGCCTTGTTGAAGTGGGCTCCCCGAAGCTCGCTGCTTTGGATCCTGCCGGCTTCCGCAGAGTTCAAAGACTCATCCAGGGTTCAAAAAACCTACTCTGGGTTACAGCTGCCCCCGAAAGGTCGGATCCTGGCGCTCAGTTGATCCCTGACCCTTACTCTTCTGTTGCGACCGGCTTCCTTCGTGGGATTCGGTCCGAAGAAACCGACAAGCACATTGTATCTCTGGTCGCAGAATCACACATACCGGAGGGCATTGACAAATTTATCAATGAGGTGTTGGAGTCTTGCTTCTACAATGCAAATCCTTGTCCCGAATTGGAGTTTATTTTGAGGAACGGACACCTTACCGTAGGTCGCATGGTTTTAGAAAAGGCGCTTGGGGAGGAACACATCTCGCGTGTTCAGCCTCAGCTTCGAACGGAGCCATGGTCGTCGGGCCCGCCGGTTCGGATCCAGTTTGAGACGCCTGGAATGCTCGAGTCGCTCCGCATGGTTGAGGATCCTGTCCCTAGGGAGCCGCTGGCGCCAGACGAGGTGGAGATATCAGCTTCCGTGTGGCCTCTCAGTTTCCGTGATATATTCATTGCTCTCGGAAAGCTGGGCAACGAGGCTCTTGGGTTTGAGTGCGCTGGAACTGTTTCCCGTGTTGGGTCGGCTTGCGCGAGCGAATTCAACATTGGAGATAGAGTTGTCATGGGCGTATGCGGCTCGATGCGTAGCCACCCACGAGGAAAAGCGCATACTGTTCACAAAATCCCGGACCACGTCAGTTTTAATGACGCCGTCGCTGCTGTCAACCCGGCCATTACTGCTTGGCAGGGTCTAGTGAATATCGCAAGACTTCAAAAGGGCGAAAGGGTTTTGATTCACTCAGCGGCTGGTGCGACTGGGCAAATGGGTGTTGGCATTGCTAAGCTTGTAGGTGCCGAGTAAGTTGAACGTTGCCCAACCGTCAACTGTCTTGATCCAGCTAATATGAATAGGATATTTGCTACAGTGAGCTCTGAAGAAAAGAAGCAGCTCCTGGTTGAAAAGTTTGACATTCCTGAGAGCCACATCTTCCACAGCCGCAGCACATTCTTCGCCCAGGGAATTAAACGCCTGACAAGCGGCTATGGTGTAGATGTCGTGCTCAACTCTTTGGCCGGCGACAGCCTAAGAGCAAGCTGGGAATGCATTGCCCCATACGGCCGCTTCATTGAGATTGGAAAGACAGATATCCTAGCTAACTCGGCACTTCCCATGTCTAGATTTGCCAATAACGTGACGTTTGCGGCTGTAAATCTGTATCATATTGTGCAGGCGAGTCCTATGATGAGCCGTGACCTGATGGGCAAGATTCTCGACCTTGTCTTCAAGGGTGATTTGAACGTGCCCACGCCACTACACCTTTTCCCAATGTCACAAACAGAAAAGGCTTTCCGATTCATGCAGAGTGGGAAAAACACCGGCCGAATCCTGCTTGTGGCTTCAGGGGACGAGAAAGTCGAGGTACGCGAGACCAACAAGGCCTTGATTCTGAATCTGAGGTGCTAATATCAAATAACGTGCAACAGAAGCAGGTGATTCACAAAAGCACGTGGACATTCAGTGCGGATGCCTCATACGTAATTGCAGGAGGACTTGGTGGTCTGGGTCGCTACATGATTAAATGGATGGCAGAGAAAGGGGCACGGAACTTCATTGTTCTCTCTCGATCTGGCATCTCATCCCAGGCTGCTTTGGACACGGTACAATGGTTAAAGGAGCGAGGCGCTTGTGTTGTAGCACCACGCTGTGATGTGTCATCTGCCAGTGCGGTATCTCAGGTTTTGCGAGAGTGTGCGGGCTCGATGCCTCCCATCAAAGGCTGCATCAATTCGGCAATGGCACTACAGGTACGTGACTACACATCTGAACGAAAGATGAACTACCTAACCATATCAACGATGTAGGATGCCGTGTTCTTCAATATGACACATGGGCAGTGGGCCACGACGATCGGATCCAAGGTCCATGCAAGCTGGAATCTTCATACCTTGCTCCCCAAGGACATGGACTTCTTCATCCTGCTCTCCTCGCTGGCAGGCATCTATGGCACCATTGCACAAAGCAACTATGCCGCGGGTTGCGCATTCCAAGACGGTCTTGCACGCATGCGCACCGCCGCTGGGATGCCTGCCAGCATATCTCTCGATCTCGGGTGGATGGCTGATGTCGGCATCGTCAGCGAGCGGGCTGAGTATCGTCGCAACCGCGAGAAGGTCCCCGACATGTCAGCCGTCGCAGGAGCAGACCTGCTCGCTCTGCTCGACTACTACTGCGACCCCAAGCTGGCAGCGCAGTGGATGAAACGGGGATTGGATCAGAGCCAGTTGCTGGTGGGTGCCTTGACGCCAGCCAACTTCACTGCCCAGGCCCAAGACAGCCCACCAGCGCTGCTCCGGCCACTCTTCCACGGCTTCACCAGGACAAGTTTGAAGAGCAGCACCGGGCAGGACAGTACGGGGGTCGACACCGCAGTCCAGCAGACTCCCGCCATGCTGTTCCGTGCCGCAACGACACCGGAAGAGCGCAGTGCGGTCGTCGTCGAGGCCCTCAAGGTGAAGCTCGCGCGCGCACTGGACGTCGAGCCGGACTACGTTGCAGCAGAGAAGGCGCTGTCCGACTACGGCGTGGATTCGCTCATGGCTGTCGAGCTGCGCAACTGGATCCGCAACGACTTTGGGGCCGCTGTGACAGTCTTCGACATTATGGGTGGCGCGGCGATTGCGGCAGTGGGCGAGTTGGTGGTGGCCAAGGCGGCCAAGGCAACCAGCGATGGATCGTAGTAGTCTACCTATTACATAGATACGCGGCCAGGGGTGAGCCGATGAATCACTCAGTCAGGCGTGAACGCAGCGTTGGATCGGATGGGGCTGGTCGGATGCAGGGGCGGGGACTTTCGGTCACAGCCCAGACATAAGCAGACCCTGGTGACAATAGAATTCATCCTGTAGACAATAACTACTACGTATGTAGCATCCATTCATGCACGGCGACCCTGCCGCAGCACAGTGATGCAGGGGTAAAACCACACTGGCCAGATGATGGAGGGTTGTTGCTGTAATAATAAAGCCGTGGTGCTTTCCCCCGTTTGTTTGCCGCCTGTAGCTCGTCATTCCATTATCCACCAGCCCGTTTGCTCTGTGTCATCATCAATCATCCAGCACAATGTCCTCCAACGGCTCCAAGCCCGCCAAGCCCGACCCCCTTGGCTTCATGACCAAGCTCTCCCCGTGGGTGAGTGTCTACCGGCCGACCATCACGCCACCTCCGAGCTCTACGGCCCCGCGACTCATTGTCCTCTTTGCCTGGATGAGCGCTGGGTCCTCGGCCGTTGCCAAGTATGTTCGTGCCTATCAGGATGCATATCCCACCGCCCAGATCTTGCTCCTGCGAAGCTCACTGATGCACTTCCTATCGCCCCCGACCACGTAAGAAGCCCCCCTCTTGCTCTGTCACAAATAGCGAGTCATGCCAGAAGCTCCTTGTTTATGACTACAGTTCAGTAGCCATAGCATAGGGCTGGAATGCAAGCCGCTGATGATTGTCCTCGCAGAATAACACCCAACATCCAACCCGCCCTCCCAGTCATCCGTTCCGTTGTCGCCACCAGCCCCCAGCAATCACGCCCGCAAATCCTACTTCATGTCTTTTCCAACGGCGGCTCTGCCATGCTGAGCAAGCTCCGGGACGCATACGGCGCCAACTTTCCGGCCCATGTGACCATCTTTGATTCTTGCCCCGGCATCAAAAACTTCACTACCGATATGAATGCCGTCACGTCTGGCATGAGTCCTCTGGTCAAGGTTGTCGCATATCCTTTCTTCTCGCTCCTGATAGTACTCTACTCTATCTGTTTCATCGGCCGTGAAGATAGTTTCGCGTATTATTTCCGGGTTCATAACGAGGTCACAAGCGAGGCTAGGCGGGCATACATATATAGCGATACTGACCAGATTGTTAACTTCCACGCCGTGGTGAAGCACGCTACGGCAGCAGAGGAAAAGGGATTCCATGTTAGACTTGAGAAATTCCACGGTACAAAGCATGTCATGCATGTGAGAGACGATGAAGAACGGTATTGGAAAATCATCAGGGAGACTTGGGAGGGCTGAAGATTTCCGGTGTATTCTCAACGTCCGTACTTCTAGATTGTAGTTAACAGCTAACTGGCTTTCTATTTATTCCCTGGCTCAGCTTCATGCTTTCGATCCCCATAAAGAGGCTTCGGTCGGTCAAACTCAAATCGGTGATGACCGGTCCCATCCGCTACGGGGCTGGTCGCCCTATTCCCCCTCTACATTTTTCAAGTGTCCTTCAAGACTGTACTCCCGTACTGGAACGGCACTAGGTGTGTTTGATCGCGGCTGCGGTAACTCCAAGTGGTTCTCACCCCTAGTCTTTCGCACTCGCTGAGACCAAGCAGCTGATTCGAGATAGACGAGCGTACAAGTATCTCGGTAATGCCCTCGAGGAGGCCTAACTAATAGACTTGTCACGTCCCCGTCAAGCTACTCGAACTCTCATGCCCGCAGCACGTGGTCGAAGGCTTAACAAACGGGGCAATTACGTCTTTCACTCGATCTTGCTCCTCTCCACCTCAATCTCTTCAAGAATCCTCCTGCCCCCCAACTCTTGTTCCCATATCTTTCATGTCGGGATACCCAGATGAACACAACCAACCACCATATACTATATAGTCTACCTCCCGATACAACCTGAATCATGTCGTGCGCAGATCCACCACTCCACTTGGACGATGAAAGCCTTGCTCTCCATATCCAGCTCAAAGAAGTCCAAGGCCAGCGCGAACATCAATCCGGAAAATGGGTCGAGGGAAATCCTCCAGATTATGCCATGGCATTCGAAATGTTCGAAAATGAGGTGAATGAGGCCATTGCGCTGGTCCAAGACATGAGACTTGCGCATAGTATTGCCATGGCAGTTGATTCTGATGCTGTCGCGATCGAACTCTTGGCTGCTGAAGAGGCGCGTATTGCCCAGGATCGGGAATATGCCCTCAGCCTAGACGAAGATGGGGGTCCTGCCCCTCGCAATAACGCTACCAATCTCGATGTGTTGAACCCCAGGGGAGAAGTGATTGACTGGGACTTCGTCTTCGAGTCCGCTGCTCCTGTAGTCAAAACCTGGGCCACCAATAGCACTGTTGCGGGTCCCTCGGGGCAGTACGTTCATCACCAGCAGGCTGCTCTGCAAGGCTTACCCAATATCAAAGTTGGATGCATTATCTGTGGAGATGATGTTCCACCATGGGCCAGTGTACAGTTAGAATGTGAAGACATATACTGCAGGCCATGCCTCAGGGCCTTCTTTCTACAGGCTGCCAAAGATGAAAGCCTTTTTCCACCCCGGTGTCACCGCCAGCCGATCGACTTGTCCATCGTCGAGTCGGACCTCTCCATTGATGAGTTGAACATGTACAAGGAAGCGGAAGCAGAATTCAGCAGCATTGACAGAGTCTACTGTGCTGTTCCAGAATGTGCAAAGTACATCCCAGCGATGCAACGAAACCCGGATTTTGCATCTTGCGGAGCTTGCGGTGTTGAAACCTGCATGTATTGCAAAGGTCTAGCGCACGAAGGAGCCTGTCCAGACGATGAGGTACGGCAGAGCCTCCTCAGGTTTGGAAAACAGCAAGGCTGGCAATCCTGCTCTAGATGCGGTCAAATGGTCCATCGATATGAAGGCTGCGATCACATGACGTAAGTGCCGACACAACAGCTCTCCGCGGAGTCGAACTGACGAGCTCTCTACAGCTGCAGGTGCCGTTACGAATTCTGTTATAGGTGTGGCGTGGAGTGGAAACATTGCCCATGCGGCGATTGGGAACCAGAGCTCCTTAACCAGAGGGCTCAGCAAGTTGTCGACAGAGAAGCCCAATGGCCTCTGGCTCCTGCTGCCCGTGTTGGACGTGTGGCAGCCATGGAACAGGAACTCTTAGCCACGCATGAGTGCGACCATCGCAACAAATTCAAGAAGCTGGAGGGCTCAGCACCGCGCCGCGGATACCGTTGTGAGGTTTGCCATGGTCGCCATTACAAGTATATCCTCTCATGTAAACGTTGCCATTTACTGGCATGCGAAGACTGCCGGCGCCACAGGATCTAAAAGACATATTATGCTATATGCTCTTAACTACACTCCGTAATTACACATTGTGATAAATTCGTCGTCCAATCTATCGTGTTGATCCACCATAATGTGTTATTTCCTCCCACACCTCCAGACGGGCCAAGTTAAGCAATAAGAAGCAAGTTATGAAATGCGAGACCACAGCCGCGAGATGAAAGAGGACAGGCTAAACAGGGCGTAGGAACATGACTTGTAGTCACAAGTGAGGACAGAGAATATAGCATCGAGGGCTGCTACGTTTACGTTAATTACCCCATCATCCACCGCGATCCGGCCGTGTATGGCGAGAATGCCAACGAATTTTTTCCGGAGCGCTGGCTGAATACCAAAGATGGGGAAGGAGCAAAGGTTCCGGCCGGCTCTTGGAGAGGCTTCGAGAGAGGACGAAGGAACTGCCTTGGTCAGGAGTTGGCCAATATCGAGGCTCGCGTCATCGTCGTCATGGTTGCTCACCGCTATGACCTCTCAAAGTCTAGCAGAGGTGAGCTAGATTTAGATGAGATGGACCGCCCTACTTTGAATGACAAGGGTCAGTGCAATGTGAATTCCGAAATGTACAACGTGAGTTGAGTCCTTATCACTACCTAGATCAATACTCTTAAACCAAACTATAGCTAACGGTGAATTCTATGTCCCGACAGACAATTCAAGTGTCTGCAAAACCTGTCGATAGCATGAAAATGACAGTTAAATTTGCCGGCTTTTCAGAATCATTGAGAGGACATGTCTCCGAGTATAAAGTTAAAAATAGCAATGAAAGATGCCGGACCCATCATCTCCACACATTTAATACGAAAGGTTAATATAAGCGTCGCTTCTTAATCGAGGCTTTGCGAGATAGCGGGATTTCAGGAGAATTGCATTAAGGAAGAAGAGCGTATCTCGAGGCTACAACGAAGGAGCTCTACGTGTTGTGACGATTCGCCACAGCTAGAGGTCACCAAATTAAGCGGAATTAATAGAAGACTAGAATTTCCTATTGTCTAATGAGGGTCTACGGATAATCTATTTATTCATTGAATTAAAGGGGTATCACGTGGGAAGTCCCGTGATCTGGCTCCATCGCGTCACACTTATGGCTGGAGCCTACGGCTGGTTGTGTCACGTGCCTATAGGGTATGTGAAATATTGACCTACCCTATAACACTGAACTTTCACATCACTGGCCCAAGGCTGCTGTTTTATGGAAGGGAAACTCTATAAACCTTTATACCGATGGCTCACTTGACGTCGGGACGAGCCGCTCGTCGAATGACTATTTAATCTACCCATTAGAATGAGTATTTAGATATGTGATCGTCTAAGTTTTCATGGTTTTTATGGTTTGGGCGTGGGCCCTAAGTCAGATTTAAAAACAAAACTTTATGACGACGTCACATGTGTAGTTTGATCTTGGGATAACCCTTGTTGACGGCAAAAGAAACAAACAATACATAAAATAGGGAGAAACAAGCATAGAGCCTAGTTAGGAGCAGCATTCCAGCTCGTTTTCGCTTGGACAGGTTTGCTCGCATGTGTCAGGTTCGATTTCATTCCCTGCAGGGGCGCAATTAAGACGGTAAGTGGAGCTCGGACTGTTATGCATACCGGGGTAGCGACTGCTGGACATTGGGTTTTTTTCAATCTGACATCCTGTTTTGGTATCTCGCGTTGAGAACGGGTCCGGGTAGGGCAGAGTAGGGCAGAGTACCACATGGCGGCGAGAATAGACGTCCTCCCGGTGGGCGGACAACCCGACCCCCTGGTTCATTGAAGCCGTCTAGTGTTGAATTGCCTGGTTAGTGTCTTGGCCAGTCCCGCGGGAGCTGTTATCATTGGTGGGTTCGGACAACGCATGAAATTAGGTAGGATCAAACTCGTCTTGGCCAAGAGCGACCGTGCATCTTGGAGCTGTGAGCGTTGTGGTGTGTAGGAAATCAAATATTTAGTTACCAGTATGTTGAAGCGATTAACTTGTTAAATGGATCAGCCCACCCGGATCACTCTTCCCTTTTGCATTCTGTGGCGTCCAGCCAAGACACTTCCCGCCGTCTAAGCCCCATGGATCCGAGCCGCTTCGTGCAACCCTCCCAGGGTCTTGCACCAAGTCAAGAAACGCTAAGATCGTCAAAAATCACTAACGAAGATCTCGACGACAAGGCCTTTTATGAAGGCCCCAATTCGATGCTCCTAGACCACGTGGGAGGAGCCACGAGCAACGGTCCAGCAAAAGAGAACTTCCATCATGACAATGTGGCAACATGGGAACCATTTTGGCTGCGGCGGACTGTGCTGGGCATCTTCTTGGCTTGGTTCTTCTGCTGCGCCGCCATACTCTTGGTTTTGCTGCTTCTTTCCAAGCGCGATGGTGGGATCGGTCAGGGGCATCATGGCCTGGTTTACGTGTACAGGTTTGTCCCAGCAGCCGGTATGCCATTCACATCTCCTTGATTGCCGTAGAATCAGCATCTTAACATCTTTCTGTATAGTCCTCACCCTCGTGGCAGTGTTTTTGTCCCGCATTGAGCTGCAGGTGTTCAGATATCTGCCGTGGGCATTTCTGCAAACCCATGATGGCCTGAACTCGGAAGTATACACCCTCGACTATACCTCGATGATCCTCCCCAAGGTGCTATTCTGGTCTGTGCAACGAAGGCACTTCTTCGTGACACTTGCCGCCGTCTCGACAATCATAGCCAGGGTTCAGATCATCCTCTCTCCCGCCCTTTTCCAATTGGAACCTAGACTGGTCTGGGCGCCTGTTGACGTCCGACTAATGGATTCTTTTGCCGTGTCAGAGAACGTCACAAATACCACCGCCGAGGCCTCCTTCTATCACAGAAAGGCCATGCTCGAGTTCGACATGGAGTATCCCTTTGGCGTGGCGAGCCAGGGCGCATACCAGACTTACGAGGTCTCAACTCAGACCGATAACACTCGAGGCACTCGCGATCACCCTTTGCGTCTCACCGTAGACGGATTATTCATGGATACCCAGTGCGACGCGATGAAAAGTTACGACCTCACCTCGGAGAAAGCGGCCGATGTGAAGGGCATGAAGTACACGCAAAGTGGCAAGGTGATTTCCGGTATAAACATCACCCTCGACTTCCAATTTGATTCCTGCGACAAGCCCGTCAGGGCAAATACCGTGATCGCAGATTATGCCAAGATAGGCGAAGCTTGGTGGGCAGTGTTTGATGTCGAACAGCCACCATCCTGCTCTTCACTGCCACAGCGCCATCCGCCTTTTGTGTACTATGGATGTTGGTTCGACACGGCGGGGAAGAATGGAACGGTGCCCCCCAAGAGTAGCCAGTGCGCTGCCGTCATGTGCTCCTCAACCGCATGGACATCCAAGGTCGAGGTTGATGATTACGGTTCTACTCCAGAACTGACCGTTCCCCCACACCAAGAAGACACCCAGATCAATTCAAACCCTTGGGCCATGCTGGCTAAATCCATACCCAGCCTTGAAGGGGGGTGGACGAAATATAGCAATGCGGGGAATATCATCATCGGGCCGCTCGACACGTTGTACGACATTCGCGGCGAGGTTGCGAACAGGACGCAGATGTCAAACTACCAGAATGAGGTCCTTAAACAAGCCGTCACAAATGTGACGGAGATGTTCTGGCCCCTTGTCGCCCATTATCATTTTCGACAGGACCGATCGTCTGAGATCCAGGGCTCTTCTTTGCTGGAGACAGAAGCACTACGGGTAAACCAGGGTGTGTGCATCGCCATGTTCATCCTCTTTTGCCTCTCCATGCTCATCATTGTCTGCATCATACATCAGTCTGCAGAAGTGTCTCAAGTATGGCACAGGAACCCCGCGACAATCTTGGGGTCCATGGCGTTCCTGCAGGGCAAAACGGACATTGCTCAACCTGATACTGTGAGCCTCGCACAAGGACATGAAGACGACAGGACATGGGGGCATACCGACTTCTCCATGCTGGTCCTCAGATCGCGATATCGCGCCATGTTCACAGTGTACGTCCTTGTGCTCATCGTTGCCCTGTCTACCACCCTGGTCGTGTCACAGAGATCCGATGGGCTAGGGAATATCGGAAATGATGTGTACATTCCATTTCTTTGGAGGGTTCTCCCAGCACTAGCCATGTTTGGGGTCGCTTTATATACCACAACAGTCGACTTTGTAATTCGAGACCTAGCCATTTTATCCAAGCTGGCAACGAGTTATTGTAACGCGGCCGAGTTAGACATGTCGCTCTTGGATATGCTTGGATTCAGAGCCTTGTACCATTCGTTCCGGCTAAGGGTTTATACAGTCTCCATCTCTCAAACCCTTGCCGCAATTTGTGCCTTCTTGGTGGCCCTCACCTCCCTTCTGTTCAATCCCGAGACCGTCGCGAGCCACAACAGCTGGGAGTTCCCACAAGCGAGTTGGTTTGGGTCTTTCGACGCCGACAACCAAACAGCATTGGCCCAACGTAATACTTTTGCCATCGTCAAGAGCCTTGTCCTCACGCAAAGTCTATCAAATTTCACGTATCCAAAATTCACTTACGGCGACCTACTCTTTCCAACTGTCGATTTCAATAGCTCAGATTGGGGCGCCCAAGCGGATCACTCCATTAGACTTGATATACCAGCCGCAAAGCTGGCTCCCACCTGTTCCCAAGTTCCCCAGAACAACTTGAACATAACTGTCAAGGACTGGACCAAAGAGGATGTAAAGTGGGCTGGTGAGGCCCCTTCTTTCTATGTAACGATTATCCAGGAGAATAAATGTGCTGCTCCACCCATTGAGGTTACCGTTGGAAACAAGACTGAATACAGGGAGACCAAGGTCAGCGAGATGATCCAGCTGGGACAACCTGCTGTCAAAAATGGTTACGTGTACATGGCCAGCGTGCTGCCCACCCCGGAAAATGCGGACGCGACACTTTGTGGCCCCAAGGTCGGACCCAACTGGGCTCTCCGGACCTATTTCTGGGGCAACTTTTCAGCCGACACCGCATCCTTTACCCATCTCTCCGTCTGGAAGTGCAACTACACTTGGGTGGAGGTCCCTACCAGCGTTCAGATGATCCAAGTAAATGGGGATCTGCAAATCGATCACAGCAATCCCCCTGTTCCCGACAGTAACAATGTCCGGCCATGGGACCCGCCCTTTGCCATCCCCAAAGTTGGCTATTCGGAGATTTCTCATGGAGATGAGGCTTTCCCTGACATCGACAGCCAGAATACTCTTGTAGATGGCTTTTCTCCTCATTTCGCAACCATCCTGGAGCCCTTTGGCAAAATCAAGGCAGAGGAGTTTGGTACAACAGGGGCAGAGGACAAAATCCTCGATGCGCTGCATTATAATCTCGGATTTGTAGGCACCCAGCTTGCAAACAAACAGAACCGCTTCGCAATCAACGAAACCTCGGCAGCGGAGTCGTCTGCCGCTGCGTCCCTGCGTCCCGTCAAGGCAGACCTTGTGGACGAAAAGCGACGCCGACTAGTTCAAAGTCCATCAATCACCTATGTCATTATTTCCATCCTGGCACTGGTAGCCATTGTGAACATCTGGGCATTGGTGTCGGCATTTGTGAAGCATCAAATCGGCGAGGATCGGGGTTGGTTACTTGACATGGAGCTCAAAGGGCTGGTCCCTGACGGATTCGGGAGCATCGCGACGACATCTGCCCTGCTTCACTCGTCCAACTCCCTTCAGCGCCTACCAGAGGCTGCTCACATGATGTCGCCGAGCCAGCTTTACCAATACTTGGCCGGGACAAGATATCAAAAGGGGTGGTTTTTGGAAAAGGGGAACCAGGAGAAGCACTATACTGTTGGGGTGACGGATGATGACAAGTTCCAATATCTTGGGAAGAGGAGGGGCATGTATTAGCTTGCATTCAAGTGGATTTATATCGTTTATCCTGATTTTCCTTATAGTAATACTTATTCGATGGCTGATACATAAATCATAATGGAAAATGAGATCTCCATGGCTCAATCACTGGCTCAACTATGTGTTCAGATGTATGCTTTGACAAGACGAACATGGTAGCGTGGGAGATCGTTTCTGATTTGATCGGGATGCGATCTAGTTGCGGTGGCCACAACAATCGTGTACTGAAAAAAATGATTAATTTGGGGAGTTACTCAAGAAACAACTGTTGCGGCAGAGATAACCGTCATGAGAGAAGTGCTGAAATGGAAAGCTCTTTTTTTGCTGGGAGGCATTCAATATATATCTAACGTAGGCAGCCTTGACCTAGTTGTCTGCCATCGGGACTCATGATGGTTGCGAAGCTGACTTGATAGTCTGCTACTAACAAGCGAGAGTTGCGGTCTGACCCATCTGTCTTTCTGTCCTGACGAGAGATGGTCGGGTCAGCTTTATCGCTACTGCTTATTGCAATAGGAGACAGCCAGGTCAATTCAGTAGCTAACTTCAGTGTTGAATCTTTTAATCTTTCAGACTGATATATCTCTAAACCATAATCTCACCGAAATACCGCTATCCGGGCAGCACCTTATCGCCAACCGTAAAGTAAATCATTCAGAGTAGACAACTTATCATTAGGTCTAGTGAGGAGGTTCACATTTTCGAGCAGTGGTTTTCCTATAGATGTCTGGTGATGAGGGTCTTTCTTGATGAAACTAGGTGGTGGCCTCTAGGCAGTACTGTATACGGCGTTTGATAAAATATAGCGCTCGCTGAACAAGGAGAAGATGAGACCTAGCTTACCGAGTTTCGCTGGATTCGTAGAAGAACACAATTACATTCTCCCATTCAGTAAGTCTATCGTTGCTGGATTAAATTTCTTTATTTGGTTCACTGGTATTTATATCAGTATAAACCCATGTTCTTCCCTCCATCGCAAGCAGTAACTTCTGTCTCATTTGGACACCTGGTGTTCCTTGCTTATGTTCTGAAATTGTTACCGACTTGCAAGTAGATGTATTTTTATACCACTTGGATCTAACTTCCGTAACCCATGTTTCAATTGAGTTTACACGCTCGAGGAACACCGATCGCATTTCTTTAAAGTTTGAAATTCTTGAAGCTAGGGCCCTGGAACCTAAACCTAGACTGTTTTCCTTTAAATTAACTCGCTCTGGCTAGGCATCTATGGTAATTATTCGTCACTTTGTGTTGCATCAAGTGCCGAGATTACGCGTCTAGTGCGGGCGATGGTGGCTGTGTCTGATCTAGAAGAGGCAGTCTGGATAAAGTAGACGTACAGGGGTCCCTGAAAAGCTTATATTTGAGCTTCGTCAGCGATCAAATCAGGCATGTCCGTTCTCCGTCTCCGTTCTCCGTTCATTATATCCATTGACTAGAAGATCTGCATTTTGGAAGTTACGTCAGGTGTTACCCAAATGCCCTCATGGGTGGAAATGAGTCTGCTTTTCGTGATATCCTGACTTGATCCCTATAGGCATGGAAAAAAATAAATAGTGAGGAGGTCGACTAAATTGAAACTCTAGTCCTTTAAACAGAAACAAAGATTTAGCAAAGACGGCTTCTTCTCAATTGTCTACTTCATTATGATGTCGGGTTCTATTATTGGGCTGGTGGCCTTCTCACTCCATTTGATCTCTGCCGCCGCGCAAAGTAGGCCGTGTTACTGCCCCTAGTAAGAAATTACTACTGACATTCCTTGCAGACGGCTCCAATGTTGAATTGATTGACCCGTACACACGATTCTCGGACCTGAATCTTAGCCTTCCCTTGAATGCGAGTTTCCCAGTTCTTCAGAGCACATTTGAAACCCAGCCGGATTGTGGCGAGCAGGCTTACCATGGCTACGGAAGACTGCAGGGCCTCAGGGCTCTCATCACTGGCGGTGATTCGGGGATTGGTCGTGCGGTAGTTATTGCGTATTTGAGAGAGGGCGCAACTGTCACCATCAACTATCTCCCCGAAGAAGAGTCTGATGCTCAAGCTCTGTCATCCTTTGTCGCCGAGGAAGGCTACACCATTGAGCGGATCCCGGGCGATCTCCGAAACGAAACCTTCTGCGCTGACCTTGTCACAGAGGCGCACAGCAGAATGGGGGGGATCGATATCTTCGTTGGCAACGCGGGGTAGGTGATGGCTGTGTAAAGCCTCCATGCTTTATCCGATGCTAACAACTCTACAGATATAGTGGTGTGACAGCTGGTCCCAACGCTCCCAACATTACGAATCACCCGACTGAGCAGATTCAACGTACATTTGAGACCAACTTTTACGCAAACCTGTGGCTCGCCCGAGCTGTTGTTCCCCTGCTACCCCGTGGCGGTAGCATCATCTATACCGCCTCCGGAACAGTTTCAAATCCTGGTCCTGGAAACCTCGACTATGGCTCAAGCAAGGCGGCTCTAGTTTACTTTATGCGTTGTCTCGCGATGCAGGTAGCCTCGTCCGGTATCCGTGTGAACGCGGTGGCACCAGCTTTGGCATATACTCCTTTTCTCGCGGCGTCAGGTTTCACGCCTGAGAATCTAAGTGGGGGATCGTCTCCTATTGGACGTATCGAGCAGCCGGTAGAGCTTAGCCCGCTCTATGTCGACCTGGCAGCTCCAGATAAGACGTATATCTCGGGCGAGGTCTACACGGCCAAGGGTGGTTCGCTCGGCCTATAAACAACATGGCCAGATTAATCGAGCACTCTGCAGCTATCATTACAGAAGGTGGAGCTGAAGTAACTGTTTCATCAGTCTTGATCGGGAATGATGGTGTGGGGTTCAGCGAGATAGAAATGGGTACGACTGTCTAGGGGGGGTGAGCCATTCTTTACAGTTGAAGGGGTATTGATTCCGAGGAATGAGCACCACTTTTGTATTAAACCGTCGTCACGAGAGAGCTCTATTGCGCCTACATGGTCTTACTAGGTCATGGCTGTCTATTTAATGATTAGGACAAGGCATCTAACGATGCGTAAGTCAACCTTACAGTAGTAGACAGGGCAATGGTGGCAGCATTAATAGTCCTAGCATCTCAGAGTCAGGCATCCGCATAATTTCGATTCCTTGTCTACTCGACTGCTACTATTAGATTACTACCTTCTCTTTGCCTTCGCTAAATCTATATGATAACGACCACCCCGTGAGTTAGTCGACTATAAATATAGACATTTCATCAGCAAGCCAGGCTGAGAATAGCAATATGTTAAAGGGGTGAGTCGATTAGTAGAAAGCATCGGATAGCTGCGCCACGTGACACTATATAGTATAAGAGGCTGTATCTGGCTAAACCGCCCGAACCAGGGTCTAGGCTAAAAGAACAGTGGGGAAGCAGGGTGTAAAATATTAGCAATGAAATTAGCACTTCTGCTTGCTTATTTATTACTGATGCCAGGTTATCGCTAGGGGGGATCTCTTGGCCTAGGATTGTTTTTATTCCTACTTGCTCTTTATTAATCATCATGACTCCCCAAAAGACTGCGGCCATTTGTTCAGCAGCTATGTGGGACCTTCCTTAACTCCTCTAGTCGGTAAACCTATAGGCCAACTTTATCCCTTAATAGGCCTTTATCGTTACTCTGCCTTTCACTCTGTTCTACCTTGCTCTCGGTCGCATTTCGGGCCTATTTATAGCTGACTATAAGAGCAAGCGATACTTTGAATCTCTAGTCTATTTCGATTATAACATCGCCTTTGCAAAACAGTTGTGGAAGCCTGGCGAGCATGACGGTGGGGTCGGGCCCTATTAGATCCCCTAGCTTCGAAATCCTTCTAACTGGTGGGTGAAGCTGGGCCTTGACCGATTTAATGTTTTGCTTATTCTCGAGGAAAACGATACGCCTATAGACTAATTTGCTTGGCTTAACTCACTGTATTGTAAAACTAACGAAGGAGGGGAGGGCGGATGCTGGCATTATTAGATCTACGTTGCAAACCATTTATTTTACTACAATAGGAAGCCTCTTAATGTCTGGGATAGTGCATTTAATAAGCTACTATATTATTATTACGTAAATCTAGCACCTTGCGATATAAGCTTCCACTATATCTTATACCCTTTATTATTTCTCTGCGATATCTAGAAAACTCGGTCTCCTACGTTAATTCACTTCACGACTAAGAGGGTAAGCATTCTGCTGGATAAGGACCAAGAAAACAGAAAGGCTATACTAGGTTATACTCTAGTGACGGTGCGTATAATTGAGTTTCCTATTACTATAGAGATGGAGATGGCTCTTATGCCTAGAGTTTTCCCGAGCCCCTTTAACTAGATGAAAAGCATTACGAGCGATTCATCCATCTAGCAAGAACACGTTCCTTAGTTAATTTAGAACCAACTAAAGGTCAGACTTAACGATATAGTCAAATGAAAGAGCATAGATTATCCCAGCTCTTTCGGATAAATAATAAAACTAGATAAATAGCTATCGAAAAACATACTTAAGCCTTTAAGTTTGGAAATATTACGTGAAGCCCTCCTAGCTATTAGGATAGTGTCAACGTTTCTTGGATCCTGGATCATTAAAATAGCAGGGGATCTACTTAATACGTTTTTAGAGGCAGTAGATGCTAATAAGAGAGGCCTAGGGGGGAGCACTAAGGATTATTTAACGATAAAGGAGAAGAGGGAGCCGAATTTTATAGCATAAGTGATGTATGAATTTTTCGATACTGACTATAATCTTACCTATAAGAAGAAGCTTATAAAAATTACTAAGGATTTTGAGGCTTTAAATAATGTCTAGAACATTACGAGAGAGGGGCAGGAGAGGAGGGAGACAAGGTGAGAGATATAAGGCTAGCGATGGGAATCTTAAGGCAAAAGTAATATAGCTAGGTGAGTTGAGTGAATTTAAGATGAACTATAAAGAGATAGTATATTAATTAATTATAATTAGAAATATCATAATAATTATATTAGACTTCTCAAAGATGCCCCTACCTAACGACGTTGATCCATGACACCCATTCATAACTCCTTCACCGGCGTGACCCTCTTGCCAAACTCTAATTCCTCTCTTTCCTTGTATTCCAAGGCTGCTCTTCCTCGCCTGATCAAACCACATCCTCATCCCAAATGTCGCCAAGCCCCGAGGTTTTTGAGCTGTAAGACTTGGCTGCGCAACTTCCCCCCATACATCTTACATCTCTCCATAAGATAAAGGCCAGAGAGAACAAGAAGCTGGTTGGTCCAGATAAAACGGCCGGCCTTTGAAGAAGGAAGGAGGATGTTGAAACGTGGACCAAGGAGGAGCTGCTAGGCATACTCAACTTTGAGAATATCATTCGCCAGGTCTGCGTTGGGGTGAACCTCGAGCTGTGGAAGGAAGAGGATCTAGACCGGCATAGGTCCGAGGTATTGAAATGGGATATATGCTCGTCTAGATCCTCCTCAGCCCACGTTTCAATATTATTTTTCTCTCTTCTAAAAAGGTCAGCCGTTTTGGCTGGAGCAACCAGTTGCCTTTTTATTTCCATGCTAGCATCTCGCACTGGAGTGACGCGAACCAGGCGTCCTCCGTCTCAGCCCACTTGGACACGGCAATAAGCGTCTGTTCTATTTCTTTCTCCGTGATACCGGCATCTAACCAGTTCTTTCGGAGTGTCTCGCCCTCCTGGAGCTGGCTTGCAGCGCGCTTGGCTAACCACTTCCGAATCTCTGGCCCTGAGCTCGCCGAGGATGAGGTGCCGATGTGAACCTTACCACCATCAGTGTCAAAACCCGCCTTCCGGAATAACACAAGCATCATCGTCCCGGTGGGCTCTACATCAGGTAGCCCTTTAAGTATTGCCCGACGGAAATTTCCAACCCACAGTCGGTCGATTTCTAGGTTCTTGGGGTAGAAATGCTGCTCAGCTGCATCGCGTGTGGCTAGAATTCCTCCCGATTTCAGGACCCGTCGGATCTCTGCTAGTGCCTGCAATGGCTGTTCTGGTGGTGGGAAATACCCAAAGACCTGGGAGCAGTAGACGATGTCGAACGATTCGTCAGGATAGGCAAAGCCTTCGATGACATTGCCTTGCTCGAAGATAACGGAACCTGAGCCCTCAGATGGAATGTTGGCTTCAGCTGCTAGGTCCTTTGCCTTCTGTAGGACCTCTGTCGACATGTCAACTCCAATAATTGTGCCTTTGCTGGCATATTTGGAAAATCCCGTTGTAATGGTACCAGCTCCGCAGCCAATATCAAGAATACGGTCTGTTTCTTTTATGTGAGGCAGGATGAAGGCAGCATCTGATTCGGCCGTGCGTGTCTGTTGCGTTTTGAGAGTCTGCTCGGAGTAGCCCTGCGTGTAGTGACTTATGCGTTGCGTCATGTTTTTCCTGTCCTCGGGGTTGAGCGGGTGTCGTGTAGTCGAGTAATAATATCGTCTTACTTGATGTGAGTGCTACCATGGAAGCAAGATTATTAGCGTCGACTTCGTCAATGAATGTTTGATAATCTATTCATTGATAGTTTAGGTCATTGCGTCTGATTCCTTACATTCGAAAAACTTTCTCCTTAGGCCCAGATGATCTGGATTGAAAAGGTGAGTCCTCAAAGAGTGTAAGGAGCTAACTGATTATAAACATTTCTCGACAGCTACGCTTGCGGCAACGTGAGATGCCAGACTCGGAGATAAAGCCCCCGCATCAAAACGTCTTTTATACTTAGGCCCGGTGCCGACTCGGCTATTCTCAAGGGCCTCAGGCAGCCTTGCCTTAGAAGCATTGTAACGTGTTGTGCTGACTAATGGCTGATCATCATCGCAAGGGCTCTACAGCTGGACATGACGTAGCGCCTTATCTATTAGTTCTTACTGAACCAGAGGAGTGAGAATTATTCAGTACGTCGTAGCTAAGCTGGTAGCAATCATAAGTCCTTAGGTTGTATAATTGATGGATGACATTACCAGGGGCGCGTCGGCGATGTATAAATTGCAACAGCGGACAGATAATTGCCGTACATAAAAGCCAATAGTAATTTATGTCAACTTCGCTGATTAACGTATTATTTCTTGATCACTTCCTGGGATGAAGAGACCTCCATTAGTATCTACCTATACCAATGTCCTGCCACGAGACGGAAGATGGCCACTAACCTCTTCAGGTTGGCTGCCTTTGTCTATCAGGGATTTGAGAATGATTAGCCAGTTGAGTCAGGTTATAACCATGTTGGAAGCGGCAGTACTTGTGCTAATTGTGACGAAACACGAGATATCAATTGCCATTAGCGGCTACTCCTGCCCTGGAGATCTTTGTTCTCTGAAGACTGGCCAGATACAGGAACTTCAAACGAGAGTGCATGCAAAATCCCCCTTGGGAACACTACGGAGGTAAGAGTCCATCGAGGGTCTGGAAGCAGAGCTATAAAAGGATCAAAAGGCAGATGAGGGCTTCCACATGGCTCTTGGGTGACACCTGGGAAGTTATCACTACCGTCTCCAGTGATGACCTGACAATAAAGGTTCGGATAAACACCATCAAGCTCAACCTTGAAATAAGAAAAGTTTGAGCGCACCATCAATACCATTTTAGACTAGCTGCGACCTTTTGCTAGCGAGGTTTCCCGACTTGGGAGGTTGGTAATGGGCATTCATTGCCTCATCTCTCCTTCCTCCTAGCTGCCAACATGCCGTTTCCATTCACTCTGCTATGTGACCTTCTCAACCGACTTGAAAGAAACCACTAGCCATCCAGCGTCAAGAGAACCCAGGAAGTCCACGCTTGGACGGTTGTCTTTTGGTTTAATAAACACAATATGGCTATTCTATAATGAGGCTCGGAAGCTATTACGTTCCTATTATTCTTATCTATAGCTCTAAAAGAGAGAAGTAAATAGAAAAATAGCTAATTAATCTAAAGGATAATACTTTATATATTTACATTAAGCTATGAAAGAAATTAATATTATAAATTTTAGGATAATATTATGACCTTGGAAAACGGATATTTGGATCTATATGTAGTCTTTAATCTATTATCTAGTG
This sequence comes from Clonostachys solani, assembly GCA_902141235.2. Taxonomy (NCBI): domain Eukaryota; kingdom Fungi; phylum Ascomycota; class Sordariomycetes; order Hypocreales; family Bionectriaceae; genus Clonostachys; species Clonostachys solani. The sequence goes on from CABFOC020000069.1 coordinate 62,942, forward strand.
TGTAATTACCCTATCGCTACTAACTTTTGTTTGATGGAATGAATTAATGAACCAAGGTGGTGACTAGAGGCCGGATTATACCACGGTTATTGTGTACTACATTTCATTCGTAATAACTTTGCGAGCTCAGTCCGTGGCTGACTTGGCAATCTTGTTCCATGAATCCATATATTTCTCGGATTGGAACCGTCATCCAAGCGAGTTCAAGTAGCTGATTGGCAACTCGTTAAACCTTGATTGTCACATAATTGGAAGACCCATACCGTTGCTCGGGGTTCGGCGAGCTCATTTTAAACTCAATATCCATCTCCCGAGACTCAAACCTCCAGGCGGCCATCACAGCCTTCACCCGTCTCTCCTCAGGGATAGGGCGGATCTCTAACCAAGAATAATTGGTCGGGGGTTCATAGCCTTCTGAAGACCACGCGTCCCACGACACAGCGAGTGCCTCGTCTTGGACGGCATGCAATGCACAGTAGTTTTTACAGCCTGCCAACATTTCATCATCATACCCTGCTCCACCACCTCGCTCTCCCTTTTCTTCGATGGCTATGATCTCTTCCACTATCAATGCAGCCCCGTCGCTCCTCCACATGCCTTCGTGCCGATTCATCTCTTTCAAAAGTTTTAGCCCGTGCCGTCGCAACGCGGGGTGTCTGCATCTATTGGCTGTGCCAAATAACGGCGCTACCAGGGCCGGCTCAAGACTAAGTTGAAGGGACGTCGGTGCGTGCTGTTGTTTCATCACCGCATATGACAGAGTGATTAAACGCTGGAGAAAACCTAAATGACGGTCGAAGCGTGATTCTAAGCCATCGAGCGTGCATTTGAAGACGGTTCTGAGCCAGCAGTGATAAATCCGAATGACGATCGCTGCGGATTCATTCCCCAATCGCACATCTTCAGCCTCGAACTTAGCCAATTGGCGTTCAAGCTGCTCTGTTTTCTCAAGTAGCTCACGGAACATGGAGTTGTACGTAGCTTCATCAATGGAGCCATCGAAGAAGATTTCATAGTTTATCGTGACTTGGCGTACTAGTGCGAAAATTGTTGAAGAAGCTTGAGAGTAGGACTTGATCGAAGCGTCTGTATTGATCATGGCCTGATTTATGCTTCGAAGGGCGGCAGCCTCGGCATAAGGATACGGCGTACGAACGTCGCCGAATGTAAGTGACTGAATATCCATGCGTGTGAGGGTGGAAGCCATCCGTTGGGCGTCCGGTGTCCTCCCGGAATCCTGAGCGAGGATCTTGAATGCAGAGAGGATGTGTATATGGGACTCATCCCAGAAGCCGAGCATATTCGCAGAGGCAATTAGGGGGAGGCTTAGCGCGAGGATCTTCGCAGGGGAATTTAAGTCTTTCGCGAGCGATAACGCTTTCCCGTAATGTGTTGTGGCGTTATGTATCAGGCCGTCCACCTCCATCCCGGCTGATTCGAGTTCCCATCTTCGATGCAAGGCACCTAGAGCATTTGTCGCATGCCATATCGCAGGCTCGGTGTGAGCAAGCTGCAGCAGGACTTCACTCCAGAAGTTCGAGGGAATGATTGAGTCTGTACTGGGAGCAGTTGTCCTGCGAAAGTAATCAAAGTAGACGAAATCTTGATGCGACAAGGATCTGCCACTGCTGCCCGGCAACGGCATGTGTTGAGGACGCGCTGTATCGAGCGAGCTGAGAGACGACAGTTTGGCCAGAGCTTCGGCAGCGGGTCCTATGCTGCCCACCAACAAACCAACGAGTTGGCGACGTGTCAGGCGTTGATCTTTAGGGAGGTAGCCATCACATATTCGCTTCCCGGCTTGGCAGCGGAGACAATGAGGTTTTCTCTCATCGCATTTTACGCGACGGATCCTATCGGTTTGTTTTCAGCTCCGTTGGTGCTGCTCGCCTCATGGAATGAATAGAGGGCTTACCTGCAGGAAATGCAGCCAGTGTGGGTGCGTTTGAACATCCTTTATTGCTGTGGCGAGGAGGTCGACTATGAGTAGCCTCTGAAATAATTTGTGGTAATTACCAGAAGAAATGGGACTTGGGCAGCTCACGCGAGTGCCAAACTTGCAGGCATTATCAATCCGGTCTGTTGGATCCGCTGGGTGAGTGGGCTGTGCTTAGCTGGTTAATAAACCATGGGCTTCGTCATTGCTAGGATATAAGCCACAAATGCCGTGGATATGAGTAAGACCTAAATCGTTTTAAACGTAAGCGAGCGTGCATAAAAAGTAACTCAACGCAATTTGTTCGACATATTAACATTCATTTAAAACGCTATGCACCACCAGTGGATTTTGGGGCGGGATGGACAATCAAAGAGTCAGAGGCATGAATAGGTACATACATACAATACAATACCCCGCGTAAGGCTCTGGCACTTTGCACATCATCCGCTTCTTCAAACTTTCCTTCTGCTTAATCCAATCCGAGAAGTCTGTTTCAGCTCAGTAGCAATGCGGATTCATAGTAATTTATCTCCGGCATTCCCTCAAGTCAATGCTACTAGTAGCTCAGCACCGGCGAACCGTCCACAACAATCGAACGACCGCTAAACGACCTGGACAATGGCGAAGAAATATACGGTTGGCTGGATATGTGACCACGTCGATAGTAGCTTATCCATGCGGAAACGTCGTTCGGACTGGTTCCCTTTGACGGGCCAGCCGCTTTCGAGGAGGCTGATAAGCTTTCATTCCTGGCCAACGCTATCAAGACGAGTCGGACTCGAGGCGCTAATACGACTAAGCCGTGCGCTATGCACGTCTAAGCAACGGGACAGCAGCCGCTCATACTGGTGGAACGAGGTGCGGACTTTGCGGGCAGCCTGCATAAGGACTTCTTCCCGTGCACCTTCCCGAAGCTTTTCCCCTGAGGAAGAGGTGGCCCAAAGGCGCTGCACGTGCCGGACTGCGAATAACAACCTGCCTCGGAGGCTGCCGAGCGCCATTCAAACCACTCGCTCAGCTACTAGGCCAGATACATGCTACAGCAATACGGGGGCCGATTTTCCACCTATCCCATCTTTTATTTTCTCGTTTTCAACATCCTTCTCCATTATTTTAATTGCTGTATCAGTATGGTATGCATGGTAAAGGCCTCTTTCGAGAGGGTTGAATGGGTATACGGAACCCTGACGGGGGACCGCCTGAAAAGAGCCGAGGATGAGCTGCGAGAAGTAAGAATGGTGATAGACGCTTATGTAGCGTTCCTGCTCCGTGAGCTCTGCATTTTTTGGCCATGCCCAAGTCCGTTCTATGTTTCTGGCTTGATCTGGGATCTTGTGTAGCTAGGCTGTGCTAATTCCGCAGCAACAAATAGATATATATATATATTCGTTGAAATATATATTTGCGAGCATATTTCCCCGGAGACGTCGATTCGACTAGAATAAGGTTCCTCGCGCTCCGAATCGGACAAAGGGTGGTGGTACACAGATCGCGTCAATATTTCTTTCAGTTGTGACGGAATTGATATGCTCTTGGACGAAAATGAACCAAATGATTCCCAGTCCCACGCGGAGAGGCTGGCGGCCGCAGCCATCACCCAGACGTATCACTACATGATCAAAGGCGGACTCGAGTACGGCTTTCTGACGACGGGCGAGACTATCGTTTTCCTCAAAATTAACTAGCAGGAGCCCGAGGCCTTCTACTACCACCTACCAGAACCCGGTGCCGAGGTCTTGGCACACCCAGATCACTTCCAATTCTGCACAGCTGTGGGTTAATATTTGGCATTCAGCCTGATGGCCCTCGGTCAGGAGCGACGGGTGCACGGACCCAGTGGCAGCTAGAATAGGGTCTTAAATAATGTCGTCTTGAAATAGGGCGAAAATAGTCATATTTGAAGGCATCGCGATTTTGCAAAAGGGTCGCCCTTGGGGAGGGGGGGGGGGTTGATAAGGGTGGCGACTCACTTTGGTCCGCAAGGGATTCTTGGTGTGGGGACCAAATATAGTGCCCACTTCGTTCCCCAAGGCACAGTACACTCCTCGTGAACAAAACGCTAGGTAAGCGTAGCGATCGGTCACGGCCAGGCAGGGTGGAGGAAGCCGATTGCAAATATTATTAGTGCCACTGTTCCAGGTAATCTGTATTTTTTGTACTGGTATTATCTGACTACTCTGCGCTGTTCATAGTATTTGAACTCTAAAGAACTCAAAACAAACCTTGGTTTCAAGTCTCCAATCATTTGTAGTGTCCAAATTTCTGTGTCCCCGATGCACCGATACAAAACATACAGTAACACTTAGTATTGGTAAGTAGAGAGGCCAGCTATGACAGAGCGTTGTTCGTGTACATATTTTCTATAGCTAATGACCTCATAACCTTCTCTTAGTCATTACCCGACAAGTGCTTTTAAGAATTATACATATCCGTATCTTTTCTTCCAATCAAATATCAAACCGTCTCTGTAATGTCTTTCTAAAGCCCCTGAGTTCAACCTCGACAACCTCCCCAATATCCCTAGTGCTAAACACTATATCATCTAATCCGACCTTCCCATACGAAGCCACATCTAACAGACCCCAATCACTACAGGCGTCGGAAAATATCTGCAACCCATCGTTTTGACTCTCCAATGAGAAAATAACTCGATAACTTGCTGACGATGTCCCGTTTGAAGTATTTTGGAGGTTGGTGGGATACATCCTCGGATGTCCAAATAGAGGGGAACCCCAGATACCTGGGACAGTCTCGAGCAAGACATCAACACCATTGTTAATCCATGAAGTGATGGCTAAGCCCGGTCCATCGTCGACTTCGATCCTTATTGAAGAGTTAGTTTCGAGTGAGGTGTACAAGCCTCCAAACTTCTGGAATGTCTGCTTTCTTGCAATGGCCTCCAGGGCTGGGACGTATTTCGATACCATTAACTCGGATAGGAGCTTGATAATGGTGCCAGCACCATCACCGGCGACGTTGATGGCAAGGGTGACGCCGAAGTCGGGAATCAATACCACCTTGGAGTAGTAGACCATGAGCGAGCCGTCTTTGGTATAGAGATCGATGATCCGTCCGTCGCTGGTGGAGTTCAAGCTCAGGCGACGGATCTCCCAAGGTGCACCGATCGAGAATTTAGGGTCTGATGTATGTGCCAGGGGTTTGAGCCAGGCCCTCGTCTCTTCAGGCGAGAGAAGAGTGCTCTTGAGAATAGAACGTATGAATGCTGATAGGTCATTCGTTGATGCGTAAATTCCCCCTGTTCTAACTCTGTGTCAGTATGTAACATATCCCTCTATGAGCTTTTAAAGGAATACAAACGCGGCTACGTCTCCTTGGTCTGTTGACCACCATTTTTGACCTGTTGGAATAATAGCACAAGAATTGGTTGTTGGCATCTTATAAGTTGTTTTGCTGAGATTTAATGGCTTGAATATAGCATCCTCAACTGCTACCCGCCATGGCTTCCCAGTTACAGCTTCTAAGACGTATCCAAGAAGAATGATTCCCGGATTGGAATATCCTGGGGTTGAAAAGGTATGGTGAACTGGATGTCTCTCGATAATACTTCGAAGTAAAACTAGATATCTGTAAGAGTCGGATGACAAGTAGGGCATGTCATGTAGAAAGGCACATACCGTCCTTTGTGCAAGGTGGTTGGCCTTCATACCCACCACAGTGGACTACCTCTGACTCGTTGAGCTTCGGAAGTCCTTTAGATATAAGATCTGGCAATGCAACTGAGGCGTCCAACGGGGCAACTAGGAAAGAATCATCAGCATACTGCGCTTGCTTCATAGGGAGGAATACACTAAAACGGTCGACGTACAAGTTTCTCCTAATCCGGACATATGAGATGCCAGTGAACCTATTGTGACCTCTTTCCACGCCACCTGAGCGACGTCATTAAGGCTGGAATTTTCCTGCCCAAGTGCCAGTTCCTGGAGTTCTGGAATATACTTGGTGACGGGCTCGTTGAAGATACTATGGCCTCGTTCGATAAGGAGCGTATAAGGGATGAACGTTTTAGAAACACTGCCAATTCTGTATATGCTATCCCCGGTAGCCTTAGAAGCACTCGTTAGGTCTAAGCCACTAGATGAAGCTGTATGGTGATATTCGAAAGCAGGTTTTTCTGTCGTATCGTTGACTGAGGTAAATACAATAGAAAATGATACTTGGGTGGGATCAAATGGATTGCCACCGAAGTTTCCGTCGCCAATGGCTCTGTCCAAGATTGTGGACAGTTCATCGGCAACTGCGATCCCTTCGGGCTCTGTCGACACATTGGTAGGTTGGGAGAAAACAGGGCCAAGTGGAGGGCAAAATTGAAGAGCGTGAAGGTTGGGGATCTTCACAAGAAGTAAAACCGTAAAGAGTACCATTTGATAAAGCATATTGAGCCTGCAAAATTTAAAGATAAGAAGGAGACTGATGGTAGAGATGAATTTATATTGCTTAGGTTTCCTGTGGCGGTATTCTTTTCCCTCTTTCTGGGAGCAATTAGTTATTTAAGGCTATTTAAGGTCTGGGACAAATGAGCAAATCTGGATTTGAATAAGTACATCCAATGCAAATGTGCGGATCCTGCTACACCTACATCAGATCCAGGCAAAATTAAAGAAATAAATTGTGGGGCTCCGCCAACCAAGCCATAGTCGATACAGTCAGCCAGCTGGAAAATGTCTGTGCAGAAGCTCGCCAATGGTCAGAAGCTCGCCAATGCATCTGGTTGGTCCGTTCGCTAATGACACATTATGAATCATTCAATGCGTGCGTCATAGAGAACATTGCGTAGATCCGCATCGCAGTAGAGGATATGGCGCTTGCGCGGTGAACGCGGTGACAATCTCATCTCTTATTATAACTCGTATCACTAGATCGATAGACGCGAAATGCTCATATTCGCTCACAGGTGTCTGCTTTCACCGTACAGGAGCTTGGAAAAGCTTCAGCTCGTGGACTCGAGCAAAAGGGCTTATTAAGCATGAGCGGCAGCAGCGGCAGCAGCCGTCTCCGCGGCAGCCTTCTCCATCCTTTCCCCGTCAAATTCAACCCATGCACCATTGTCCTTGCAGTCATCGCAGGGATCCCTTAGTGTAGTCTTCCCCATGTTACCTCACGACGCGCCCTTTGATATCAAAATCATCTCATTTAGACGCCTGGAATCTTTGGTGGCGCACGGCTCAACGCATTAGGTATGGCACAAGTTTGGGGTGGAGGGGGAACCGGAGACTTACCTTGTTGCGTCCTCTTCGATCGTGTGGTGGGAATGAGGGAATCCACATTCCAATGATTAGATTTACACATTCCATCTCGGTCTAAACCAAAATTTAATGTTTTCACACGCTGACCTTATTAAACTGCCTGTAGGCTGCGAGCAGGTAATGAAGCATGTCCAACTAGGCGTGGGTCAATGAGCAAAGGCGGGATGAGTGTTCGGACCCAGCTTCCGGATATCTTGGAAAGGCTATTTATTTACAGAGGAGAGGGAACAAGAGGAGAAAAAGGCAAGGAGCGTTAGGCTGTTCACATACATGTACATGGGCGAATTGAGTAGCCAAATTTAAATAATTACACAGCTGAGCTCCAAGCCTATTAGTGTCAAGAATATTTTTGATTAGTCTAAAGCAGGTGGGGCATGGAGGAGCCATCAAGGATAAATGAGGTGTTCACGGTAGCGGCGTACCAGGTACGTCCATACAAGGGCCTCGGCCTTGAAACGCACCAGCTAGGGCTAGTAGATCAGGAAAAATTAGCAGCATATAAGAGTTAAAGCGCATAGGGATTCAGCTAAGAAAATAGCGGCTGATTAAGGCTAGAATCTCATTAGGGAGATCGGGGAGTAATATATCCTATATGACCGTAGGTCTCGCTATATATAAAGATTTTCTAAGTGACTTTATTATTAGAATTATATATTTAAGGCTGATCGGTAATTAATAAGTTAATAAGCTATAGGGTTAGCCTTAGTTAGTCTAATAAGTATTACGGCTATATATATCAGATATATACTAATTAATTATAGGCTTTTAGTAATAAAAGTCCTGGAACTTAGCTATATAATTAGAGAACGCAGGACAGGGTTCAAGTATAACTAATTTAACTATTGTTATTCCGTAATATGAGATACGATATTAGCGAGAGACTATAGCAGGCTAACACACCTTTATTCTAAAATAACCCCAAGATATAGCTAGGAGGCCGGGTGACTTTATTACACCTCTTAATATAGCTAGCTTTCTATATCTTATACTATATAATAAGCGCTATAGCTTTCTAGGGTTATTCTAAAGTAATTAAGGATAATCCTATAGGAAATAGTCTTAATACCTTCTATACTTTATTTAATTTAATCTATAAAGGAAGAGGTATCTCTTACTTAGAGAGCGCCTTAGATTAGCTTAATTAAGAAGGTAAATATTAAGATAGCCTCTCTATAAGATATTATTTAATATTTTTAGATATTTAGGATCTTATATCTAGCCTTCTATTAGCACTTTAAATACTCCTAGTTACTTATCTTCTATTATTAAATATAGAGTATAATACCCTTTAAAGTAATCTCCTAATAATTATTTCTATTATTATATCTAATAACTTTAACTTTAACTAGATTAAACTACTACTATAATTTACTCTTACTAGTAAATATAATAATATAATTATCTAGAAATAAGTCTATAATACTATTACTAAATCTACTCTACCTCTCTAACTAATAGCCTCCTCTATTTAATAAACCCCTTAGCTATATAGTATTAATAGCTTTATAAACTTATTAAAATATTATAAATATATAGATAATATACTTAAAGAGGAGCTTAGCTCTATATATATTAAGTTATATAACTTCTATAATAT
>CABFOC020000070.1:0-60837 GCA_902141235.2 Clonostachys solani
ATTTAAGTATTAAATAGTATTTACTATTTTTTATCTATAGATTATAAATACTATTATAGTAAATAAATCTTATTATTTAATTTTTAGCTAATAATATATATAAACTTCTTTATATTCTATTTATATTATATTTCTTACTTATAAATAGTATTTCCTTCTTTTAATATATATTTAATAAACTTATTATAGTATTAAAATATTAGTTTATACTTAATTAAGGGGTTATACTTTAAGTTAATTTTACCTTTTTTATATTTCTTTTTTATATTTTAAAAGACTTCCTTAATTTATTATTAATTTTCCTTTATTATATTATCTTCTTATTATTCTTATTTTTCTAGTATTTTAATAAAAATAAGTATAAGTATTATAGAAAATTTAAGAGTTATAATATTTATAGGTATTCCTTCTTAAGCTATTTATTAAATTATTCCTAAGATCTAATTTTTAGTTTTTCTAATTATTTCTAATTACTTTTTACTTTCTTTAATAAGCTTTTAATTATATTACTTTTTAGGTTTTAAATATTAAGGGGATATATATTTTATCTCTCTATAATTATAGTATTTTCTTTTTTTTATAATCTTTAGCTTTATAGGATCTAAATATATCCTAAATTCTATAAATAAAAGTAAAACTTATTATATTCTTTAATTAGGTTTATTACTTACTTTTATATAGTTCTAATTACTTTATTCTTTTCCCTTTTATTACTTCTTTTTATAAAGGTAGTTATTAATTTATATTACTATAGCTATATATTTAATTAAGTCTTTTAGCTTATTTATCTTAAAGAGTTAGTCCTTAATCTTATTCTTAAGTTTATTATAGAATATAGATTTAAGTAATTTATTATTTTAATTTAATTAGGATATAACTTCCTTAAACTTTATAATATATCCTAAGGTAGTATTATTTATTATAAATCCTTAAGTTCTTTTATAGCTTATTATTTATAATTAACCTTTCTAAAGGCTCCTATAAGTATAATAATAAAGTTTTTATAGTTAGTAAAGATATTAATTATATTTTAATCTTAGCTATTTAGCTTTACTTTATTATTATATTAATTATAGAGGAATACTTAGAACTATTACCCTATAGTATTAATAAAGTAAGTTCCTATAAACTTAACTTTATCTTTATCTTTCTTAAACTTTATTAAAAAGAACTTAAAGTAGGCTTAAAGTTAGATTTTAAATCTATTTAGTTCTTAAATATCTCCTATAAATAGTCCTAATAAGGTTAATTATATTATTTCCCCTTAGTCCTTTAATTATTTCTTCTTAAGTTCTTTAATATATAGTAAGAGTTATTTAATTATTTACTAAATAGTTAGTACTCTTATAGTATTATTTTACTAAGCTAGAGTTCTTAAGGTAATTATATTATCTTTTATTATTATATAGTAATTAAGATAAGGTAATTAGCTAAATAAGAGTTATTAATATATAATAGTTAGTTAACTTATATTAGATTAAGTCTAAGGTAGGTTAAGGTTAAACTAAATAAAGTATTATTTTAAATAGTATAATTAGGTTATTATAAGCTATATAATATAAGTTATTATTAATATATAAGTATTATAGAGCTAGTAATAATAGATATATAGATAATTATATTAATAACTATTTAAGAGAGTATTTCTATTTAAGAAATAAGTATATATATATACTAAAGTACTTAATATTTATATTTAGTAATTAGTACTAAATAAAGTATACTTAGTTATAATCGCCTAATACTTAGTCCTAAGTACCTTTCTTAGTACTTTAAGTATATTATATAATATAGTTATAAGGCAGCTTATAACTAGGGTATAATAAGTAGAATCTAGCTTATATTAGTTTATAACTTATTAGAAGTATTATAGAGACTATTTAAGCTATATTTTAATAGGCTATAATCCTTACTTATTAATAACTAAAGCTAATAAGAGTATAGGTATTATAAGTATATAAATAGATAATATATTAAACCTTAGGGAGCTAGAATTTATTAAGAAAGAGAATAGAGAGCTTAAAAGAGTAGAGCTTAAGGTAAAACCTATACTCTTACTAGATTTAAACTCTTAAGGTATATTTAATAGATATATTATTAAGGTCTTTAATAATAAGTTAACTATATAATAAAAGGCTTAAGCTAATAGGCTTAAGCTTATATAGATAGAAACTAAAGGCGCTAAATATAAATATATTATATAAAGAGCTTATAAAGCTTATATCTCTTCTATTTACTAACTAGAGGTTATATTTAACTATATAATTATAGTATAGGTATAGAACTTAGAAAAGAGGGATATTAAATTATTAAACTAATAAATATAATAGTAGCTTAAGAGATTATAATATAGTTTAATATATAAATAGTTAGATCTTATAAAGGTAAAGCTATATATATTTATAAATAGATCTTTTATAAATAATAAAGACTTAAGTTTATAAATTAACTTCCTTATAGCTTATAGTAATAAGAGATCCTATAATTATAAATATATATTTACTCTAAGTATTAATATTATCTATTAGTAGTCTATAAAGTATAAGAGGGTTATAAGGTTTATATTTATAAGTGAGATTTATAATATAGTTAATAGCTTTAATACTATATTTATACTAAAAGTAATACTTATAGAGCTTATAAAGAGATTAAATTTACCTTTAATAAGGATAATAATATATATAAATAGCTTTTCCCTTTATTAATACCTTATTTAACTAAATATAATAGCTAAAAAGAGGCTTATAATTAACCTTATAATCCTTTAATAAAGCTATAAAGAGTAGGAAATAGATAAAATTAAATAAATAGCTAGTAGAGATAACTTAGTAAATATAATAATTAAGAGAGCTCTAAATAATATACTAAAAGCTCTTATAAATATTAATAAAGTTAAGATATAAGTAAAAAGCTAAGTTAAATATTAAGAAAAGAAGAGTAAGAGAGAGAATAAAAACTTAAATTTAAGGTATTAATACTTAGGATCTTAAGACTAAGGGAGCTAAGCTCTTATAAGTATATTAAATAAACTAATTAACTAAGTATTTACCCCCTTAAAGGTATTAAACTTATTATCCTTAAAAAGAGGAGACTTATTACTAAAGGAAGAAGGGTTAATTAGCTCTTTAAAGCTTTAAATACTCTTAATAATAGGCTCCTTAAAGCCTATAGTAGCTTTCTTCTTAAGCTCTTAGGTCCTTTTAGCCTTTTTAATAACTTAGACTTTCTTCTTAAGGGCTATAGCTTACTTAATAAGCTCCTTAAAGGTAGGAGTAAGAGATAAGTAGAAACTACTAATAGCTAGCTAATTAGTAAGCTCCTCCTAGGTATTAATAGTATATATAAGATTATTATATTAAAGAGTATTAAAGAGCTATAAAGTAGTAATATAGCTAGCCTCCTTTAACTCTTTATTATTAAGGGTAATAAAGTTAGTATTAAGGTTATTACCCCTATCTCTCTCCTCCTCCTTAGTAATCTTAAGTATATTATAAATAATAATATATTACTTAACTATCTCCTATAATATATTATTAATAAGATTAAATAATTATACTATAAAGGTATTAGAGATTAAGGAAACTTATAGTAATATTATATATATTATAAGTATAAAGGTATTTTATAATAGCTTTATAAACTATAGAAGGGCTATATAATAAAAGAAATTAATAAGATAAATTTAAATTAGATTAATAATTATAAGAGCTTATATTAAAAGATATAAGTACTTAGAGGTATAAAGAAAATACCTTAAATTAAGAGGGTTAAGGTTAAAGTAGCCTCTATAAAGCTAATAAGGAGTTTACTTATTATCTAAGTAAGACTTAAGATACTTAAAGTAAGGAATAAAGTATTAAGTGCTCTTAGTATACTCTAATTTAACTAGTTAGATAATTATTAAAGTAGAGAATAAGTATAAAGTAATATACCCTTAGCCTTAGCCTTCTTAAGGGTAGTAATCTTCTTCTTAAACTTATAATCCTTAATAGTTTTACTTTATTTAGAGGGAGCTATAGTATATAATAAAGTAGATAATTAATAAAGAGAGAGATTAAGAGAGAGAGAGAGAGAAACTATTACTAAGACTAACTTAATATTATTAATAATAAGGTTAAAAGAAGAGGAATTTAACCTTTAATTTAGAAGGAGAGCTTCCTTTTAAAGATATAAGAGCTCTTAAGATCTTATAGTAACTAATTTAATTATATTAATTAAGTAATTTAATATAATTAGCTATATTATATAGTAATTTAGTATATATTTCCCTATTAAATCCCTTTAATAGTAATTTATACTTTATATTTAAGATTATCTAATTTATTATAAGCTATATAAGTAATTTATAGAGCTCCTATAGCTATAGATTTATTATAATTTATATTTATTTAAGTAAATAACTCTCTATTATTTACTCTTTTAATTATAATTAGGGTTAATTAACCTTAATTAACTATATATTATATATAAATACTTAAGTAAATAGTAATTAAACTATAAGGAGTAATTATATAAGCTCTACTTTTATTAAAGATATTTATTTCTTATTATTATATATTATTTCCTTATATCTTTCCTATTATTTAATTATAGAATAACTATAGGGCTTTTAGGCTTATAGTAATAGTTATCTTAAAGCTCTTAAGAGCTTTATTATTACTATTTATAACCTAAATTAAATATAAGTAATACCTTAAAAGAAAAGAGAGCTTATATTAAATATAGCCCTCTAATTAATTAAGTATTACTTATATATAATAATTACTATTATAATTATAGGGTAATAAGGAAGAGAGATAATTAGTAATTAATATAGGTAGATTATAACTAGTAATAATAATATATCTATCTTATATAAATTAACCCTATCTAGAGCTCTAAGGCGTAGCTATTAGACCTGGGTAGTGATTTAAAGAGAATCCTTCTAATAAAAACAATAAATAACCCAAACATCTAGAGGAAAACATTTTTCAACCACATGCGACTTAGCTACCTAACATAGATATTCTCTTTAGGCTAATCAAATGATCTAATCGGTCTATATGGGTAAAGTAAACGGGACCCAGAGGGGCGGTAATTTCAGGGACCAAATCTTTTGGTATTATCAACATTCATTAGTATTCTCATTCTACTGGTTATTTGCTAAAACTCTATAGATCAAAACAAGCACAGGTCGTTGTTCGGAAGGGGAAGAGAGTTCGAGCATAAAGTTAAAAACACCAATGAAAGATGCCAGAGCCGGAATCTCAACACAAAGAATAAGCAAGTCGTTGTTCATACTGCGGCATATTCATTATGCTGTCTCCTCCAGTATCACATGTACGTTGAATTTATACAGTTTAAAGCTGATGCATCGTGGCAGATCTTAGGTATCTTCACTGATCTGCTGAACGCAGGCGCAGTTGTTATGAGTAGCTCGGTTGTTTCTAGCCCGCGGAGCGCTGACACACATCCCTCTCGCTTTCTGTCCCCATTCTGACTTGCTTCAAACAAGGCACTTTGATTAGGAGCTACCCCAGGTACACCTTTGCGACTAGAATGTCTTGTTCCTATTGCGAGTATATAAAACTGCAAAAGATCGGCTAGCGATGCGTTGGTCTTTCAGCTCAAATCGATGATGTTTTGCGTACACCGGCTCAATGGGACCCGATGGACACCAGTTCCATTCCAATACTCTATTCCAAACAAGATAATTCGATCACTAACATTACATTCAGCTTTTCTGAGGGGCCAGAAAATATCCAGTGTGTTGATGATGTTGGCGTTAGCCCCGGCCACATTTTGGGACCTCACTTTCAATGGGCGGAGCCGGGAAGGGTACGTGACGTACAGAATTCACATACCCTATTCTGTTCGTGTTGACTTTGAAAAGTAAATTGCTTGGTACTTAGCATTTGAGTACAATCAATCAGGGGTTTCGGATGGTGACTTCATGGAGATCAAGTTAACTGAATTGGATTGGTCCTCTATACAGGGTAATAGCCCAAGTAATGGTGATTACCTATGCTAGGTACCCATGGATAAAAAGGAAGCTGACACTTGCCAGGTCCTCGAATAGAAATGAGTTGCATAATTTCTTGGAGTTGACTTCATAAAATTACTAGAGCAAATGTGCCGCAATTGCTCAAACCGGCTCTCTTCATGAACTGATATCGGGTTGTGTCCTCGTTTGTTTGGATCCATTGGTGACGATCGACTTTCTCCTACTACCTCTTAGACAAGCGCCCACCTTGCTATCAAGGTAAAAAGTCAAAGCCGTTCGTTTGATAACCATCTCCGTCGATGAACCAGTCCTTGTACCCTTGTGCCCCTCAGCCCAGTGAGGGTGGGAGCATTTCATACTCTGCGTTAAACTCGCGTTCTTCTGCTACCTCTCTCTCTTTCCATTTCTCCGGTTGCAATGATAGCTCGTGGAACTGTCGCGGTACGGAGCAAAGTTTCGGGCAAGATTCCAACAGAGAATCCACGTCCGCCGCGGTGACATCGCTTGAAAAGGCCACATAAAGTTCCTCGAGATTGACCATTTGCTTACAACTGACTATCATACGCTTCCCCAACTTGAACATGTGGGGAATGAAATTAACGTTTGTGAGCGTTGATGAATGCGAGAGCATTAGACTTGCGATGGCTCGTTCGATCCGATCCGCCGACGTATGATCTATTGGTCCCGGTATGTTCATATCGTGCACAGAAATTGATTTGAATCGCTGAGGGGGTGATTGGGCGATGGCCTCAAGATCTCCAAGACTCGGGACACATGCGTATCCCAGATGTAGATTCTCCAGAACCTCCATAATCTTGATAATATCCCCAATGCAGCCATTAGAAAACTCTATGTCGTAGACATGCAAAGCACGCAGGCTTTTTGTCCATTTGTTACATGCCTTGATGAGGTCCTCACCCGTGGCAATTATACAGCGTATCTCGAGAGTTTCAAGATGAGGGCTGCGGAGAGACAGACTCGAGAGAAGTTGGGGGCGAAAACCAAGATCTATGTCCTGCCCGAGAGTCAAAGACTTGAGTGTGGGAGATGTATGATGTAGCAGCGCCCGTACGAGCCAGTTTACTTGACCATGGAGTGCCAGGTCTTGTAATTGGGCAGCGAACTTTGCAAAGCGGTCGTCCACAGCACATAGTTCATAGATTACCTGCTGCTCATTCCCATAGCGATCCGCCTCAGGTAGCCACTCAGTGAATGTTGAGTACCAAAAGTGAGTAACCCGGGGGCTTGCAGCGAAGATAGTGGCCAATACATTGACATCCTCTCTCGTAGTTAGCCCGACATCGGACAGGCGGGAGCCTCGTTGAATTTGTAACTCCCGCACATTTGGACAGGCGTGAACTATATCAATGAGAAGTTTACTGTTGTCAGGCCGAGGAAACCATCCGAACTCGAGTGACTGCACAAGATGTCCTCTCTGGGGCTCCAGATATAGACTGAACATGAACCTCCATTGCCGCTCGATTGAGTGAGCGCCTCGAGGACGGCGGTATAAATGTGGTTCTGCAAGGTAACGAAGCCGTTTTGAAGATGCTGAAAGAGAAACCAGGGTTCTTTGCCGCACGAAATACGTAAACTCAAGAACGTGAGCAATGATGGCTTCGTAAATCTCAGTTGGCAGGTATCTAGGACGAAGAGCGGCATAATTTTTCGTCGCATACCCAAAAGGTAGGCGTTTCGCAGAGATCTCGTCAATGACTAGCTGTGGGAATGGCGCGACGTCATTGTAAAACCCCAGGGCGAGGCGAGCGCGTTGTTGCGCTTCTTCATCCTTTGGATATCTTATTGCCCGGACAGTGATAACTTTGAATAAGTCGGCAATCTCAATTGCGGCCCTCCGGGTTTCCTTGGCCAGGCGCTTCCTTGCTCCGCCGTCATCCATTCTGGGTGGCTGGTTGGTGGTGATGAGTCTGACAGGAGGAGATCGCGTAATCGTGGATAATCATGGCGGTCACGTGCGTCCAGGAAATTGTGTAACCAGTCTCTACTAATAATAAGCCCAACCCAAGCCTTAGCAGGATTACTCCGTACAGTGAGTGGAATTACAGCGGAGTTTACCTCCTGCATGTCAGCGGAGTTAACGTAAATTCTCGGACGCAGTGCGGCGTTTGGCAGGCTTCCCACTGGCGCAAGCAATAAGTCCACGCTCCTTCAACCTAATAAAAAGAGACAGAGGAAGCCTGGAAAGTTCCAATTGGTTTTCTTCTTTCTGTTGACATCACTTCATATCTACAATTTCTCGCCTCTGGTTGTCAAATTATCGCCTTCACCATGCATCTTATCCTCACTGGTGCCACAGGCCTGGTTGGCTCCGGCGTCCTTGACGCAATGGTCAAAATGAATGAGATCACGAAAATCTCTGTTCTTAGTCGTCGACCAGTGAAATTTGCCGAAGATTTAAAAGACCCGCGAATCAATGTTGTGATCAACAAGGATTTCGAAAACTATGATCCTGCGGTGCTTTCTCAGCTCAAAGATGCGACTGGCTGTGTTTGGGCTCTGGGAATTAGCCAAACTCAAGTGGACAAAGAGTACGTGTCTTCGTAGAGCTCAGGCGATCTAGTGAGCGTTTGCTAATCGGGATTAATCTAGGGAGTATGTCAAAATCACCAAGACAATGGCGTTGAAAGCTGCGGAGGCGTTCCAATCGCTACCCCCCAAGAACGAGCCCTTCAATTTTGTCTACGTCTCAGGGGCCGGAGCAACGACTACTCCTGGCAGATTCTCAGCCATATTCGCACGTATCAAGGGTGAGACAGAACTGGCGTTAGCAGAGCAACGCAAGGCGAACCCTGCTTTCCACGCCTCTTCGATCCGCCCTGCCTTTGTGGATGCTGCGGCTCACCAAGCCATCAAGCCTTACTTGCCCGTGCCAGCTCTCAGCATCAGGGTACTTCAAGGTAGTCTAGGCCCCATCATAAGGAACGCGATGCCATCTGGATGGAGCCCGACTGAGCAGCTTGGACGTTTCTTGACAGAGGTCGCCATGGGTAAGCACAAGAGCGCCCTTGTTGCTGGTCCTGGAGTGCAGATGGTGGGCCAGTTTCCAATCGTGGAGAATTCCGTTTTCAGGAAAATTGCTGGGCTTTAATGAGTCTACAGCAGGGAAGCATAATGAGATGTTTTTGTTTTGTGTTTGAGGCGCTTCACCCAAGGTCTGTGCAATCTATTCAGCGGTGATAGAAGAATAATGATAATCAAAGACACAATAATACGACTGTATTGTCATCCTTGAATTTGCGTGGCCTTATAATCTTTCATCCAGTTTCCAGACTTTCGACTTCACTCATACAAATACAGGCTGTTCTGTGCCTCGCCAACAAACATTTTTCTTGGAGTACGGCAGCAGTGTCTCTTAAAAGTTTCGAAACAATGCCGCCGAACACGTAATTTACATAATTGGAGCCCCAATGCTATCCAAGTTTTTGTCCTTCTCCCTTCAGAGGTGAGATGATGTATCATTCGCTCATACGTGAGCAGCTAAATCTACATGGCCAATAATACTTATACACCATATTCATCAATAACACTCCTTGATTCGGCGTATCCATCGCCTAATCCCACAGGCACCATCTTTAAGCCAAATCCTTCCGGACCACCAACCTTCATCCCCTTCTCCGTTTTCCAAAGCGGATGTGCTGGTAGCGCAATAACATTAACTCTCAGCCCGTAACGTAGATCCTGAGACCCGATTGCTTCGCCATCTTGACCAAGAATTGAAATCAGATCAGGCACTGTGCAAACAACCTCTTCTGCTGCCTTCTCGCCTCCACTTGTCACAGGATCAGTGAGAGCTGCGTACAGATACTCATTCTGGAAGGGTATGATCATGTGCCTGTCTGTGACTACTGTCTGGCCAGTATGATTAGAGCCTGACGACTCGCGATCGTCTTCACTAAGGGGTGCGATAATCACAGATCCCATGGTGTAACCCCCGCCAATAAAGCGGCGGACGTCGACAATTTTCCCTGTGAAGAGAAGCTTTCCAGCACAGACATCAAACTATGAGAAGTCGCAAAAGTTAGTGAAATCCCACATGTGGAGGAATAGAGCGAAGATCAAGGGCTAAAGGGACAGGCATTAGTGCTCTAACTTACAATCGCGTCCACGTAGCTGGTCTTCTTCCGCCGTGCTAGGTGAACAGCGCGGCCAAGATACCACGCGAGAGATAAAGTGTTGGGGATACCACAAGACTTGATGGTCGATCCAGGCAGTGGGTTGGCACACACCGCGCAGCCGAGGCCAAGCTCGATAGCCGATGTTCGCAGGAGACTTTCTAATCGAACAGGGTTGTCCACATTCTAGCACAGAAACGAGTTAGCTGAGGACGCGAGCTCAAAGGAACTGCGACAGTCATACCATGATGATGGAGGTGTTCCCCCGTGCATCAGAGAGCGCGCACGGCGTGAGCGAGTACCCGTAAACACTAAATATTGCTACTCAAGTTTCAGCAGACTGGATGGCTAAATGCGTAGTCTGGGGAATTGGACTCATACCGTGATACATGGTAGGATAGGCTCTGCCCATAGCATCGCCGTCAATCACAGGAACATCAAAGTAAACACTGGAAGGGAAAACACTCATTCCATTGCCGCCTCCGCTGTACTTCTATTAGTGAGAGTTATCTTACAGCTTCGCTCGCGACATACGGGAAGGACTTGTGTATTGTGACTTACATTTCGTCGATGAACAGGCCATCAAAAGTCTTGTTCCCAAGAACCTTGTTAAGAGCTTCGATGCCTGTGGCAATTTCCTTGCCCCCCGCGATGCGTTCATTGATGACACTTGGACTGCCATACCAGGAGCCAAAGCAAACCGTGTCATCATCCTTAAGAGACTTTGGAGAAATTATCCGCATCTTGCCTTGTGGACTAGATCGCAGGGCTTGTAAGCTCTTGAGGAACTCGTGGTGCGTAGGGCCGCCTCCACCGGTTCCTAGCACACCACAACCTGTAGCAAACATCTCTAGATCAACCTCAGACACGTACCAGATGCCATCTCGTACTTCCGGTCGATAAGTATCCAGATCAATTTTAAGAGATGGCTTGGTGGTAGGTGTCAGAGCGTCGGCGACACTGATTTTTTGGCCCTCGTCTTCTTCGACATCACTGTCGGCCTCGACAACATGGGCTGATGAAGGAAAAGCGAGATCATCCGGGATGGACAGCCGTCCAACAGCCCGGATCTGGATTCTCGTGGCGCCATTGTGCATGTACTGCAAGGGCATCTTATTTATTTCCACGATCTGAACGTCCTCGGGGGCGGCACCCTTCTCAATTGCCAGGTCGATAGCCTTCTTGCAAGCAGCGTCAATCATTTCCTTCTCGGGGCGCCCTTCAGGGATTTCTACAACGTCGATCTCGCCTGAAACTTTTGCAATGGCAGCACCGACAGCATTGGCGGCCCCCTGATGGATGGGACGCAGGCACTTTTCCACACCGTCCAAGTCTTCTGTGACCAAGAGAGCCCCGCCTCCGACCAGTAGGACGTGAACGGGTGCAGCAGAAACCTTCATCTGCTCAATGACGCCTTCCAACATCCTCTTTATTTCTTTCCGTGCGTTTTCAACAACCGGGGCAGTGACATCTTGTACAAGTCCCCTGTCGCCTAGCTCGGCTTTGCCCAAGGCGACAATAATGTCACTGGTCGTCAGGGTCTGCCCACCAAATACTTTGGCCTCCTGTTTGAGGTAGTGTCCAACAGACCCTGGTCCGACGGTAACTGAGCCATCCTCAGCCACACGGACCTTACTTCCTCCACCCAGCCCGATGGACACGACTTCAGGCATGGAGAATGCCGTTCGTACCCCGCCGAGCTCGACAAAGCCAGGTGCCTGGCGAGGAAAGCCAGAAGGCAGGAGAGCGCACACATCCGTGGTCGTACCTCCAATGTCCACGACAAGAAGTTGTGACTGTTCCTGCTCCTGGTCGGATGAGGGGCTGTTGTCCTTCCGAGCCTCCCTTTGATGATCAATGCCAGCGAGGAAAGCAGCACCAGTCATACTGTTGGTTGGTCCGCTGGCAAATGTCTTGATTGGATACTCAGCAGCCGTGTCGGCGTCAATGAGTGTCCCGTCATTCTGCGAGAGGTACAGAGGGGATGAGAGGTTCAGCCGCCTCATGGCACGTTGAAATCCTCTCTTTACCCTATGACCAGTGCGCAAGATGGCAGCGTTGAGGATAGTGGCATTCTCTCTCTCCAATAAGCCAGTTGGGCCGATATCATGCGAACACACGACATGGAGATCTGGCGCTTCTTCAAGTAGAATGCGCTTGCACTGCTCCTCGTGGGCGCCTTCATGATCTAGAGGGGAAAAGATTCCAACCAATGCGATGGCCCTCAGACCAGAAGCAACGATATCCCTGGCTGTTTGGCGGATCTGCTCAGGGTTCAATGGAGCTATCTCACGACCGTCAATCTCGTGGCCGCCATCGAGATAGTACGCACCCCCGTCAAGGATGGTTCTAAGACCGACAGGAAAGTCAGAGAACGGCACAATCTGTCTAGCAAAGGGCCCGCAGAGACGTACAACAGCGACGCGATCCAGCCTCCTCGCGTCAGCCTCGACAAGCGCATTGATGAAATGCGTGGTTCCAATCGTGACGCTCAACACGCGAGTTTGGTCGACTTGCGACTCCTGGAGCACAGCACGAATAGCAGACTCGATACCACTGGTGATGTCCGGGGTTGTCGAGGCCTTGTGTGAAGCGAGAACACCTCGGCCGGGGCTGTCAGCCGCCTTGATGTCAAGGATGGCGGCATCCGTGTTGGTGCCGCCCACGTCAACGCCAATGCGGTAGAGAGACATACGGACGGGAGAAATGGAAGTCTATGCCGGTCCAGCAGAAAGAGCAGACAGAGAGATTCATGTCGTTCTTGTACTTGATTACTGAACTCGCCGCGGCTATCCAGAGCCCCACGGGCTAGTTCATGCGAATATGCCCTCAATAAGACGTGTCGTGAAGTTGGCCGATGGTGAGGAGATTGGATGACATCGGCAAACCGAAGTTAGCCGATCAGCGACCAAAATCGCTCGTTACAGTGGCCCACCACCCCGATGGCGTACTACAAGCACTGGATGACCAACACCGGCAAATGAAGTTGGCCGATCGCAAAACTAATCAAACTCTCCACTCCTCCCGTCATTTTTTTGGTCGCGATCTAAAATCAGCCTATCTCTGTCTCTAGTCCACTCACTGCTCCGCGTCTCGGTCAACGGCAGTTGACATCCACCACCCGCTCGCTCGCTTGGCGCAAGTAGAGACGAGGAGACAGATGAAGGCAGCACCTTGAGTATCATATGTATTTAATTACATGCTCTTCCAGCGCCCAAAATCTATCTCTACCCCCTTGTTCTACAGTTCTCTCCCCTACCCCTATTTATCCCCTTCGTCTTCATCATGACTTTGCAATCGCTGCTGAAGCGCATTGAGCTGCCCCACGGCTCACGGTGGATTGTATGTTCTCTATCTCTCCCTCCCCTTCATAGAACATGTTTCTCGTGTTTTATTGCATTTTTGGGGACTGACTTATCATGGTTGTCGCGCAAAGAATGACGACTTGCGCCCGATTGAGACTGAGAGACGCACATGGAATTTTCTTACTTTCCACAACTATTGTATGACCTAATATCACTATGCATTTCGACCACATTCAAACCACGGAATCTTTTTCCTGACATGACCCAATAGGGCTGCTCATCAATTGCAACATCGCGACCTTCCTCACCGGCAGTGCTCTGATACCACTTGGTCTGACCTGGTGGCAGGCCATCATTGGTATGTACACCTTCAACCAAACCATCACCCTATGAAAGATCCATTTCACCTGACACGTATACTAGCCATTGTTATCGGGAACATTCTTGCCACCACTGCGCTTGTCCTCAGCTCCCTTGCCGGGGCCTATTACCACGGTATGTAGCAGCCCACTCTATATCTTGATCTCTTGATCTTAACCAATCATTTTCGTCACAGTTGGCTTCTCTGTCTATAGTCGAGCAGTATGGGGTGTCTGGGGCTCCCAGTTTGTCATTTGGAACAGAGTTTTCCTTGCACTCGGTATGTCTACTCAATCATATATGTACCCAATTCGCCATGTCAAAGCTAACCCATCGACCTTTTCATAGTTTGGTATGTTCACGCGGATAGATCTCCTCATCGATATCACTTCTGACTTCGACGCGATATAGGTATGGCTTTCAATCATGGGTTGGCGGCGAGTGCGTATACTTGATTCTGCTTTCTTGGGATCCAAATTATGAGCAACGGATCCCAAACACGATACCCGCTGAGACAGGCATGACTTCGGCCCAGTTTCTCGCTTACTTCATTTTTTCCATCATCAGTCTCCCGACCCTCTGTATCAGACCTCATCGCCTTCAGAACTTCTTCTATTTCGCCAGCGCAGTGACGTTGGTCTTCTTCATTGTCCTCCTTATCTGGGCTCTGGCTACCATGGGCCCCTCAGGATTCGGAAGCACACTTGACTCGACTGCCACTCTACCTGTTACAGGCGGGCCCTACAGCACCGTTTGGTTGATGATTTCGGGCATCATGTCCACTGTCGGCTCCATCGCTGCCGGCATTCTTAACCAGAATGACTACGCTCGTTTCGCCCGCAAGCCCCGCGATGCCATCTGGGGCCAAGTTCTTCCTTACCCTCTGTACAGTATCTTTGCCTCAGTTCTGGGCATTCTAGTCACAGCCGCTACCCAGGAACGGATGGGAGGCGAGGCCATCTGGAACCCGCCCACGCTTTTTGTTCGCCTCCTTGAACAGAACCCCACCGCTGGGACAAGGGCTGCTCTGTTCTTTTCCGGTCTAGCTCTCTGCATATCTCAGATTGGAAGCAGCATACCGGGGAATGCACTTGCCGGGGGCATTGACCTCTCGGCTGTGTTTCCACGGTACATCAATATTCGCAGAGGGGCGTTCGTCGTCGCGATTCTGAGTCCCATTGTCAATCCATGGCGCCTAGTGAACACAGCGACCATCTTCCTCACTGTTTTGTCAAGCTACGGTATTTTCCTTGCACCCATGACAGGTATCATGGCCTCCCAGTACCTCCTGGTTAGCAAGCAGAAGGTCAACGTGGATGACTTGTACCGTGGTGATTCTCGAGGTACATATTGGTATACCAAGGGAGTAAACTGGCGTGCCCCCATATCCGTGAGTGATTTGTCTTATAAGCCTCCTACCCCAGTGTCTCAACAAGTGATCGAATGATGGCACGATTCACGTTTGTTTGGTCGAAGTAACCCCAATCTCTCTATTTGACCACAAGCTAACAACTTTCATACGATAGTGGGTTGCTGGCGTTATACCACCCTTACCCGGGTTCATTGCTGCAGTCAATACATCCGTGACAGTCACTGATGGAGCCACAGAGCTTTACTATCTGAACTATCTGTTTGGTTTCCTTGTCAGTGGTCTTCTATATTGGGCCCTACATCTCATATTTCCCGACCAGAAGTCCGATGAGTTTGTGCGCAACAGCCCGAGTGCCAAGTCGCTCCAGCAGCTGTATCACACCCGGTGGGACGTAACCCTGGCTGAGACTTGGGATCTACTGAACGAACCGGCTGTGGTCGCTTTGACTGAAGGTGGTAAGGAGCCTAATGTGACTGTGGGGGTCGCTAAAGGGTCTCAGATTGCGTGATTCATTTTATGTGTTCCTCCTGGTGTGTGTAATTCGTGTGTAAGATCGGAGCACATTTCTTATTATAATATCAACTATTCTTATTTTATTGCTAAGCTTATTACTTAATTGAGGACATTTCTATTGCTCCGTTCGGAGATCGAGCGGCGCTCAGTGGGCTGTGTTTCTGCTTACCTCCATTGGGCGCTCATGTGATCTGATGACTCCAGAACCTGCCAGGCTTGCGGCATTGCCGCATCCGAAGGAGGAATCAAGAATCGGCAGGGGATTGGGGTTGCATTGGACCGAAAAAATTAACGCATAAATAACTGCCTAGGTATCATTTCAATGACAGTGAACATACAAAAAAATCCACCAAACACCTCCCTTCCTTGGCTATTCATCCGACACAAATCCAAGACGAGAATTCAAAAACGAGATGCCAGCTCCAATTGTACCGCTTTCCAATATTTTCGAGGGTATTGGAATCATAGCCAACTATGTTGGAAATTACGTGGTTTACTTACGAGAGGATGTCCCATCTGCACAACCAGGTCAAGGGTCTCCTCCACACTCCGCTGAGGCCACGTCAGGCAAAGATACCTGACAGGAACCATCCATCCAAACAATAAATACCACACCTAATACCAATCCTCGCCCCATTCGGAAAAGGCGATATCGAAATCATAGATTTTCATAAACCGAAGTAGCGTCATTGATATTTCAGCCCGTTGTCCATCATTTAGAACCAAATCCCACTCCCCTTCACATAAGACTTCACAGGCCTTCGCAATAGGCAAAGGAAAAGAAAGATCAAGAATATACTTCTTTCCACAGTGTACTGCTACCTATTAAGACGCGATGTAACATCAACAACAGATGAATGATATACGGTTCAGATCCAGAAGTATTAATACATTGGCTTCAACCTACTCAACAACTCACCTATCCTATGACAATATTCCTAGAGTAAATATCCGAGCCATTGCTAATTACCCAGGTCAGAAAGATCATACATTTATCTCAAATTATTAATTCAAGTACTAGGCTAATTACCATTCATCCGAAACGGCAATGGTGGATTGAGATGTGCTTTGTGCCTCAAGTTTCCAACACGAAAAACTACTCGACGTAAGTCTGCTGAAAAAAGCAGTCTGAAACTAAGACCCGACTAAGTTTCATTTCTACATAGTAGTTGTACTAAATAGTGGTGGGAGTAGGAGTGGGAAATGGCGGGGGACTTTTGTTTTACTTTCCAGTCTAGTTGTCAATGAATAAGTAGTTATAATGAATGAATAAGGGATATTCCCATTTGCCATCTGAGATCTTCTCCGTAGTGAGATATTTTTTAATGAAGGGCACAGCTTGGTTGCTGCTGTTCGCCAGCTTGTGGACGGGTAAAATGCAGGGGGACGGGCGAGTCTCGTTGGGAAGGTGAAGGTGTACATGTAGATAGAGCTCGAGGAAGAGACTCCCTGATACCGGATTACACTTTCACGAAATTTTGTTCGCTAATGAAGCAGTAATAAGGGCTCGCAGGTTCACATAATTAGGCTATAATGATAATTGATGTTTTACCCTCCGGCCTTGCTAGAAGCTAATTCACCTTGTATATTTCATGATTACCTCATGTACTCGTACAATCTCCTTGTGTGCTTGCACGGTTACGTAAGGGGTGGCCAAGCCATATCAGTACACCATTGAAGCTCTCTGTAGTTGGTTTTTAAGGTCTGAGCTAAGGGCCTCGATCATGATGTTGCCCATGCAACGCATTAAGTCACCGGCATTGTAGAGTCATGGCCCAGCCCTAACCCTGTCTCAGACATGAAGTATATAAAGCCCACAATGCTGCTGATTCTACGCTGCCCTTGTTACTGAGCATTCTCCCCCAATGCGTTCACTTGCGACATACGAAGAGCCTTTGTCTCGTCCGCCTCTGTTCCCCTATTGCTCTTTTCATTAGCTCGTCATTTCCTCCCCCGTAGAGAGTTCGATATAAAGTTAAAACAAAAAGAAGATGTCAGACCCAACAACTCAACACAATGAATATGAAAGGTTAATAATAAAAGCTTCGCTAGCCCAAGGCTGCAGCCATACGGCAGAAAATTTGATAAACGTTCATGCTGATAACTCACTTGCCGTCAGGACGAACTACTCGTCGAATAACAATTAAAGCCGCCCTCTTCACCTAGCTTCTTTCATTTGTCTTACGCCAATTCAACACTTTAACACACCAAGCGCGAATATACCAACCAGCCCAGCGAGTACCAGTAGCCCCTTGGCCAGAGCACTGACACTGACACACCCGCAGCTTTCGCTGTTTATCCAGACGATCAGGATCATGGCAGATAACGATATCTCAGTGCCTATTCTCAGAGGCAATAAGATTAACTGCAAGAAGGGAGGGAAAGGCGTGGAAGAAATCAGTGTTCGAAAGAGGATAACGTTAACAAAAAAAAGCTTTTTAACCTTTAAACACAATGAAAGACAACAACACAGTGAGGGTTTCCCAGCCAAGGTGGCCACTTGGAGCTCCCTAGCCCCAGAAATCCGCCTCATGGTCCTAGATGCCTTGATATCGGATGGCTGTCGCTTAGCCCATCTTGTCACAGTATCACGAGAATGGCAGAGTGTCATCGAACCGCATATATTTTCTCGGATCACATTGACAGTTTCTCGTCTTGCAGACCTGAACCAAATAACGCACCGCAATCGACACCTTGTCAAGTCTCTATACCTTGCTATAGAGCTTGAAACGTATGATTGCATGAAGTGCAAGGGCCAAATAAATGGATTGTCATATAAAGACAATCGTCTTGTTACAACATGCATCGAAAATTTATTCTCATCTCTTAGTACGTGGGAGCAAGACACGTCCAATCTAATGCTTGATATTAGCATCTATTCACCGAGCGATTCAGAACACTGGTTCAAATATCTGACTTTCGAACCTGATGTTTCTATTCAAAACTTTGACCAATATCTCAAAGAAAAGCAAAGAGCTTTACATGAGTCTAGTGATAAACAGCATGGTTGGAATGCTGCTTGTCAGGAATCTCTCCCGGAGTTGTACGCCATTGAAACAGTTTTTGAAGAAATCATGGGAGAGGGTCCATTTGATTCAGAAGAAGAAGAATTTGAGTGGTGGAGCAAACTCCCTTTTATTCCAGCAGTAACAGGAATCCATTTACGTCAACAGACTAGACGGCGATGGAAACCAGCTGCCCTTGAGAGGCTGTTCTCTCGGTTTCCCAGGCTTGAAGATATTCATCATGAACCTTGGAGAGAATGGTATAGCGGTATTGAGCGATTTACAGATAGTGGTAAGTTATTCTTCCTACTATACTACGTGAGAGAAAGGAGAAAGTTCTGAAATAATCAATAGCGTACGAGCGCATGTTCAAGTCGCTGCCAAATGTCAAACGACTTGTACTTTTCGAGAACTTCAACCAAGAATATCCAGCGAGTATTTACTATGCTGAAGAATTTCGCATCCCATCCTCCGCTGTGGGTCGAGCAATTGGCCTTGCCAGCCTGAAGCTTGACACTTTATCCGCATCCTTTATACTCGATGCCACTGACTTCTTCACCATTACTACCGGGCATACAAATTGGCCCTTTCTTACCTCCCTTAGCTTGACTTCAAACCTGCTTATGCCCGATGCAAGTACAACCGAGCTAAGCAGTATGCTTGAATTAGCCGCAAGTGCGGTGAAGAGGATGCCAAAGCTGCGAGTTATGGAAATATGGAATGGAAGAAAGGGAGTAGCAGCAGTCTTTCGATACCAAAGAGATCATGGTATTACTTGGAGGGCGACATGGGACATGGACTTCGAGTCTAATGTGAAAAAGTCGTGGAAGTCTGTTTGGCAGATGCGTCGCTCTGCTTTCGAATGGACTATTACTAAGGAGGCTATTGGCTGCGGCAAGGATATCCAATCACATGGAGATGCAATTATTCAATTGCAGCTTATAACTGAGGTTCTTCGACCTATTTCACTACAACAGATTCAGATAGAGCACAAGATGCGAGCAGCATCGGGTGTGTGCTTGGACAGACACTGACCAACGGGTGATTTGGCAACGATATATATACACTCATCCAGCTCAAGCCAAATGGCTTTCTCGACTCTCTGGCCGAAGCCGGGAGGAGACAGAGACGATAGAGGGGGCAACATCGGGCACGGTGCCATGGCCGATTGGAGGGGGCAGCGAAGCCAAATTGGGAGAAGATACGGGCGTGACATGCCTGGAGTAGAATTTCCCTGCCGTATGACTATATCTTGGGCGGGCTGGGAAAGGAGGCTATATTTTCAAGCTTTTGTATTCATTGGGTCGAGTTGTCTTGCTCTGGCAGCTTCATTGCTGTTGAACTTCATTTTCTTTCTCTTCCCTGACATGCCTGGAGTAACTTTGTCGTGTGGAGCTAAAACGCGGAGACGAGAAACACTGTCCGGTTTGACTGATTCTAGACTTTTGGGGAGTATGGAGGCAAGCCTGGCGAGAACGCTTTCTCTCAGCAGACTTCTGCCCGATCTCTCAAGTGTCTCTAAGGCAATGAGTGAACGCGTAACTAGATCGCGATGCAGCCAAACTGCCAAACAGAGCATGATTCGGCTGTCGGCCCATTGGCATTTGGCACCCGCTCTCGTGGGTAAAAGATAAACATCTTAGTTGGAAGCATTACATCCTTACTAAAGATGTAGAAGGCAAGTCTCGTCGGCGCGAAAAAGGTGATGCTGCAGGTGGGATAACCATCTGAGCAGCTTCCAGTACTCGGAACCGCCATATTGCCTGTTTTGTTACCAGAGATTGATTCCTCGGACGTTTACTAAGGAAGGCATGGTCCGCGTAAACAAGGTACCGTGGACATCTCTCGGTGCCTTGCCTGGTTGGATGGAAGGATGGAATCGAAGACGTGTTCGCCTCTTCCCGCGTCGCTGAAGCGTTGAGTTGTCGCTCCTGCTCTAGCATTATCAGCTACAGACGCGATGTTTTTAGAAGGAACATATCAAACGGTATTTAACTCGTATGGACATATGAACAATGTTTTTCTTCTCTTTTCTTCTTCTCTTGAACAACAACAACAACCGCCGCCGCCGCCGCCGCCGCCACCAAACCACCAGAAATGTGAGTCTACCATCTCTCCTACGTCATGAACAATGCATCAAGTGTGCCACCATGGTTGTCTCTGTATTCTCAGTGGAGCTCACCAGATTCGCTGCAACGACGTCAGACAGATTTGGCTAATTTGATATTTCCAGCCACCCTGGCGGCTTGGCGGGTGTTGCTCAACGTCGAGATCTCTGAATGATATAATCGCATATTTTTAAGAGTACTTATAATTAATTTGTCCGTCCCCAAACAGCCAAAACACCCTCCCGGGTAGGTGGTTGGCCTCAATTTATCCCCCCAAGTGGGTGACAGGAGAAATGAGACACCTAATGGAAGAGATGGTTATAAACAGACTACTTTCTAATCAACAGAGAACTTCAGTTATATTAAATGAAATTAAGTAATAATATCTGCTATATTATCTCTGTGGTATGTATTATTAGCACTCAATAATCTGATAATACCGATCGCAGACTTGACAATAAGCAGCTTAATGTTTGAGTGTCTCAATTTCAATGTCACCCACTTGCCCCTTTTCATTCCAGTCGTTCGCCCACGTGCCCTGATAAGTGCCATGCTAACTAAAACGATCCATCAACAGCAATGATATCTGCTCAATAATTCCGCTCCTCAAGGCTTTTTCCTAGAAAGGCCATCTACTGCTTGTGGCAAAATCCTTCCCAAATGGCCACCAACCCTGGATTCCAGCGATTTGCTAGTACGCCGAGCCCAATCCCTCACTGACATGTGGCATCATGCGCTGACATCGAGTTGCAGGCCCTGGTGAACAGCGTTGCATCGCTCGCGAGGTTCTTGGTTTGTACAATTGCGTCGTCGTCGGTGCCATCTACAAGTTGCCAAGCGACTTCGGGTCTCCTACCCAGCCTGAGGCCTTCTTCCACCCGCTTAGGCGCTGCGTCCGGGAGCATCCTTTTCTCAGCGTTGTTGTGCGCGATATACAAACAGACAAGCCCTTTTACGAGCAGATTCCCACTGTGCAGCTATCCCAGCATGTCTCCCTCCTGGCCCCCAGCGATCAAAATGTAGCCGCTGCAATTCAGGCAGCACTTGCTCCAGAACTTGATCGTCCATTCGCAGACGGCACACCTCCATGGCGCATTGTTGTGCTCCCCTTGAAAGAAACATCTTCTTGCTTCGTCGCGTTCGCCTACTCCCATGTCCTTGGAGATGGGCCGTCCGGGGCTGCCTTTCATCGCACATTCCTTGAAGCTTTAGCAGAAGGTGACAGGGTAAAGCCAGGGACAGCCTCAGAAACGGCCCCTGCGTCACTCAAACTACTCGCGCCTCCATTCGATACGCCTGCAAGGTTGCCCATATCTTGGGGATTTCTCCTAGGACCGCTCATCGCCAGCTTCTTACCAGCTTTCATTGCGCGACTGTTTGGCATCCATGATGCGGCCTCACACGTCGACAATGGGACCTGGACTGGCGGTCCTAATGACCAATGGGGAGGAAACCTGGCTACCAGGATCATAGTCAAGGAGATTGAAGCCCCAGTATTGGATAACGCCCTGCGAGCAGCAAGGAATCACGACGCTAAACTCACGGCCATCCTACAGGCCCTCATCGTCGGTGCCTTGAGCAAGGCTATTCCAGATCCCAAGATTACCAATTTTGTTTCACAGACTGTCCTCAACATGAGACCTGCTGTTGGCATTTCCGCTGACCAGATGGGAAATATGGCTTCTGCAGCCTATCCAATCTACCCTCGTTCCAGTTCTCAAAACGACACATTCTCGGACAGCGACTGGGCTGTCGCACGGGACGCCACTCGAGAACTTGCAGAGAATGCATCAAGGCTACGGGACCAAGCCATCGGGTTACTACGATTTGTCATGAGCGTGCGTATGTGGATGCTAGGGAAACTTGGACAGCGACGTGAGTGCTCGTTCGAGCTTAGCAACCTTGGGGCGCTCGAAATCGGTCATCATCCGGACCGGTCTGGGGCAAAGATAACCAAGATTATTTTCTCGCAAACCGCATCCGCCATTGGCGTCCCGATTAATTTCAACTTCTCGGCCATAAAGGGCGGGGAGGGTCTCATCTACACTGTAACTTGGCAGAAGGGTGCATTGAACATAGCCGAGCAAGATGAGGAGGCCTTTGTGGAAGGGTTGTGCCAATCCCTGAAAAAGGGGCTTGAAAGCCTCCGATAATTAATTATTATAGAACATATGCTTGCTTTAGTATTGGCTTTCGTTGAAGACAGTGGCTCTTAACTCAAGAAGTTGGCTAATCTTCGGAACTACATTTCAAGAATCCATCGCTGGAGTGAGCACAGTATAAGGATTTTAGGGAGGCGGCTTCTTGCAACCCTGCGAGAGATACTGCAGCAGCCAAAGAGCTTTGATCGTAATTGGGAATGACATGTGATTTCGACAAGCATAATTAGGTAGTCATTACCAGGCCTTGCCGTATTCCTAGCGATGCCTCTACGGAGACCTGGACATAAACGAAAAGATTTCGCTCTTGGCAAATGTATTGCGCGAACTCCTGAATAAGACAACGATGATAAGTGCAATATCCTCGGCAAGCAACCTGACTAGGTCTGCTCACCACTATCCAAAGCACGCGAATACGCCGTAGTGTCGCTACAAGAGTTATCCGTAGAGCTCGGGTAAACCAAGAAGCATCCATCGGCTGATTCTAATGACAGTTTTGCCCAACTACTAGAACTAAAAGCATCCGACTCAAGAACATGATTCCATATTGCTTCCAGCTCTATCCTATCCTTCTTCGTCCAGAAATACTTATTCAAAATTGTTAGAGTCTGATGTAATAATTGCGGGTCAACGACATTGATTGTCTGATCTAGAGCCTCCAGGATGTTGTTCAAGTTTGTTTTCGCTTCGGCATACCGGCCCTCGACGGCCATGGAGAGCGCCCACCGTAGGTGAAGCCGGACAACAAAGCGATGGTTCTCTGGGAAAGTCTCCCTGGCAAGCTGCACTGCCTCGCGAAAGATCTCCATTGCTTCCCCATGGTGCCCACGCAGGCCTGCGGTGACGCCACACATAGCTTGGCGGATTGCAACTTCGGGGTGCTGACGACCCAGCCATTGCTCCGCCAGATTTTGAGCCTGGGTATAGTAGTCCTCTGCTCGTCTCAACTCGCCTTGCTCGAAGGACATATCCGCGAGAGACTTTAGCAAGGACAGCGTGGTCGGCCTGTTGATGGAACGCTGGTTCTCGCAGGAGAGTAGACACCGCTCAAGAAGGAAGCTGGCGCTATCGTCGTGTCGACATATTTTAAGATAACTAGAAAGCTTTTTCATAGTCGAAATGACTGTATAATCAAGCCTTTCTTCGGTTGGGGATAGTGTGTCCATGGACAGGATGTCACTTAGAATGCTAACCACCTCGTGCGTGTTACCTTTGGACCTTGCCAGATCTGCCTTTAACACCAACAATTCGCACTTTAAAGATTGAGAGACCGAGTTGGTTTTCTCAACCTTATCCCAAAGCTTTTGAATCTCCTCCTCGGCCCTCTGAGAACCTGCCAGCATGTAGGTATGGCAAACCCGAATGCTGTCCTTAAAATAATCCTGATACATGTTAGGCCCCGGGTAAATTTCGCATTGTCTCTTGCGACCAGCCTCATATAGTTCCGCTGCGGTCTCATAGTTTGAATGGCGCTCACAGAGCCTCCCTAACTCGGTCCAGTTGGTATCGAACTGCACGAGCTCCAGCTTGGACGTGCTGCACCACTGGGCTGTTGCTGAGCAATTGCCCACCAGGAGTGCGCCAAGGTCCAGCCCCTCCAGTGGCTTATGATCGTTAAGAGACTGTCCCAAGCAGCCCCAGGCGGTCTCCGCTAGTTTTGGTGTAGGCATATTTGACCGAGGACCTATTCTAGCAAGGATATCGCGCTGGTTTTGTACGAGATAATCATTAACTACCAGAGGATCTTCTTCCGATCTCCCAATTGGTAGCAAAAAGTGCCCGTCTTTGAGAAATGTGATGGCATCAGGTAACGCTGTTGAACTCTCCCGAAAGAGGGGAAGCAAAGAGAAATCCAACAGAGTTCTGTCCGAGATGAGAGTTCTGTCGGAGAGATCTCCACGAGGTTTACGAGATTTATTAAACGAAATTACAAGACAAATGCTGAGAATCTTTGAGTGGAGATCTTCGAGGCCATTAATGTCAGGATTTTGACATAGACCAGAGGACGGACCCGGAACTGACAGAGGTTAGCACTGTTTCGAGATTCGGCTGGATGGAAATGAGCTCACTGGCGGAGGAATCTGGTTGTTCTAATAAATAGCCCTCTCTAGGCTGGGATGCAACCCATTGCGGACCCCAGAACCTGAGCTTGTCGTGAATTGTCTTTCCTTCTCGTAAAGTGCAGACCATACGTCTACTTTCGCCTAAGAAGTCACAAATGGGCCGCAAGACCCCGCCTAACTCCTCTAGGGTTTTCGTAGCTTGGTCTTCAGACAGATAAGCCAAGCTTCCTGCTACGTCCTCTAAGACAAGAAACCAACTTGTATTCGATGGATGAGCCAACCATCCTTTGACGACCTCTATGACAGAAGCGGTCATCACATCGTTCAAGAGTATTTGTTCATCATCCAAGGAGGGGAGATCAAGGCCAATGAGTTTGGCGGCGGTCTCTGCGGACCCAGTCTTGTTTTTGTAATACTCCTGCAAGTGCCTATATATATTGACAAAGCTTTCGTCCAGGGATTTTCTGCTGTTGGCCTGGATCAAGAATACGGAGTCGTATTGCTTTTTTGCGGCAGAATTATGCGCGAGAAGCAGATTTTGCGGTTTGCAGTTTCGGTGTACGATAAGTGGCTGAGAGGATGAGTTGAGAAGACAGCGTTCCTTTTCTTCCTCCCAAGGATGAAAACCCCCAGGATTGTTCCTAGAATTTGTACCCACTGAGAATCCGTACTGTTCTAGTGACTGGGGTTCTTTCACATTGCATGCGTGTCAGCGGAAATGAATCAGACGATTGTTTATAGAGCCCCAGAAGAAGTGGGGTGGAAGACATATTCCTACCTGGAGTCGTGATTATAAATTTCTCTTGTTGGTTATTTGATAAATAAGAAGAGATAATCTTTTTGAGAGCGTCAGGGCTCAGATATGACTCTTCGTAGTGAATACGGATGTTGTTTTTCTCTCCATGCCGTGCCAAAGGCTCAAAACGCGAGAGAGAGAAACAAAGCGATGACATGCTTTTCTTGAACCTCCGCTCTTTCCAGACGTCCAAAGTCCCAGGTTTGGATCGCTTAGCAAGAAGAGGGTGAACATGAGACCATAATTCATCTGCGAGCCGAGCCGGGCAAGTGGCCTGGGGCACAGCTACAAAGTGAATTCCACTAGTGCAGTCGTATATCCGGCGCTCACTTTGGTTCCTCGACTTGTATGCGTATATGAGGGCATTTTTCAAAAGTAATCCGCCCAGCCCATGGGCAACAAAAACGATAGGTCGATCTTGGCAGTCTTGTTCTTTTCTGGTCTGGACTAGAAGGCTCACAAGATGGCTTGCCTCGCCTAGAAGAGTCCTGGCTGCTAGGTGTTCCGGAGTCCTGAGATCCGAGTCGTAGCAATACAGAAAAAATTGGGCGGATTCTTGCAGAGATTCGTGGAGATGAGTCGGGCTGCTGGCATCCAAGCCCGCAAACTCCCATGACGCCCCTTGAATCTTGCCGATGCCATGCACTAAAACGAGATCCACTCGGGGGTTTTGAGGCGATGAATGCTGGATCAACTCAAATGCCGGACGAGATACGGCATGGTTATCCTTTGATTGAGAAAGAGATGGACGTTTGATCCGCCCAAGACCGGCAAGGAGCAGATGGCTAAGGCTCAGCCCAGCAGTAGCCACGTCCATGGCCAAATAGATGCTTGTTTCTTGAGTGAGGTACCTCTCACCTAATTGAACTTATACTTGCAAGTATACTGAACAGGAGGTTAAGAACTTGCCCATCTGTTAGCCACAAATTGTCTAGTCTCCCTACTTACGATCATGCCAGAAACCATTCATTTTGAATGAGACACATGTCGTATGAGGCTGAGGGAAACGGACGTTCTGAGATCTAAATGGACGTTCTGAGATATACCCAGAGCACGGAAGATTATGCTGTGCCACACATGCGATGCATGACACACCTGAGTGGTCCATTTGAAGCCAATCTCTTTGACTCACCCCCCCACCACTATTTGTGCAAGGCATATCTCTTGTTATATCACTTGTAGTATTTACCAGAAGTCTTGGCAGTGAGCATCGGGAGAAAAAGAAAAAGGTTGCCGCACCTCACGTAAGTGTGGCGTTGGGCACATGATCCTCTGTTGGCGCCTGTCCTTGGTTCCGGTTGGTTCTTGTCTTCTGCACATTCAGCTTGCTTATTTCTTGCTCATGTCTTAGGTCGGCCGCTGTAATCCTACTGAGTTGATTATCAATTGTTCAAACGCAACTTGTGCTTACTTGCTTATGGGAAAGTGCATCCTGCGACGCCTATGTGTCTAGCATGTGATCAGCTGGATGTAGGAAAACCTGTTTTTACGTTTATCTGCTACTAGATGGATTCATATTCACTCCCGATGGCTATCCGATACGTATCAACTGACTCATCCAACAGATACAAACACAGTGGCTTTTCCTTGTGTTTCGCCCGCTTAGGTAGGCAACGATTGTACTTTGTAGAAAAGAATTTAGTCATAATTGACTGCCTATCGATGCCAAGAAGAAAAGATCAACCCAAGATCAGCCCCCCCACCCCCGAAACTTATTTCCACCCGACAAGTGGAAGAGAAAGGCCGAGAAACTCGTATCAGGAGCACCACTCGGAGTCGGGCCACCAGGATTAGTGGTAGCCTCGTAGCAGGACGTGCCTAGCACGCATCATAGTCCCTCTCGCCCAAGTATGTATTCCCGGGTCAATTGGGCTAGATTCCCAATCGGCCTCATCGGTTCCGAGAAGGATGATGTAGATGCATCTGTTTTCCGAGAGGCGCTTGATAAACTCGCTAATGTTGTACTTAATCTCATCGGACTTGGTGACAGTGTCAAAATTGTGGAAGACGAGTACTGATGCATTTTCCTTCAGCGAGCCGTAGGCAAGTCGTGGTGGCCTGGCTAAGCCGCTGCGCTCAGACTGACTCCACGATGTGCAAGTCTTCAACCAACGCCGGACTGAGTCATAGACCTGTGTCTTGTAGTAAGTCAGGTTAAACCAGAATGTACTCTTAAAGCTCTCGGCATCGTAGATCTGAACTTCGTTGACCAATTCTGTCATCTTCCAAATCCTCGTGATGTAATTGAGCTCCGTCATATGATGGCTCTCGTGATTTCGCCGGTCAACCTGGATGAACACGGTTTTGTTCTGCATCAGTTGATCCTCTAGAGCCATGAGACCAATTGACAGCTCAGGATCTGGTTCTTTCCTAGGCTTTGGTTTCTTCTCATTCTTTTCCGCAGAGTGATCCTCAAGCATCATTCGAAACTCCTCCATTGACGGTGGCCAGAACTGAAACCAAAGCCTACGCCACAACGCCTTGTAGTCCAGCCATAGCAAAGACAACATGAAAGCCACCAGCGCCCCGAGGCTCCAGGAGCCTGTTAAAAGGGGGGCGCTGAAGAGACCACCAGTCAGAGCTAGGTTTATCGTACCCAGCGGTCTGAATAGGGCCGGTTGGAAGCAGGATTTGACCATAGTGTCGACTCTCTTGGGGAAGAACTGGTGCGGGATTCCTGTGCTATCAAGCTCGTTCCTTGCCCTGGGCTTTTTTCCCTCCTTGCAAAGGTATGCCCTCGCCATCACCGATGCGGTCGAGTAAGAGGCGTCGCCGATAAACAGCGCTGAATAGAACCCACGATAATAATTCTGCACGGCCAAAGCCCTGACCTTGAATGCCATGGCTGTCACTGCACAAGCTCCTTGTTCGAGGAATACATGGCACAGGTTACTCATCAGTCCTGTCTGCGAGTAGGCAGACTGGCAGGCGCTGAGGGCGACAACGCTGATTTTGAAATCTCTCAAAACACCGGCGATATCGCTGGCACTGACGAAATTATATGTCTTGTCGTTTGTAATCAACTCGTCATCGCTATCACAACCCGCTAGTTCGTATGTTTTCGCAAACAGGAGTTCCGGTCGGCCGTCACTAAAGGATAATCAAACAGGCAACAGATGTCAGCTTTTTGACGCCAAATATTCAGAGTTGTTAGAGTTTACTTTCTTGCCTTAATCTCCCATGCATGTCCAAATGGATCATATCGTATTCGAAACCTTTTCCCTTTGCCAATTCAAGATGTCGCTTGAGCTCCTCTAACGTTCCCGGCCGGACCACGTGGAGTTTGAGGCGGCTCGGCCGCCAACTCTGGTCGAGGTACTCGACCAGCTTGCAAAGAGTATGGTGGACGGTCTTTGGGGGAATATCAAGGTAGCCGTATGGCGGGTTGTGAGAGGTCGACACCAGCTGCCAGCTGCGAGCCACGACAAGCAGAACGCGGCACGTCTGGCTCGCGTCGCGGAGGGCCAGGGGCAAAACTGCGTTGGGCTTCACGCAACTGATGATGCGTGTGACCTGGATGTCGTACCCCCATTTGTCCTTGCAAATGCGGTGCTCGAGAAGCTCCCAGAGGAGGCAGTGGATGCTGCTCTTGGCTTCGGTCCGGGGGTCCTCATTGACGAAGATCCGTAGCTTCTTCGCCTTCACATTCTCTAGGCGAAGCTGCGTAACTAGCTTCTCGCAGTAAAGTTCAATTCGGCAGTGTATATCCGGATCGTCCGTCGTGGCCGCTGGCGCCTCAGCTTTTTTTTCTGAGGGTGTCAGATAATCGTCGTGGAGCGCATATTGGCCTTTCTCGAAAGGATCCTCGAATTTGTCGATGTGGACTCGGCTCTGTGGAAACTTAGGGTTTTGAGTTGATATTGCCCATGTTCGTATAGTATCCGTGTCTGTGGCTGTATATTCCACAACTGTGATCTCCAGCACCTCAAGGTCCTCAACATACGAATCCATTGTGCCTTTGGCCTTGGTTGGCGATGAGAGCCCTAGAATGTAGCAGACGATCCTCCAGGGAGAGGCGCGGAGTCAAAAGAGTTAGGTGGCATTGGGTACGCCTTTCCCCCCATCCCGACGAGGCTCTGCAATGAACTGCCAGTCATCGCAGACCGGGGCATAACTCAGGCGGCTCAGCCTGAATCCTACCACCGGGAACGACTCGACCGGGTCTGACTGCATAACTATGGCTTGGGGGCAATGCTGCTGTGGCGCGCTTGGCATCAGCAGCTGAAAATCCCATTGTGTAGCATGAGAAACCAATAGTAGCCAGCCGCTGTGGCCGAGATCCTGCCACGGGGAGGGTGTGCTTCTTTTTTACTTGAAGAGAAGGGGGCGTATTGTCCGATTCTTTCCCCCTCTCCTGCTTACTTGCATCCTACACAATTGTGAGGGACCATACACTCTCCCGAGGTCGGTAACTTCACATTCATGCGTGGATTTCACGGATGACGAAACCAATACCGGTCTATCCTATCGGAGGTAATCAGCCATATATTGTAAACAGGTATAAAGCTGTAGGACCGCCTGTCTCCTACAAGAGTTCAGTGTTCACATTCCATCCTTACCCACCACGCTTTCCCTACATTTGGCTTCGACAAGACCTCCATCGTATTTCTGCTCCAAGCAATTCATCCAAAATGGTGCAGCGTTCAGCTATAAAGAAGCCGTACCACTTGCTCAGTGGCGTTATAACGCTCGACCAGGGGGAAGATCTCTTTGATCGCCTCTTAGGTCTGGCGGTCATATATCTTGATAGCCCACTCCAATTTGTCCGACCCGAAGCCCCGTTCAAACCAAAGGACCAGATCAAAGAACCAAGACGCCTGTACCCAAACGAGGCAGTCGAATGCACGGATGCCTCCTGGTTCGAAAATAACCTCGTCGGAGCCGAGGCAAAAGCTGAATTCAGCAAGCTCCTAAAGTTGTGGGGTGGCCACTCCAATTCATCGAACAGTACCAACAGCGCAACTCTTATCCGACGAGTTGAAATTCCGGAGAATCCTCGAGACTTGGTCCAAGAGTTGTTAGAACTTCAAACATACAAGGATGGCATATTGGATATGGCAAGGAGTCAAAGCCAGGGGGATAGACCCGTTTCCATTGGAATCATCACTGGCTTCATCAGCTGCGTCAACATGTCGGTGAACAAAGAAGCCGAGAAGGATACCTCGGGAGGAATTCAGTCCACCGTTCCTAGTGACGTCATGGCATCCACGACCAATGTATCATTGAGCATCAGCGGCAAGAAGCTAAACAAAAGAGAAATCAAAGGCACTTACAAAGGGGAGGTGGTTCTTGCCTGCAGATATCATGAGGTTGTTGTCACTCCAACGCCAACGCCACCCAAGACGCTTCTAAACCGGGCCCGTGAGCTATTCTCCAACCCAGCTCCAACCTTAGCTGTCAATTCCAACCCTATCGATGTTCACGGTAGCATGGGAGAGAGCATCGAGACCTCGTACATCTCGATGCCGGGAGACATGGATGCGCCCTTTGGATCCAAGCCCACGGGATCGAGAAAGGACCGCGAGAGGAGTGTAAAGGGAGAAGAACAGGAGCAGGAGGAAGCTGATTTCATCATCAACATGGCGACTCGTAAGTAAATTTCGAGCTAATGCTCTGGCTTTCATTGAACAAGGAGGCTCTTAATGTCGATGGTGGTAGAGGGACGAGATGATTACGTAGTGAATTGAGCAAAGATTTCCTCCGTCACACGGAAGCTTCAAGAACAAACTGTGATCATCATTTTAGCTGCCAATAGATGATACTGTAGCCCCAATGACCACCTAAAATTCAAACAAGCTACCATAGTAGTCGCAGAAAGCTCAAGTTACATAGTCCTTTAGCATCGCTTACTAGTGGTCATTCCTCACTGGGCTTAAGCCTAAGTTCCCTGCAGCAAGACTTCGTTCTCAAAAATGAAACTGGCCAACATCTTGACTACAGAAATCCGCAACCCATTTAGGAGGATTAAAGAAATGGCGCAGTAGCTGAAGTCAACATTGATTATTATTTTTGTTGCATAGAAGCGTGAGGTTAAACCCATGACCATCTGTCCGGACAGATTCTTTCTACGTCAATACTAGACACGTAACAACATCGCCACAGCTTCAAGGCATCTGTTGAAGCGAATTTTATTCTGAACTTCCATTATCCAGGGAGGGTCTAGTCCTCATCTACATGCTCAATTGGTTCGTCACGTGATATTCCTCTTCTCCCACCCTCAAAGCGGCGCCCTTGGAAGTTGTGGTAGATCATCAAAGACGCTCAAAGGAATAGCTTTTTCCACTTGTACAATGAGCGAGGGATCCGAATGACAACGCATCCTGATGAGAGTTCGAGTACAAAGTGAAAAAAAAGAAACAGCAATAGAAGATGCCAGAGCCGACATCTCAACACCGTGAATACGAAAAGGTGAAACCGAATGACAACGCATGAAAGAGATAGGTCATTTTTTTGCGCTCGCCAGCTTGGCACCAAGACTCAAAGAAGCAAAGCCGGTTCAGCTGAACTGAGACAGCTGAGCTGAGCAGAGATTACTTAATCAGTTCATGCGTATATTTTAGAGCCCAACACTGCCACCTTTGGGCCGCCATTTCTGTGACGTTCATCCATCCCCTCCCTTTTCAACTGAACCCCGAACACTCACCCAGTCTTGAGTCGATCCCCCGAACAACGCCAGCTTTCGAAGAAGTACACAGCCATGGTTGCCATCTATGAGATACTGCCCACTGAGCTCTGGGATTTAATTCTTCCCTTCCTCCCGTTGCCTGACCTCGAGGCATTCCAACTGACCTCGCAGTACTCCCGCAAGGTCGCTCAGAACCGCCTCCAAATCCAGCGAGACTTGTTCCGCCGAGCTTCAACCTTCAAAGTGGATGGATTCTGCGAGCTAGGGCCTGTTCCCTGGTTTGCGCCAGTGCTCCAGGTACTCCGTGAGCCATTCTTTGGATCTTACATCCAAGCGCTGGACACGGACGTCTTCAAAGTAGACACGACACTTGCCATATGCTT
The DNA here is from genome assembly GCA_902141235.2 of Clonostachys solani. NCBI lineage: Eukaryota > Fungi > Ascomycota > Sordariomycetes > Hypocreales > Bionectriaceae > Clonostachys > Clonostachys solani. The sequence goes on from CABFOC020000070.1 coordinate 32,806, forward strand.
AAAAAATGAGCCCGGGAGTACTAGACGCGACTTTGTGTCTGATTCCGACCTGTCAGTCCTTCTTCAGGCGGCCCAAAGATGCTTCACCGACTGGTTCGATATTCCCGAGCACCCAGAGTATCGGGAGAGTTTCTTCAGCGATGTCAATAATTTGGACTCTTCGGCACTCCTCGCTATTTTAGTCTGCCATCTTCCAAATCTTCTTGTCCTCACACTCTCTTCCGAGTGCTATGGTGGCATGGTGGAGGTCCCATGGCTTTCAAGGTTGGCTCAGCGCATTCATGTGCGACCCGATGCACCACTCCTCGGCTGTAAACCCCTTTCTCGTCTCGAGCATATAAAGGGGGATTCATACAACGGCTTCTATGGCTTAGACTTTGAGTGCATCGCTCCATTCATCGCACTCCCAAGTGTGAGATGGCTTGAAACGCCGCAGAACCAGGAAGGGGGGTTTGACTGGCCATCTTACCTCCCCCGGTCCAATATCAGAGAGATTGTGCTTGATGGCAGTTCAATCCCGGAGAATGTCATCAGGGAATTTGCCGCAGAGGCCCTAAAGGGCCCCTGTGTCATCAGGCAGGCGTGGACTGTCAGGAGAGATGGCGAAACGCCTTACCCAACATGGAACCGACTGGAAATTCCTTTTGAAGGGGCCAAGGCGGAGGACCATATAGTAGAATTCAGACTAGACAGAGATCCATACATGGTACCATATGGTGACGTATGGTACTCGAATATCGGATGGGAGGTCAAGGGTGGAGGGACGCTCGGGGAGAGGCCAGTTCTGGACGGGGCTTGTTGGCAAACCCCAAAAAGAGATTAATCATCGCGTTTAGGTGGATTGTCGGACACTTTTCAGCTTATTTTCTTTGTTATCTTCAAGTCATGAGTCGAGTTATGGTTGAAATAATTGATAAGCTTTACAAAACCCCTCATTGCATGAAATACATAGCCGTGATACCGTACACGGAGTGGCTCATTATTTTCTCCAAAGAGAATCTAGGCAACGGAGGAAATCTCCACTGTGCGTCCATACCAATTTTCCCAGTGCGAAACTCGCCCCCGTCGCCCCGAGGATGGTAACCGCCCCCACTGCCATGAGATCCCAATTCCTAGCCTTGTACAATGGCATCCGCATATCTGCTGTCTGTAGATGCATCGGGCGTATCTGTTTGCCGTCTTGGTAGCGCAGCTCTGTGTCGTACATGAGCTCCTCGATGAGATCGGCGCCATGATACTTCCGCCGTGACGCAATATGAGCAATGCGTTTGAGCCTCAAAACATTCCGCTCAAATAGACCATCCTTATCCTCAATTATCTTTTTCGCCTTGGTATAGAGCTCCTCAGACGTGAAGTGGAATTTATTAAGTGACTCAGCAACGCCACCCCCGACGAGGCGTGCTGTGTTGGCAATCTGGTCTGAGAAGATGCCCATGGAGAGCATGGCCTTTCCGTGGAATAAGCCTTCGTTGGCGCTGGATCCGCCTCCGTGGGTGTAGTAAATATTCACTGAGTCGTGATCAAGAATTGCACGCTGCGGGGCGAAGAATGGGAAGTAAAAGCGCGAGTGCTTTCCTTCAACGAGATCACCAAATCGTACAGTCTTTCCTTGGAACTCGTATGTCTGGTTCATATTCAGGTCTTGGCGCCCACTCTTGCCCACTGCCCAGATTACACCATCAATCAGCTCTTCTTCTAGGAGCCGAAGAACACCAGTCGTAATTTTGACGGTATCGGAGCTGGACAGAATGATATGAGTCCCCAGCGCGATATACATGACCTTGCCATGGCTGCTTAGAAAGTTCTGGCAGACAGTATCCAGTGGTGGGTATTCGTCGCTTAGAATGGGGCCGATGGCCTCGCATAGTGGTGGAAGGTCCTTGGGGATCTCCAGGCCAAAGAATGAGTTGATAAAGAGCAGATAGTCAGGTTTTGAGGGAGCCGGCAGATCATAGTTCACGCCTTCCTTTCGTCGTATTCTTCTCGTCCAGCTAAAGAACTTGAGGATGTGAGGGAGGGCACGAACTATAACCCATTCGTTCTTAAAGCGTAACCACATGGAAGCGTTTTCTGAGGTGAGTGTCCCGTCTAGCTGGAATCCCGGTTGACCTGGGATGTAGGAACACGGCATCATCAGCATAGGCATTTGTGGCCAAACCATGGCAATCGGTACGTGATACTGCACGTGAATATCCTTGACCGCATCGACGAAAAAGTCCCCGATCAACATGTCAGGTCGTGAGGCTGGGCCTTGGTCCATGATCTTTGTTAGCCCATGATAGGTCATTGGCCAAAAAGAATCGAACATATACTTGGAGATCATGGAATTTCCAAGACCTTTGGACATGTCCCATTCGCGCATACGAAGGTAATGCTCGTCCATTTGCTTCTCAGTAGGGCCAGGACCCAGTGAATGGACGCGGGAGATGAATTCATAGCCTTTGGTCCATTTTTCTTGACCATCCAGTGTCGCAAATTCTATGGCGTGGCCCCGATCAGCCAGCACTTTACCCAATTCAAGGACAGGTGCTGGATACTGTCTATCAGCAAGTTTGATAACTTTAAGGAAGTTATATCTACTCACCTGCGTGCGTATATCCTCCTGTTGTCACCACAAGCAGGATTCTCTTAGGTGGATGGACTTCCATGATGGCTATTGACTCAAACTGTGAAGCGTCCCGACCTCTTGACTTAACTAGATCAATTCTCTCTCCCGACCGCGTAGATTATAAGTGGTATGATATTCGGGGTTCGGAATTCATGCGAATGCGTCACGTCGTGGGTTCTACCCTCTTCAAGAAAACGGGATTCGGGAAATCATGGATCGGGTTTGAGTTAGGTTGTTTGTCTTTCATTGCTGCGAATTTATGAACGGGTATGAATATTTCTCTCTATATTCCAATTCAACAGACCAAGATTCAATTCTCGTCTTATATTGGAAGAGACGGACGGGAGCCAGAAGGTCAACGACATCCATCTCCATCCGTCAGTTGACTACAAGCGGAGGCACGGCTTGGCTACAGGCCACCTTCTCAGACAAAGAGCTTACGTTTCTGATTAATTAGAAAGGTGGAGAAAATAATCGCTGAATAAAGTCCCGAGCAAAGTCCCTAATAATGAGGTCATCAGATGGCAAATAAATGCATATCCTCATCACCTAAGAATCAGACAAACAATTGACTACATGCTTGGCGACGGCGGCGAGCCTCGCCCCAAAAAAATACCCAGTCTCAGTCGCTATATCTGATACAAAAGGACATATTACGTTCGCTATGATTTTCTATTCTTGAAATCATAAGTTGAACTGTGCCACGTCACAATGAAGCTTGGCTTGGGTGGTAGCCATTGTCTCATTCAATTGATCAATTGCATGAATGCCCATAACAGCTGTTGGCTCTTGTGCTCTTGTCATGGGACGATGCGGATTCCTCGAGTGTTGGTTGTTGGTGATGGGCCGATTTATTTTTGAGCCATTCATGGATGTTATCAATGGCATATGCACTGGCATCACCAACGTCTAACAACTAAAAAACAATAGAATACCACAACACTGTTGGTATTGCTTCTACCAACTGCATATCACGGCTGAGCCAACCAACTGGAAGGATTCCGTTGGTGTCGTGCAGCATCAAGGGCCGGGCCTTGGTGTTGCGTGTGATGTGCCAACTGCAGCTGCCTGTCTAATTTTAGGGACCCAACCAGGTAATGCCGAGAACATACATTAAAATATTAATCAGAGCGCTCCTTGTGCGAGCGGTTGGTGCGCTGACCCCAAATTGCGGCACTGCCAACATCCGCCGAAACGGGCAAGTCCCATCTTCTAATAAAACGGCTGGGGATTGCGAATCGTAATATCAGCGCCCCTGATCAATTGCGGAATCTGCCCACTGAGGGCTAGCGCTGACCGGGTGTGGACGGCGATGCTGGTCGGCAGGGGTCTTTGAGAAGGATGATCCATCACCGAAAGGATTCACAGGCTTGGCTTACTTGCCTCGATGTTATATTTAGCATCACGCGCTTGGATCTTCAACTTTATATATAGACCGGTGCCGAAAAAGACATATATACCACTTCTCTCCTCCGCCCCGTAGCTCACCGCTCGACTATCCACCGATCATATCACACCAGAGCCTGTCTACGTGCTTTGCCATCTCCACCATTTAATACAATTTTCTCAAGTCGCGGTCCAACCGATCAATCATATTCACTGCCACTTTCAAAATGGTCGCCATCAAGCAACTCAGCGCCGCCGCCCTCGTCGGGTTTGGTCTTTTCAGCCAGGTTCTCGCCTCCCCCGGCGACGCCGCACAAGACCTCGCTGCCAGAGCCGAGGGAGTCGAGGCTTCCGAGGTTTTCGCCCGTGACCCTGCTCTCGAAGTGGAGCGAGCTATCGAGGAGGTGCTGGACGAGCGCGATCTCGAGGAACTGGACGAGCGCGACCTTGAGGAGTTTATCGACGAGCGTGACCTCGACGAGATTCTCGATGAGCGCGATCTTGAGGAGCTTCTCGACGAGCGTGATCTTGAGGAGCTTCTCGACGAGCGTGATCTCGACGAGCTCCTCCTCGAACGAGACTTCGAGGACTACCTGGACGAGAGAGCTCTCGAGGAGGAGTTGGACGAGAGAGACTTCGACGATGAGCTCGAGGAGCGAGACTACGATGAGGAGCTCGAGGAGCGAGACTTCGAGGAGGAGCTGGAGGAGAGAGACTTCGAGGAGGAGTTGGAGGAGAGAGATGCTGAGGATGACTTGGAGTAAGGAGAAGGAGACTGGACCAGAGCTGGGAAGTTGGGCGTCTACTTTCCTATTTTCCAAGTTTTTCTTAATTCTTGCAGACTGAAGCGTTATTGTGCATATGTTAGAAAAATCAATTACCACCTCAACACTGAACAGAGCGCGATTTATCACTGAATATGTAAAGCATGCCCACAAAGTGACCAACCTGGCAGGAGTAATGAACATTATGGTGTTGCTGTTCTCGAAATCACAGCCGGGCCTTTGCCCACGAACAAATGACTGGATAATGAATGGGCTTTCCACAGGCCAAGAGTTAGCTAAACTCTAAAATCCACTGACGAAATCCATTGGATTGCTTTGCGAATTTATTGCCAGAATATTCATCTCTCCGGGAAGCTTGAAGTCGCTTTGCAGGAGTTCCACCTAATTGGTGGCCATTAACGTTCGACACACTTCGGGTTGCTTACGGGGCTTCGGGCCAACATCTCAGCCTCCAGACTAGTGTGCACTTTTTTCATAAAATCAAGATACTCTATCATCAGTTGAATACTTTTCGGTATTTCAGCAGCCGAGCAGGTCCCATCGGCGGTGGGAATTGACTAGATAGAGATGATATCATGCGGGAGTGCTAAACAACTTGAAAGTGTATCCCGCCAAATTTCCATAACGGAGTCGCACCAATGTTGTTCAAGTTATTCATGATCATGACTACTTTAATAAGATGATGGCTTATAAAATAGGAGAGAATGTCCTCATTCTAGATTCTGGGATCATACGCAATGTCCCAAGAGCTCAGAGGCTCTTTCTAGCTAGCACTAAAAGTAGGTTACATTTGCCTCTTTCAATTTAACACCTAAAATCTTCCTAAGAATAACAAATCCTACAAATTACCAATGTATAACAAGAGACACACATGGGGGTATATGTCGTCAACAAAACAGGAAAGGGATCTCGCATATGGGGGATGAGGGAAGCCTCTTCTCTCCTAGATTCTTGTACCGGCACTCTAAAAAACTCTCGACAAGCTTCAACTGAAGAGCTGAAGATAAAAATCAGTCAATATGCATATTGGGTCTATAATGACGTATTTTCTCCCACTTTCAAACTTGAGCAATTATGACGTTCCTAGTTTTCTAGACCGCCCTTATCTTATTTACCTTTGAAGCAGATATTATTGGAAAGTTTTGAATGGTTTCAAAGTAGAGTGCTTCATCCCTATGAAATTTACAACTTGTGTCATCGAAGAGCCCGATTGGGCTTCTGGTCCTATCGAGTACATGCAGGTAGGTCCTCGACACAGCGAGCCGATCATGAGCCTCAATTTTGGGTACTTTTGACCACTCTCTTTAAAATCCATGCTCATATCCTACAAGCCAAACAATAACATGTAAATCAATATCATCATCGAAGTACGTGATATGATGTCTTTTTCTTTCTCCCAGTGTCTTTAGTATCAAGGGTTGATGCGACCGTCTTAGCTGCCTTCAACCCATGGAGGTATGAGTTTATTCATAGTCCTATTCGGCATGTAACCGTTGGGTACAATAGCCTTTGATTCGGGTCTTTCCAGATGCTCCAATGTTGGCCATCACTCACCCAAAGCCATAAAAAAGACAACAGATGAATAATCAAGCTGTCTCCAAAGTTAAATGCCTCAGTGTACACCCGGGAATTGTTCGTCCCCTGGTGCTCAGCGGGTCCGCTATGTCGCAATTACGCCCCGCTATCCCCCTGACCGCGATTCACGTACTGAATCAGCGGGCTCTCGAAAATGCCGGTGTTGAAAAGTATCCGTACTGAATTGTCCAATGGTCTCTGCGTTCCGGTAGGCATGGGCGGGTCGAACAGGCCGGAGGTCCACCATAGATGGGCTTGGCTCGGGACAAAGCCGCAAATGTCAGCGAAATATTAGACATCTTCTGACATCTAGAGAGAAGAGAGACAAAGACAGAGGGAAGAAAAGCGTTCTATCTTGACTTTGGATCAGCCATTCCGTCATTATTATACTTTATTACAATGCACAATCGTACGGACAAGTACGGCTTCCATCATTTCATTGGTTGTGAACCTTATTTGCCGCTACGATTCGCCAACTACAAGCAATCATTGGATTAGCTGGACATCCAAGGTTATTATTAATACAGAGCCTAGAATCGTCTGAAGAACACTTTTTTGAGGGCCGTGCTCAACAAGACGTGGCCTCCGACCCGGTTTTCAAACACAGGAGTATCTGGGGAAAGAGTACGGAGGCATTGAAACCTGACTGGGGAACGAACCATGAGGGGATTTCTCTTCCATAAGAATTTTTCATCGAAACATCTAAAACTGCCCACTATCAGTGAGAGAATTACAGATGCATAAAACAGAGCCACTTTTTCATTGCCATCCAGCATGGGCCCTTGGTCATTCGCGCCTTGTATTGACGAGCCCGTGGAGAAGATCACTCGCCATTACCTAATATGACAAACAGGAACCACATCACGCCGAAATGCAAACACGTTTTGAATCCCGTTGTCAGACTTACGCCTGCCGCTTTGACCTAGGTGCTTCGCTAGCAGAATCTGCCGCCTGTCATTAGGGACATCCGTGAGTGTTCGCCAGCGCTGGAGGTGGTTGGGTCGGCAACAATATCCGGCGGACGCATTCGTCACGAACGTGACACGCCAGGCCAAACTTACACATTTTTAATAATTTTGAGTTACTTTCACGACCCAGATTAGGTTCCGTCCATTGGATAGAACGCGCTACCTAAAACAAAGGATGTTGTTTTTTGTATCCACACTCGCCTCAGTCCATCCAGAAAGTTCCTGACCCCAACGGTTGGCTATCTTGACGTAAGAGAAACCGGTCCTCCTCGACTAGCCAACTGGCTGAAGCAGGGGGACCGATGCAGATCTATTACATATAGATGTCCGTAGATGTAATATGAGTATGACATGATTGTAATCTATGTAGAAACACCGACTTACGCGGGGCCCCGATTCCCCACGTCTGCTGGGTTTTACGAGCTATCCTGCGTTTACCTCTTAAGCTTTACGTTTCTTATCTAGCCGCCTAATCCTCCTCTTTTTTCCCTCTCTCTTCCCCTCCTTCTTCTTCTTCTTCTTCTCTACATCCTTCACTTGGAACAGGTGTTTCTCTCTTGTACCAAGACACTACTCCCAGGTGAACAGAATCTTCATACACCAGACAAGATGGCAACTGGAGATGATGAAAAGGCCTCCGTCAAGGACATTGAAAATGTTCTGGCCGAAGGCAATCAGAATGAGCTGAAGCGTGACTTCAAGCCGCACCAGGTCTTCATGTTCAGTATCGCCTGCGCCATCGGAACAGGCTTGGTCATCAGTACTGGAACATCTCTCGTCCGCGGTGGGCCTGGAAGTACCCTCATTGCCTACCTCCTCATCGGTGCCGCCGTCTTCTTTGTCATGACCTCCCTCGGCGAGATGGCTGCCTTCTTGCCTATGAATAAAGGGTTCAGCGGTTACGCCAGCCGCATGATTGATCCGGCGCTAGGGTATGATTTCACCTATAATTTGAAGCATGAAGGCGTTACTGACTAATTTTCGCACCATAGGTTTGCAACAGGTTGGAATTACTTCTTGAAGTATATTGTCTCGACACCAGCAAACTTGACTGCTTGCGGTCTGATTATCCAGTACTGGCGACCCGACTTAAACGTGGCCATCTGGGTCACTGTCTTCGGCGTCCTGGTCATCCTCACCAACGTAAGTTCGAGCACAGGCATTCTCCAGCCAGGCGACCAGGATTTTCATCTGACCATGGCTGCTTCTAGATTATCCATGTTCGCCATTTTGGCGAGTTGCAATTCTGGCTGAGCATCGCCAAGGTCGCCATCATGGCCGTCCTCATCGTCGGGTGCCTGGTTGTCGCTCTCGGTGGCGCACCCAACCATAAGCGAACCGGATTCACCTACTGGAACGACCCAGGTGCTTTCGCACATTATCTTGCCGATGGCCCCAAAGGCCAGTTCCTCGGCTGGTGGGCAGCCATGGTGAAGACGTGCTTCGCGTACACTGGTACCGAGGTTGTAGGCATGACCTTCGGAGAGACCCCTAACCCTCGAAAGAATATCCCAAGGGCCGTGAAGCAAACCTTCTACCGAATTGTCGTCTTCTACATTCTCAGTGTCATTGTTCTTGGCATGTGCGTGCCGTACAACGACCCAGAGCTGCTTGCCGCCACCAAAAAGTCCACAAGCGGAGGTATGACTCCAGTTCTTCCTCGCCCAACTCATTTGCCACAACAGAGTCTAATTGACTTGTATAGCTGCTTCTCCTTTCGTCGTTGCCTTCAATATGGGCGGTGTCAGAGCCATGGGTGGTTTTGTCAACGCCAGTCTCCTCGTTTTCACATTTAGTGCTGCCAGTACCGGTAAGAAACTCAGTGCGAAATAGCTGTTCATTGCATCCGGGTGCTGACTCGTCTCAATATTCAGACATCTATTGTTCTTCTCGATCCATTTATGGTCTCGCCAAGGATGGGCAAGCCCCAAAAATCTTTGCCAAGGCGCTCGACAACGGCACTCCAATTTGGGCCATTGCCATTTCCTCTATTTTCGTTGGTCTAGGCTACATGAATGCCAGTAAGGATGCCGGCCAAGTCTTCGATTATCTCGTCAGTCTCATCACCATCTTTGCCATCCTTAACTGGATCGCTATTCTCACCTCTTACCTGGGGTTCCGACGCGCAATCAAGGCCCAGGGCATCAGCGTAGAGTCGCTCCCATTCGTCGGATGGCTCCAGCCCTATGGCGCATACTACTCTTTGTTTATTTCGCTCTTGGTTCTCGTTTTCAGCGGTAAGTTCTTCTCTCTAATTCTATCTCGAGAGGCGTGACGAGGCAAGCTGGTGTCTAATGGTGAAACCTTGGCTAATTACTTGTGCTTCTTAGGATATGATGCTTTCATCCCCACCTTCAAGGTTGATCAATTTATTCTCAAGTATTTGGGAACAGTCATCTTCATTGGCAATGTTGTCGCCTGGAAGTTGGTCAAGAAAACCAAGATGCATCGTCCAGAGGAGGTGGATTTGGTCACTGGCCGACGAGAGTTTGAGGAAGTCGAAACCACAGATGACCATAGATGGAACGAGAGCTGGTGGAAGAATGTCGGTGCAAAACTCAGGCTGAGGAAGTAACTTGTTGGATGGGTCAGGACACAGACGGCCAGTAAGCACCTGGTCTTACCTATGCCAGTTGAAGCCCTGCGGAGAGTGGCAATGGGTCATCAGAGTAAATATGTTACTTTTATATAGCCATAGCAAGGCAAGTATTAGATCGCGTATCTCTACGTTTGAAATGTACACAAGAAATCTAGAATTTTGAAGTTCGTTCCGTCTCCTTTACTAATTCCTTTTGGCATTTGAAAGAGAGAGTTCAGAATACAAGCCATGGAACCAGTTATAGGGTATGTGAATTTGCGGCTGACTCAGCAGCAATGCTTAAGTAATGCAATCGATATAGGGTAGCCAGCTCCAGCGTCATTAGTTGCCCGGCCTCGGGCAACCGCGAATGAAAAGCCCACAATAAAATCAGGGGAAGCTTCGGCCAACTTCTCAACCAGCCAGAGGGATCGCAGAACCTCTTTCTTACCTCCACATCCTTCCCCGTAGCAGGAAACCGGTACGTAAAAATAGCCGGCCGCTTACTTGGCCTGTTCGAATGGTTGGCTGTCATGGAGCAACAACCGCCCTCTGCCCCACGGGGAAGTCATCAGGGCTCTCGTCGGTACACGATCCAGAGTAAATTTGGCAATGCCCGCACACCTCGGAGCCGAAAGAATAGGCCCTGCGACATATGCCGCCGACGGAAAACTGCCTGTGTCATCACTGATAAGCCTCCTTGTGAGTCCCATATTTCAATCCGGCTGTCTCTGGGGTAGTTCACATCTACCACCTTATCTCTAGCCAAACAAAGATAGATCGGCAAGTTGGATGTCGACTACTCACTCACCAGCTTGTAGGTCACTTCTGCAAGAGCCGAGGTCTAGAATGTATCTCATCACCGTTGGCACCGAATGCTGCTGCTGGTAGCCCGTCTCCAGAGGAGCCAGCAGGTCAGTTAAGTTTCGGAGAGGGAGTCTTCTCCAACATCGTCGCACCCTCACCCTCGAGTGCTGGAGGGCAAGACTCCACATCCCCTGCCGTGGTTCATTACGGCCTGTCACACGATCCATCAGTCCTTCAGCCAGAAGAAACCGTGGAGGATAAGCCAGCTTCGATGCCTAGTCAAGGTTCGTCCATCGACGAACAAGACACAAGCCAGCCTCTTCATGCACTAGAGGATATTGGGGATAGAACGTCACACTCCATGGGTCCTGCTGCCGAACAGGACCCCCACTTTCTCAGCGCGTTTCGCTCTCTACTTCTCAGCGAGCAGGACGAAATTGATGCCAATATCATCCAAGTCCATGATGGTGGCCAGGGCGTAGGGCGACATCCGGTTCATTTTCTTCTCCTGCTGAATGGTTTTCCCGACCATACCAATAACGCGGTGAAGGCGGCCTCGGACACCATTGAGACCAAGGTTTGGCCTCATGGCCCTGCGCTTGTACGCTTATACTTCAAGCACATCCATCCAGTTTACCCAATCGTTTCTAAAGTACGATTTCTTCGCCGGTATGCGGATGACAGACTGGAATTGCCCGCATCCTTAAGAGGCGCGGTTTATGCGCTGGCATGTGTATTCTGGAATCAAGACCCTCAGCTTACCGATCCTTGCCCATTTCAACAATACGAGCTCGTTGCCGAAGCCCATTCCGCCCTTAGACGCGAATTGGAGGCACCTAACTTGTTCAAGCTGCAGGCTTGTCTCCTCCTCCTGCATATCACGCCGCCAGATATTGACAGTGTGGAAACGCCCGCTACCTGGTTCCTGACTTCGCAGGCCACAGCATGCGCGCAAATGATCGGTCTTCATCGGGACCCAGGCCAATGGAACATTGCCCCGTGGGAGAAGAAGCTGAGGAGGAGGCTTTGGTGGGCAGTATATGCTACAGATTGCTGGTCTGCAGTGTGCCATGGTAACCCACCCCACATTGGGTCCTCAACATTCGACACAACGCCTCTGAGTGTGGATGATCTTCGGTTCGACGAAGATGTGCCTGAGGATTTGCACTACCTCGTTAACCCGGAAGACAGACAGTTCCGCGTCGCTAACAGCGCCCGGTGTTTGGAAGCAGTCAACCTCGCCCAAACCTTGCGAACGATCCTTGATTGTGGCTAGTAAGTGTCTCTCATTCCACATGTAATCCTACATCAACGACTGAATATGACGCACAATTATGTTGGACGAGACCTAACCTCCTTCACAGCGAAGTCAAACCAACCATGGCTGAGCCGCAGGCACAATGCTGCCTGCAAACTGCCAATGATCGGTTGCAAGAATGGCCAAGTCTCGTTCCGCACTGCTTAACGGTGGGATCCAGCCGAGAAAATCCTCACAATGGTACGTACGTCAGCTGCGCAGTAGCACAGCTATTGCATAATATGGGTTGGGTCTTGTGAGTGCTAACAGACGGCCCCCTTCTTCAGGCCCCCTGAACCTATCATACTATGCCGTTCAGGTCCTGCTGTTCCGGGCGCTGATGTCTCCAGCAACACGGGAAGCAAAGGCGACTCCCGACTCAAACCTATCAAAATGGTTTAGCACTGCTCTAGAATCCTTCAAGTCGTTTGCATGCTTTATGGATGAGATCACCGAAGAGGACTTGACAGGCTTCTGGGGGCGCCGTAAGTATTTTCCGGCATCTATCCTATGAATGCAAGCTGACTTAACCCGTCTTCACGAACAGATGCACGGTCGCAGCTGATCCTCTGCGGGAACTTTCTGATCTATCTCTTCTTGCTGGCCTCGAAGCCACAAGACATAGAAGCTGCGTACAGGCTACTTGAAAAGTTCCACCAGTCGCTGCAGCGTCTAGGCGGAACGGAGGATTTGAGTGCCAGGCTTCTTCTTCGTCCCGTAATTCTGCGGATTGACTCTTTTTTCCTCCAAGCAACGGAATTGATAAAAAAGGGTCGGCAGGATATTGTGGCTGAATCCCCTTCAGTAGCATAAGATGGAAAGAGCGAACTCCTACTTCCAGTGGTCATCTCGAATTTCATGCTCCAATCTTTGCATATAGCGTAGAATTTATCACACGATTACCGAGAGTGAGATGTTAAGGCAGGGCTCTACATAACATGGTAAACTATAGAACCTAGGAAGACACAATAGATGTGCCATGGCACAATAGCAAGACTCAGCTGCAGTCTCACACAAAAAATAAATGCGTTACCATCTCGGTGCAGATGGATCTTAGATCACTTGTTCCAAGCTTGCCTTATTTGGCAGGCTTAAAGTCTATATAGAACTGGCCAAGGCTATTTTGACTCCGGGCCTTCTCGTTGAAGTCCTTCAAGATCCAGAGCATTGAACGGCATATTGTGGCCCCATATCTCGTCAAGTAAAGCCCGGAGTGCTCGCTTTTCAGCTGCAACGGACTCCCAACCCTTCTTCTGCTCTCTAATGTTCTCTACTGCTACAGTGATCACATCCATCTCTCCCGGAGGTGTGTCATTCGGCACAGCGGACTGTCCCAGGATCCCAGGGACTGACTTGAGCATGTGCGCAACCGTATCCAGGGTGGCGAACACATCAACTGTCTGCGAGACCAGTTCTGTATCCCACAAAGGGTTGTCAAAAGTAGTGAGGGAAAACAGAGTGTCAGCATTTGACGAGAGCTGCACAAAAGTTGCGATCGGGAGAGTTGTGAACGCGAGGGCACCAAGCGGGAGAAATGTGCGAAACCACCCACTGACTGCCAACAGGCTTCGATGAAAGTTTGAGATGATCTGCATTTGCACTTCAGGGGGTTGATAGTCGCCGAAAGTGCCTACCGCGGCAGAGAAGATGGCCTGCTCCGTCGCAAGAATCGTCATAGCCACGACGGCTGTTTATGTCGAATTAGCGCCATTCATAATAGATAGGGATACTTGGGAAAGAGACGTACTGTTGCAAGCTGCCTCCATCTGAAACGCAGTTTTGACCTTTTGGAGGCGCGACAACGCTTCTTGCCGGTACATCTGTTTGGTGGGGTTATATTCAACTTCAGTCCCATGCTGTCCAAGAAACGGGCTTGTAAATAGCAAATCTTGAAGAATTAGGTGGCAGTGGGCTTGTGCAGCCAGCAATCTATCGCCCGGGCACTCCGGTGTATCAGCGAGTATGGCAAGTGAGTCGTTCATCACCGAGGTCCATTTCAAAGCCTGGACACTACTCTCGTTCTGATTTCCACTGTTAATCCATTAGTTAAGTTTCAACAAAGAGGGAAAATAGAGGCTTGACCTACATAGATGCCAGAATGAAGGCGCCAAGGAGTGCCCTTCGAAGCAGCATTGAGTCCAGCTTAATCACATTGAGTTTCATATCATATACGACTGTTAGGGTGAGCTGTACCCAGGCCGTCAACATTTCTGGTCTTCCATTATGGTGGATCCTATCACTTTCATCAGCCTGCGTGTTTAGCATCAAAGATGAATAGAGCACTGTCACCAACCAGCCTGTAAAACAGATGGATGCCAGCAGAAGGTCAATATTGGCACGTCTCTGGATGATGATCTTCTTTGTGAGTGTCTCAGAGATAGTCTTTCCCATGGCCACCTTCCGCTGCAAGTCCGAGCTTGTAATGAAGATAATGCAGAGGCTAACCATGGGGTATTGGCGACGAAATTGTGCTGGGTCAACTCCCTGGGCTATGTAGATAAATGGAAATCCTTGTAATATAGAAAGCCGAAAACGTGTGAAGCTTGCTTCCATTTCATTATCAGAGAGGTAAACGACTTGGCCATCGTCAGTTATGCTAGGGACATGGTTAGGTGTTTGCTGGAAACCGGAGTCATTTGGTACCCCGATTGATGTGGCCGTATGAGAGATAGGTGTGGAGTAATAGGTTTGAGAACACACGGAAGCAGTAGCGGTAGAAGTTGTGAGGTCTAGGCTCTCTCCAGAACCTATTCTGTTGGTAGTACCAACCAAAGCCATCAACTCACTCAACTGCCTTTCAAGTCTGGCGGTCCTAGATCGCGACTCTTTCTGTACACGCCGCCTTCGGACTGGCATAGTTGGTCGGCATTCCTTATCCAAGCGGCGGCATCTATCAAAGTCGAAAGCACGACTCAGTCTTTTGGCTCCTCACATCACATTTAGCGAATCAGGAGAATCGGAATAGGAAACTCACCGCAGGCAACTTCCGCTTTCAGCTGGATATTCGCATCTGCATTTTACAGCGTGGCAGTTCGTACAAGCGCGCCCATAGAAGGAGATGGCGGTAATGTGACCACTGCCGTCCTCGCCCTGTCCACCACCACGACTTTCCGAAGAGTCGGAATTCTGCGCGACAAGGTCGGAAAACATTGTTTGCACCTGAATCGCAGGTCGGGGCCTGTACCTGTCGGACGGTGTTGGATGGGTTGTCAACCGAGAGCACCGTGATCAGGACGGAGTTAGGCATAAGAGATATCCAGCCCCCCTGGCCAACCGGACGGAGTTGCGGACTTGCGGGTCGTCCTAATTGTGGCTTATGTCGCTCTCCGAGCCGTGCGCTGCTGACATCCATCCTCGTGCCTCCTGTAACTTGGTCAGTCAGCGTCGTTGACCCATTCTATTGGTAGCTTTCCAAACTAACCATCCGGTTCCCAAGCAAGCTAGGCAGATAGGCAGATCACAAGCAGACACAGAGTGCTAAATGGTAATTTTTAGATCAGCTCTATATCATCCGGGTTCGCAAGTAGATACGTATATAATTCACATGCTCCTCAACTTTTTTATTATGAATCTACTTCTTTCCGCCAGCGTCTTCTACCTTCCCTTAGACATCACAGCATTAAATCCAACAGCATCATGTCCAACACCGACAACTGCTCGATCGAAAGCTGTGCAGTCGAGCTCTCGTTTTATGGCTATCGACCAAATTTAGGCGCCAACATCTTTCTCACGGTCATCTACTCTTTGGTCATCAGCGCGGCAGCTATCATCATCCTACAACGGAGAAGAGACTGGCTCAGTTACAACATCTGCATTATACTAGGAAGTGTTTTGGAACTGGTTGGATATGCGGAGCGCATAAAAGCATATTCGAACCCTTTCGCCCTAGATGGCTTCACAATCCAGTATGCTCTCCTTACGATCGCCCCTGTTTTCATAACCGCCGCGTAAGGATTCATGCCACCTTTTCACCTCCACCAAATTCAGACTAATCTAGGAAATAGGATCTATATAAGTATTGGCCAGCTCGCACAAAAGATGGGGAGAGGGTATCTCAACATAAAACCGGGCCTATATCCTCGCATCTTTATACCTTGCGACGTTGTCATTTTGGCCGTGCAAGCAACTGGAGGTGCTCTGACTACCTCCCAGACTTCATCTCCTGAGGCGGCCGCCAAATACAAGTACGGGAAACCTTCCGGTGTCATTGTCACCATCGTCGGTCTCGTCCTCCAAGTTGTCTCACTCACAGTCTTTCTTGTGTTGTTCTCGGCCATTCTGCTTGGGCAAACTAAAAGTAGAGGATTGTGTGAGGCCAAATCCAAGAAACCTGCGGCGTGGACAAAGAGCATGCGTCTTTCAATGTTCATTTATTCCCTAGCAATTGCTTGTATTCTCGTCTTGATTAGGTCTGCATACCGAGTTGCAGAACTATCAAATGGGCTTGACAGCGGGCTTGCCCAGAACGAGGGATTGTTTATTGGATTAGACGGAATGCTGATTGCGCTTGCCACTGTGCTCCTTATAGGATTCCATCCTGTGTATCTACTCAAAGATTAGCTACGCTTCAGCACATTGGCCACCAATACTCCTAAGTCGAAGCAAGGACATCTACAGAACCGATCACCGTACCAATCTTGGGTCAGGTGGGCCTTGGTGGTTGGATCCCCTGAAATAGGCTGACCTTGATGGAATCTGGGGATGGTTTGACTTTGTTTTCCCGGGGAAATAGACGATGGGACTTGCAAGATACTCCGTACCCTTGCAGGTGGTCGGTAGTATTACCCTGATATCCCCTGCCCGAGTTGCAACGGCTTATAATTCTTCCTCCAACGATCTTTCACAGCTCATCCCCACTTGCTACGATCCAGACCATTGGGCTCGATCCACCTCACCTGGTTCCTCCAACCAGTGAATGCACTTAATCTGTTTCAATATTATCTCTGATATTCTGTGCTATTGCTAGGGGCTTCTTATCAATTGGGAAGAAATTGTCTTGGACCATAATATGGCATAGTAACATGTATCAACAATTTCAGAGTGTTACCTGTTCCCGGGTCGCCTTGAGCCCTCACGATGCATAGAACTCTCAAGGATGGAAGAAAATACATATGAGTGCCGTAATAACCGACGGGATGATGGCGGGGGAGTTCAGGGCTACGAGACTGGGGTTGCAGGATCATAGCCTAAATCCGAGCCTAGTATGCTCTGCTCGTCAAACTACATGCGCTCTCAAAATATCTTGGGAAATTTGGCCGATTGGGACGTCTAATGGATTCCTTTCATATATATGCCGTGAAAATGGCCATTGATGCCGCTAATTGGTAATTCAGCCAAGACCTTCAGTCCCAGCAGACTAAATTACCATGCCTTCTATCCTCAGATGGAGCATTCAGCTCTCCTATGTCGCGTCTCTGGTACTCGCAGCAACTGGGAAGAGACCCTCGGTTGCCTACAAAGACTGTCAAAAGAAAACAGACAATCCGCTGGATGGTTGCCCTGAGGGCACCATTTATGTAAGCAACGAGGATACAACAGCAGACTTTCCCACCATCCAAGATGCCGTTCATTCACTGCCAAACGATACGACTCCATATGTCATCCTCATCAGCGCTGGTATTTACACAGAGCAAATCAACGTCACTCGCTCCGGTCCCGTTACTCTTCTAGGTCAGTCTGACCGGCCCTGGAACGGAGAAGTGTACTCCAACGTAACATACAATGAAAACCCCCAAAACGAGGTCCAGGTATACTGGAACGCAGCCAACTCGGCCACGTACCCCGACAATTTGTATACCAGTGTCCTGGCGGTCGGCCCAACATACAACGCTACCCAAACTGGCGCTGGCCCAACAGGCTATCCCGTTCCAGCGGATACTCCGTTTGGGTGCTCTGACTTCAGGGCTTATAACATTGACTTCCGAAATGAGTTCGCCCCTCGCGCTGCTGGGCCTGCCCATGCTGTCGCAGTTGGATATGCAAACACGGGCTTCTATTCTTGTGGTTTCTACAGCTACCAAGACACCGTGAGTGAGACCTCTTCTGCAGGGTCCTTCCTCAGCCTCCCGCTAACAAGAACAGGTCTATATCGGAAAGAAGGGCAACTCGGTCATGTACGACTCCGTTATTGCGGGCCAGACTGATTTCCTCTACGGTTTCGGCACTCTCTTTGTAGACAAGTCCACTCTGCTGCTGCGTAGCTGCGGCGGAGGCATCACGGCTTGGAAAGGGACCAACACGACGTTCCCCAACAAGTACGGGGTTTACATCGCAGACACGAACATCATCGCCACAAACACGACTGTGCTGCAGGACTCCAAGGGGAAATGCTCCCTAGGCCGCCCCTGGAACTCGCTGCATCGGTCTCTCATGATGAACAGCTACCTGGACGAAACAGCCCTTCCTGCAGGGTACACAACGTGGGGAGGGACCAACTTCGACGAGCATACGACCATGGCACTGTACAACATGAGGGGCCCTGGAAATAACGAGCAGGCTCAGCGCAATGGGAATGTCACGCTGGTGTGGGACAAGGAACAGGCGCTGCCGTACGCGAGGCCGTTGAGTGTCTTTATGACGGCTGAAGGGGAGCAGCCGAATGTGGATTGGATTGACCCCGTGGTTCATGTAGGATGCAAAAAATCGCAGTCGTAGATAGATCTCAATCTGGTATATCATGAATAGCACCATGCCTTATTTTACCAACTGTGAAGAACGTTTGAAACCAAGTCGAGTCGAATCATTCCCCAAGTGTTCACTCAGACTTGACGCGGGGCCGACGCGCTAGGTACATGTAGGCCCTGTAACCCCAGAAATCATAGGAGGGGGCACACAGCTTCGAGCTCAATCATACCTCGAGTCTCTCGGGGAAAACAATATGAATCACGTGGTGATTAACGGTCTGATTTCAAAGAATCAAAGAGAAAGGATATTCGCAGATCGCAATTCTCGCCATGGTTGCTTGCGTCTATCTTGCCTGATCTGCTCCGTTGGGAGATGGAGGTTCCGGGAAGAGTGGCAAATTCAGGCGCCTCGGTACTTGGTAAGGCATCTGTGCACGCCAAGCAACGTGTCATCCCATCTCAGGCGTCGCGATTCAACATGAAACAATGACATGACAGACTGGGAGATTGCTTGGTAGTTTGTCCAAGCCCATCTATTGCGTCATTGGCGATCCAGCTCTGTGTGTTGTAACTTGTGTGCATGCACGATTGAGCACTGCCCTGTGCTGACGCGACTGGTGAGAATTGAGATGCACCTACCCTGTACCACATCGTAACAACCATAACAGGCCAGAATAGCATCGCCACAAGTAAAGAAAGAGGTTGACGAATATTCCTTTCGTAGTGGGGAGTGAATAAATTAAAGAAAGACACACTCACCTGTTGAATTATAATAAGTTGGGGTTGATGATACAGCATTCTTTGGGTCTCCAAGGTTTCCACTCCGATCATGGCTGCGTTTTTGCGTCGGTTCGTGGCTCTCGAATCTAACAACCTCACACATCCATTTTTTCTTTGAATTTTCACTAATAAAATAATCTTTGATATAATCTTAAAGGCACTAAATACGGGCCGCCGGGAGGAATCTGAAGACAAGCATTGTATCATTTCGTCTTTCGGTGTGAAGCCGGCATTGGACGTGGAATAAATTGAACAAACAAGGCCGGCATCGGATCTCTCGGTTGAATCATGGATGTATGCCTAAAAATAGCCACAGCGTTCACTGTGCACGGACCTAATCGCAACAAGCTGACAGTGGGCTTTCTTGCGTTGGGCATCATTCCAGGTAATTCTCGAGCGATGCGCGCTGCGTGTGGCGGGCAGAGTTTGCGGCACAATTGGAAGCAGGCATACAGGCAGGTCCCAGGCAATGTAAGACTCCAGCCGAAAGAGATGAAGTTTCAAGTAAGTTTTCATTAACTATGTAATTCTTGGTACGGGCGGAAAGCAACAGACAACAGGGGTGGGGAGAAAGGTTGGTCTTGTGGTGGGACAATCTCGCCATTCTTCGCGCGCGGTGTGAATATGGAAGCATGTGGACGAGGGTATATGTTTCATCAGTTGATAGATACCATGGCTGCGCATGAGACACGGTCATTTGCCTCTGGAAGAATGAATAGAACAGCGCTGGGTTTTATTTTTCTCCTGGTTCATGCAAAATAAACATCGCTCGGCCACGGAGTTTGAAGTGCACTGACGATTTGATGATAATTGGGTCCACGGCTTGGGTTCCAGTCGGCACGCGCCTTGAGCAAACAAGCCACATCAATTCTTGTTGACGCTTTGAATTGATGAATCAGATTTACCCAGTGAGTCAATCGGTCTGGAGGATACACGAGATGTAGGCCAGGGAGTCCAAAGGCTGAGTTCATGTTGGCATGTCCATCTACTTTCGTTAGTACAGGGCAAGGCCGGGGGCTGCTGTGAATTAATTAATGCTCGCCACCGCTGACCTGACCAGATTTGCAGGGAGACTGGCGCTGACCCAGCCCACGACGGAGGATGCTGATGACCAGAATAAATATTGCACCGCCAGCATGTGTCTTGTGGGCCGCCACAGGGACTCCTCCGTCTGGAGAAGGGGACACCACACGCGTTGCTGGGGCTTCCAGAAGGCGGACTGGGAGCCTCTGAAACAAGTTTGGCATCTGGCACTCTGATTTGTCCGTGTCTCTGGCTTGATCGGCCCCCCATGAGAGGCGGATGTCGAGGGTGTTGATCCGGTCCGAGCCCCATTCTGCTGCAACCTGGCAGCGTGCTGATATATCTAAGCTCGCCCTCCCTCCCTCTCTGAGGCGGCGACTTGGCATACCAATATTCTGTGAATAATTGAGTGTCCGGTGAGAGCGCAAAGATGCAGGCCATCTTGTCTACCGTCTCGACTGCGATCATCCCGTCGACTCCTGCAGAGCCTCCTGCAGCCCCCGGGTGGGGTTATGAGTGCTATCCGGGGACGCTGTGCGTCTTCCCTCGCTGCAGGTTGTGTTGCTACAAGTTCGAGGAGGGTGATGATGCTATCATAGGTATGTCTCCAAAGTTCCGGTCCCTCCCCCCTTAGAAGAACCCCCTACTGATTGAACCCCTCCAGTCACGTCGGATTATCGACTGTCGGCCCCCTTCCAGTACTGGTTCGATGAGCGACACTTCGACGAAGAGCTGAACAGGCCCATCTGGTGCTGCTCAGCAGCATTCGGATGGATCCGAGCCGACGAACGAGCCATCGCCTGCCACAAGAAATGCACCGACATGTTCAGCCACCTCCAGCCATCAGTCGCCTTCGAGGCATTTATTCGACAGCAGGACACCATGGCCAGCATGATCGACGCGGGCGACGACAACTTTTCCGGTCTGACGGTAGACGACGCGTCTTTCAAGAACAACCTCGACCGACTCCACGAGTCGACGGTGCGGGCCACCATCGACGAGACCTCCCCGGCGGAGAACCCAACGGCTGGACCGGCGGGCGAGATTGCAGAACCAGAGAAGATGAAGAGACCAGAAGGCCGACTGCTGACGTCCAGCATCTACTGGTACGAGCCCCCCGGCGAAGCTGAGGACACGCGGCGACTGGAGCGCACCAAGAGGCTTCTCGCGCCTGCGCTGAAAAAGGCCATGGACGCGAAGGATCGTCTTCCGCTCGACATCTGGACAAGGATCGCCGGGGACCTGGTGCACGAATACGCCATCTGCAGTCTGCTCAATCTCGAATACACGGGCAACTCGCAAGTGAGCCTTGCCGATAATATCTACGCGACCTACGTCACCATCGACGGTCGCAAATACGTCTCGCGCCTCACAAACTCGCCCAGAGCGAACAACAGGCTCGTAATTAATGTCAAGCACAGATCGCCTAATGACGGACTGTACATAATGGAGGACCACCTCGGAATACGCAAAGTCCACATCTCTCAGAACCCGCCCAAGTACGACGACCCAAAGGACCGCACAACCTGGTGGCGTGTTTATCCTATCGGCACGTACGACGGGATGCTCGAGTTTAGCTCGGATGTGAGTCCTCTTCCCCTTTGTTCTTTTTCTATTCTTGCGTATACTGACAGCTCGCAGGGCATTAAACTCCAAAAGGTTCTCTGCGACAATCTATTCAAGAACTGCTCATGGTCGGAACCTGTCTCTCCAATGGAGCTTGCTGACATGTCGTTCCTTTACGTGGACTGGGAGATGCCTGTCTCGAGATTGCTGCCAGTCACCCTCAACGAGGACGACTGCACAGGATACTCAATCTGCTGGACGTGGTCAGCCACCCAGAGGAAGAAGGGCGCCGTGCTCCAGATCCACGCCCACCGGCCTGGCGAGAGCCTCGACTTCTACAATGACACTGTCCACGACGACGAGAAGCTGTTCTGGACCTACGTCCCTCTTAACAACGGAGAGCGCGTCAACGAATTGTGGAGGAACCGGGGCCGTGGCTATTTTGACATTACTTTTGCGGTAAGACATCTCATTCCTCAGTGCATCATACGTGACAGCCTACTAACTTGACCTGATAGTTCCGAACCTCGCTGGGACGAACTCTGTTCGTCGGGCCATACAGCGACTCCGAGTTCCAACGCAACGGTTGGAGCTGTGTTGTGAAACCCTCCCGAACGGAACCTGACCGCATCTGGGTCGACTATCTCACCGCCGACGGTGATACCGTCACCCGTATCGTTGGGCCCAGGCGCAAGCAGGACCCGGATGGATTGCCACCCGTCCACGCTACTTTCGCCCCGGCCCCCTCCTTCCAGTCTGTCCACTCCGGACCAGACACCCTGTTCTACTCTGCCGCTTCTCTTGACGAGGTGAGAGAGATCGTCCCCTGCAGGATGAACAACAGCCCCATCTCCAGAATCACGGGCTTGCTCTTCCGCTACCAGAATGGTTTCGAAGCCACGGTCGGGAGCTTCCGCCTTGACTGCGCCGGTGAGCCCATCAAGACCACCGAGTCCTGGGGTCTCTTCCTGGGCATCAGCAAGCTGAATGGTGTCCGCTACGTCGGGGAAGTATCCGTCCTCCCCGCTGAGGACCAAGACTCCCTATGGTGGGAGGTCTACCCATGGCGTGGAAGCATCGTGTGGTGGTTCAACAGGATGGAGTCCGCCATCCATCACAGCGATGAGGACATCATCATCAAGCCAAACCCTGAAATTGGCGAGGCCTACAAGCTGGAGATTGAGAACCTCGGCCACGGCAGGTCGTACTCGGCCCAGAGGAACTCGATGAGAAACTCTATGAGAAGCTCGATGAGGAACTCGATGAGGAACTCTATCCCAGTCGAGGCCCGCGTGCCGAAACCAGTGCAGGAGATCGTCATACCAATCCAGGCTGATACCATTCTTGAAGATGACCAGATCTCTGAATATTCTAGCGAGATTGGTGATGACTGCCCAGAGTTCGACCTGAGGTCTTCCGACGATGATTCCTCAGAGTACAACTCCGACCTCTGCAGCGACGCAGGCTCCGACGCCGGCGCAGAGCACTACAACTTCCCGGTGACCGAGGAGCTTGTCAAGGGTGGTACCGATGTTGCCAAGGATTACCAGATTGATAACTTCGAATGGCTCAGCCAGGACAATCGACTCACCCTTTCATGAGATTGCATTTTTGGAGTTCGAGCGGTGTAGCATTTTAGAACATAAGATACCATGTGCAATTTTCTTTCTTTTGTTCTTCACTTCTACTAGACCTATTATTTAACTAGATATTATTTGTATAAATTCTACGAGTTGGACCCGTGTTTCTTCTTGCCCTAAGCATCTAATTGTCGCGTCATTCTCCCAACCCCAATTAGCCCAAGTGTTGGATTACATCACCTTGCAAGTAATATCATGAAGTGCATGTAAACGGTGAGTGTGACTGGCCACACCGTCCCTCAGTGACAATTTGGTGTGATACCCCTGCAATCATTGATGCCCCCCTGCTTCGCGATACGACCGACACGACGACCATCATCACCCTTGCTTAAGATTGGTGCAAGCGAAATGCGTTCCATATCAGCATCACCCGACGCAGCATTATATCTCTATGTCACGGGGCTGTTCTATCTAGCGATGTGTATATAAACATCCTCGACCGGACGGTTGAGTTTTAATTTTTAATTTTATTATCATATTACGCATGAGCTCTACATAAATCATTCTTCCGCATCTAATCATGACTTCTCACAAGCCATCTACCCTTGCTCTTCCGGATGGCCGCACCTTGTCATACGCCATGTACGGCTCGTCTCTCATAAGCTCAACCCACATCCCCATCTTCTACTTCCATGGCTTCCCCTCCACTAGGATCGAGGGCGCGCTCTGGGACGACACGGCCAAGACCCTGGACGTGCCGCTGATCGCAATAGACCGTCCAGGGATGGGCTATTCCACTCTCCAGCAGAACCGCAAGCTCCTCAACTGGCCCGACGACGTGCTGGCCCTGGCAGACCACCTTGAAGTCAAAAAATTCGGCGTCTTGGGCGTGTCCGGCGGCGGGCCTTATGCCCTGGCATGCTTGAGCGCCATCCCACAGGGGAGGCTCAAGATCGGAGCGACGGTATGCGGGGTGTACCCATTGAACCTCGGAGCTCAGGGTATAGTGTTTCTGAGCAGGGCCCTCTTCTGGGGAGGGAAATGGCTCCCGCGCGTGACTGCCGCCGTCGTGGATCATCAAGTCGGCCAGGTGGCGAGGGACCTGGACCACCCGGAACGGTTTGCGGCCAAGATCAAGCAGCAAATGGTTGCTTCGGGGCCAAAGGTGGATAAGGATCTCTTGGGCGCGAAACTGAAGGATCCCGCTTGGGCTGATACGATTGTCGAAGCGTTACGGCAGAGCCAGAGAGAGTCGGGATGGGGGACCTCGATCGACGCTGGTATTCTCGGAAGCGATTGGGGATTTCCTCTGACCCAAGTGGATGGTAAAAGACTCGTAATGTGGCATGGTGTGCTCGATGCAAATTCTCCTGTGAGGATGGCCGACCAAGCAGCAGAGATAATACATCCAGCTACTTATCATCGACTGGAAGAAGAAGGGCATGCTAGTCTAGGTTATGGTCGAATGGTAGACATACTAAGTTCGCTCCTCATCAAGTCGAAGTAGGCAAGGAGTTAATGTGATAGTATCTTGGAAAGATAAAGCTATAATAATAGTAAATATATATATTAATACTAAAAGTATAATATCTAATTATAAAGTATAAAATAATAAGGATAAAAGATTTATTATAAACTACCTTAGTTTATTAATTTAAACTTAAAAAAATTACCTCTTTTTATAAATAAATTTCCTTTAATTAAATATATATACTTATAATTAATTTAAAGCTTTAGATTATATTTCCTATTAAACTAAAGTACTTCTTTTATCCTTTTTCTATTATAGCTAGAAGGTATTATACTATAAAGACTTTAGGTAATCTTTAAGTAGTACTTAATTAAGCTTATTATACTTTCTAAGTATATACTTATAATATACTTTATTTAATTAATTTATACTTTAATTAATATACTCTTTAATTAAAAGGCTTTAATTTTATTAATTTAATATAGTTTTTAATTAAATACTTATAAATTATTATATTAAGTATTATATATATTTATTATTAATAAAGTATATAAAGTATTTAATAAATATATAATTTAATTTAATCTCTTTAATAACTTAAAGGCTTATTATATTAATTAATAAGTAAGAATATTTTTACTTATTAATTAACTTTCCTTATAATTAACTTATTAAAAGTTAAGAGATAATATAATAATTTTAGAAGCTTTTTACTTTATAATTTAAAGTACTTAAGAGCTCTTTATCTTTTAACTTTATAATTAAAAGCTTTAAATTCTCTTTTTTTCCTTTTTAATTTACTTAATATAATAGTTAAGATATTTACCTATAGTAAAAGAGATTTCTTAAAAATATATCCTAAATAATATTATATTTAAAGTATTAAGAAAGTACTTTTAAAAGAATTAACTTTTACTTCCTTAAAGGAGGAGTACCTTAAGTTTAATAACCTAAAGTACTTTTAACTCTTAAGTAATAACTAAAATAAAGATCTCTTTTTTAAGCTTAAAGGTTTAAATTCCTTTAATTTAATTACTTCTCTACCTCCTCCTTTTTACTTTTATAAGAGGTATTAAAAAGATAAAAAGGAGAGTAATTATAATTACTTTTATAAAAGCTTCTTAAGCTCTTTAAGCCTTAAAAGTCTATATAATAATCTTTATAAGAATTACTTATAATCTCTTACTTAAGGTAAGGATAAAAGTAAATAATATTATAATTACTTAAGTAATTAAGCTTAATATTATTTATACTATAGTTAGTATAATTATATATATTAAACTTAATATATATTCTCTTAAACCTTTTTATACTTTAGATTTATTAATTAATAGCTTTTAGTTTAACTTTAATTCTCCTTATTAGGAAATAGCTATTAACTTTATAATATAATAATACCTATAGCTTTAAGAAGAGGTTATAAAGGTACTTTTATATACTCTTTACCCTTTTAAATAAAGATAACTTTACTTTAATAAGTTTAAAGTTTAAAGGAGAAGCTTAATAAAGCTTATAAAGTACTAAAAAGTAATTAATTATTTTATATAATACTCTTTAAAGTATTTTTATATTTTAATAAAAGCTTTTTATTATATTATTCTTATAGCTTTATAAATAAAGATTAAAGTTTATATTTTTATATTTCTTAAATATTAAAGAGTTTAATATTAGTATTTTACTTTTAGTTATTTTAAAAGGGTAACTTACTATTTACTTATATAATCTTTTAATATAATAAATATATATATTAATTATATATACCCCCCTTTATAATAACTCTTTATAAGCTTTATTAATTTAATATAAATATATAATTATAATATAATTTATAATATTAATTTTTCCTTAATATACTTATAATTACTAAGTTTAAAAGCTCTTTAAAGTATTTAAATTATTATCTTAAAAGTACTTTAATTAACTTATTAATAAGTATTTAATTTATTAAGAGATATATTATAATAAAGCTCCCTTATTAAAACTTTTAATAAAACTATATATTATAAATATTAATATAATAAAGTTAAGTATTTATTTTTTTATACTCTCTTATTACTAATTATATAATCTATAAGTTATTATACTTTATCTTAAAAGCTTAATTAAATATTAACTTTAAGTTCCTAAATAACCTTTTTAATAATATAGTCTTATAAGTAATCTTATTTAATATAAGTAATTCTAACTCTATAGATAAAAGTATTATAATTAGTTAATATATTATTTTCTATATAATTAAATTACTAAATAAGCTTATAATCTAGCTTTATAATAATTATCTTATCTTTTTATTATTTATAAAGGAGGTATTACTTATAATTATAAGAGCTTAAGCTTTAAGTCTCTTACTATATTAAAAAGAGAGTTATTTTATATAAAAGAGATATCTTAATACTTAATCTATAGCTTTTTAATACTCTTCTCCTAGATTTATTAAGAATTAAGAGAGAAAGGTAGTTATAAAGGCTATATCTAGATATATTATAATAGCTATATAAAGAATTAACTTAATTTTCTTTTAATATAACTTTATCTCTTATTTAAAGGCTATATTATTATACTTTTTATACTCTTTAAGAGGGATTAATATTATTAAGAACTAATTTCCTTTAATTAGTTAAAAGTACTTTATAATTTTCTAGATATAGGTATTATAGTAAAGATATACTTTCTAGTTCTTTTTATCTTAAATAATCTAAATTCTAAGAAATTATTATATATTACCCTTAAAGGTAATCTTATATACTTTTATTATTTAGTTTAAAAGCTCTTCTTTATACTTTCTATCCTTATTATAATAGAGTATAATAATATTATTAATATAGAATAAAATAAAGACTTTTTAATCTTTAAAATAATAAAGATAAAGCTCCTTAAAGTACTTTTTAAAGTTAAGTTTCTTAAAGGTAAAAGAGAACTTTTAATATTAAAGAAAGAGAGTATCCCTTAGCTTATATAAGGCCTTAAAGAGCTTTAAGAGATAGC
>CABFOC020000071.1:0-45147 GCA_902141235.2 Clonostachys solani
TTTTTATACTAAGTATTTATATTATTAATTAAGAATAATTACCTATTTATTTTTAGAACTATTTATTTATACTTAGGTTTTTAGCTAAAGTATTAGCTCTTCTATTTTCTAATCTCTTTAATATATAATTTTATAATTAAATTTTAATAATATTTAGTATAATATATTTATCTCTTATTAAGCTATTATATTATAGTAAAATATTAAATATTTTTATAATCTATATAGACTTTTACTTTATATTATATTCTTAAAATAATAATATTTAAATTCCTTAAATATATAATAATAATTATAAATTCCTTATTATAAATAAAGTAGTTAAGTTCTACTTATATAGTTTCTTTTAAGAAGAATACTATAAGGTATAATACTTTATTATTATCTTCCTAATTAAGTTATATACTAATTATAAGTTTAATATATTAATTTTAAGTTTTACTTCCTTTATAAGATTAAATATTTATAATATAGATTTTAATAAAATTTAATTCTTTATTTTATTAAATACTTTTTTATTATTTTATTTTTTATTAAATTTTATTCCCTTTTTATAATATTATATAGGGTATAATAATCTTTCTATAGTTTTAATAAATTATTAATAGTAATTAATAAATTTAAGAAAGGCTTATACTTTTTTAATAATATTTAATACTTTTTAATCTTTAATTATAATAATCTTATCTTTCTCTATTTAGATTTTATTTAATTAAATAGTATATTTTAAAAAGTTAATTTCTTATATATAGAAATAGCTTTTCTTTAATTCTATAAAAGTTTTATTTCTTTTAACTTTCTTAAGACCTTATAGATATACTCTTTATAAGTTTTTAAGTTATTAAAAATATTAAAATATTATTAAGATAAATAATTATAAAGATATTAAAATACTTTAGAGTACTTAATTAATTATTTATTAAAATATTATAAGTATATTTATTAATCTAAAGAGTATTATAAGATATTTATATAAGTTAAACTTTATTCTAAAAGCTATTTTCTATTTATCTTTTTTTTAATTTATATTAAGTTATAAGCTCTCTTAAGATTTAGTATAATAAATTACTATTTACTTTATAATTAATCTCTAAGTTCTATAATTAATAATAAAGATATTTTATCTTTATATATAATCTTATTAAGCTATTAATAATCTATAATAAGTTATAATTTCCTATTTTTCTTTAATATAAATATTATAAAGTATCCTATAGATAAAGTTAATAATTATATATAGCTTTTTATTAATATATTATTAATATATTTATAAAGTATTTATAGTTAAGGTTTTATAAGGTTATATAGCTTATAAAAAGCTAATTCTTCTTTATTAATAATAGAGATTTTATAGTTTTATTAATTATACTTTAATAACTTAATATTAAGAGTCTCTTTAAATAATTTCTTATAAGTATAATACTCTTAGGGAATATAATCTATTTATTTATCCTTTAATATTACTTTTATTATTTATTTATTATAAGTTTCCTTATCTTATAAATAATTCTTAATATTATACTCTCTTCTTTAAGGGTTAATTATTTATACTTAATCTATAAAGTTTATTTTATTATATTTTTTATTAGTATTTATAAAAGTTACTTCTTTTTATTATTACTTCTCTTTATCTTTATAATATTAACTTTTAAATTTAAGTATAAGTTCTATTTCTTATTTCTATATTTAAGTTAATATTCTTATTATATATTATAATTCCTAATAAGATATTTTCTTTATTATATTAAGTTATAGTACTATTAAGACTATAATTATTATATTTACTTACTATATTAAGTTATTATCTTTTATTTTTATAATAATACTTTTAATTATTAAGGAGTATTATACTCTTTTAGTACTTAATAAAATTTTAATTTTCTTTAATCCTAGGTTAATATATAAGAGTATCCCTTTACCTTATATAATTAATATATTAATTAATTAGTAGGTTTATATCTCTTAACTATAGAATACTTAGTATAATATTATAAGTATTAATTTATATAATATTATAGGAAATATTAAAGTTTTTTCTATTAATCCTAATTATAAGATAATTAATCTTATAGTTAATAATCTTATTATTATATTTAAACTTTATTCCTTTAATATTAATAATATTATAGGGTTTCTTCTTTCCCTTCTATAATAATAAGTATTAATTAATTACTATTAATAAGATATATTCTCTTATACTCTATAGTTTATTATTACTATAAGTTAATTCCCTTTAATCTTAATATTAATAATAATATTATATAAGCTTCCTATTTTAATAGCTTTTAAGGTCTTTTAATTAATTATTATATATTATACTATAGCTCTTTTATAGATAATTATTATTATTTTTTACTTAATTAACTTATTTATTAAGAGCTATTACTTCTATATTAAGATAGTTTTTACTTTATTTCTATTTATTTATAGAGGTAATACTTTATTCCTCTATTTTACTATTATCTTTATTATTTATTAAAGATAATATATCTTATTTATAATATTATTATAGCTCTTCTTCTTATATTTAGTATTATTAAAGATATAGTTTAACTATATTAAGATTATTATCTTTATCTTTATTATATTAAGTATAATCTATTTACTATTTAAGTAGTTTTTATACTTTTAATCTTAATATTATTTAATTCTATTATTATATATATATATTATATAATCTTTATATTCCTTTTCTTTATACTATTATTTAATCTTAAATTCTTTATAGATTTTATATTAAGGTTTATAATATAAGTTAATTAATACCTCCTTAATATTATATTTAATAAGGTATTCTTCTAAGTCTTCTTTAAAGATAGTATATTAATTTATTCTATATTATAGATAGGAAAAGTATTATACTTATTCTTTAATATATATAGTAAATATAATTCTATTTACTTATAAAAAGAAGTTATTTTTTATCTTCTTTTTCTAATATATTCTATAGTTAGTATTATAATATAATATTTATAATTCTTTATTATAGTTTTTATTATACTTATCTTTAAGTAGGTAGATATATTATAGATTTATCTTTAATATTTTATTATTTATTTAGTTATTCTACTATAGAGTATTAAGATATTTAATATATTAAGGTCTATTCCTTTATCTTCTATTAATAATAGATATAAACTTCTTTATATTTTATTTAAATTATATTCTTATTTATAGGTATAATATTTTTTCTTCTAGGTTTAATAATATAAATCTATTTTTATAGAGAAATATATATTTATAGGTTATAAGTAGTCTATAGCTTAAGACTTCTCCTTTTTTAAGTTTACTTTATAACTCCTTAAATATTTCTTTAATTTATTTTTATTATTCTTATATAATATTAACTTTTTATCTATCTTCTTTATTTACTATCTTATAGAAGATTAATATAAGTTATATAGAGAACTTAAGGATTTAAATAATATCTTTTAAGTATTCTTTCTTTTAAATTATTCTTAAAGTTCTAGTATTACTTTTCTAATTACTTTAAGTTATTTCTTTCCTTTAAGTATAAGCTTTTAGTCCTTTTTATCTTTCTTTAATTTCTTATAATAAATAGTAATATATTTAACCTTATTATAATTAAAATACTTATATTTTTCTATAGCTTTTAGCTTTATAAGATTAATATATATTCTAAAGATTATAGTTCTTAGTTTATATTTTTATTAAGGTCTTTTAGTATTAATATAAACTATTAGTTATTATTTATAAGTTTACTATTAATATTATTAATTATTAATTCTTATAATTATAGTTATATATTTATAGATACTTATTAGCTTATTTTCCTTATAGAGTTCTTCTTAGACTTTTTTCTTAAGCTTATTAAAGTAATAAGATATAATATACTCTTAGTCCTATTTAGTCTTTATTAATAGCTATAGGTATTAAGTATTAAAGGTTAAGGTTAATTTAGTTTAAGTAAGTTAATTAATATTATATTTTAATTTCTATTTCTTATTTTAAATTTTAAAGATTTACTAAAAAGTCTTTATAAAGTATTTAAAGCTTATTATAATATTTATAGTTTATTAAGTATTACTTTTATTAAGGTATTCCCTTATAGTAAGTTTAAACTAATTAAGTATAATTTCTATAAGGTATAAGTATATATAAATAACCTTTCTTATATTATTATTAAGTATAATAAGGAAATAGTTAAAGTATACCTTAAGCTAAATAATAAACCTTTATAATTTAGCTTAAGTTTTATTAAATAGCTTAAGTATTAATAATTTAAGTAATTATCCTAGCTCTCTTCCTTAAGTAATAATAATAACTTAAGCTTAGAGATTAGTATTTATAGTAGCTTACTATCTTATTAAGTTTATTATAGTAATTAGGTTTCCTTAAAGTTTAATAAGGTAAGCTTAAAGTTAAATAATCTATTTATAAAGAAGCTAAACTTCTAAGTTAGTATTATTATCCTCTTTATTATTACTATTATTACTATCTTTATTTATAATATCTATAATAGTAGCTTAATTAATAGTAGTAGTAAGTATATTATTTTAGTAAATAAGAGGAACTATAGTAATTATAATATTTTTTATTTATTATATAGTAATTAAGATAAGGTAATTATTTAAATAAAAGTTATTAATATATAATAGTTAATAGATTTATATTAAATAAGGTCTAAGGTAAGTTAAAGGTATAATTAATTAAAGTATTATTTTAAGAGGGTAATTAAGTTATCTTAATACTATATAAGTTACTATTAATATATAAGTATTAAAAGTTAGTTTTAATAAAGGTAATAGTAATTATATTAATAACTATCTAGGAGAGTATTCTTATCTAGAAATAAATATATATATAGTAGAAGCTTTATTAAAGCTTTATTAGTTTTTACTTAGACTTTATTTTACTAAAGTAAAGTTAGTTATTATTAATTACTAAGGTAGATCCTATTAATCTACCTTATATATAACTTCCTATAGCTTAATAAAGGCCTTTATTTATAATAAGTTTAATTTATTACTTAGCTTTATTATTATAATATTTTTTTAAAATAAGTAGACTTTATCCCCTTCCTTTAAGATTAATCCTTTTAATCTTATTTATTATAATATTTTTTTATTCTTTATTATATAAACCTTAATTTAACTTATATTTCTATATATAATAAGTATAATATTTCTTTATAAGTATAATAATAAATACTATAAGTTTATTAAATTCTAATTTACTTAAGAACTTTAATTTATAATTATAATTTATATATATTAATAATAATTAAGTTAATTCTTATATTATATTATTATATATAATTTATATTATAAGTAATAATTA
This sequence comes from Clonostachys solani, assembly GCA_902141235.2. Classification (NCBI taxonomy): domain Eukaryota; kingdom Fungi; phylum Ascomycota; class Sordariomycetes; order Hypocreales; family Bionectriaceae; genus Clonostachys; species Clonostachys solani. The sequence goes on from CABFOC020000071.1 coordinate 5,302, forward strand.
TATCTAATTATCTTATTTATAGTTAATATATACTTATAAGTATTATTTAATATTTAGTTTAAATATTCTATTTATTTATTACTTTATAAGTAGTAAGCTATTAAGAGCTTATACTTTATATCTATTTATACTATAAGTAATTACTAGAACTTAAAGGTAAATATTATTCCTCTATTTAATATTATCTTATTAAGTAGTTTATAATTTATAATTATATATTATAAGACTTAATATATAAAGTCTTTTATAAAGCTTATTTCTTTATATAGTATAAATTATTTATACTTTATAAGTTTATTAATAATTATTAAGATATTATTATACTTTACTTTAGTTATAAGTTCTTTAAATAGTAATAATTTAATAATATAGTTAAAGGATATTAATTACTATAGTTATTTTAGTATTAAGATTAATTTAAGTTCTTTATATAATTTATATTATATTAATTAATTATATATAAATATTATATTTTAAACTATAATTTATATTTCTTTTTATAAATTAAGGTAATTATAATATTATTTAATTTTATTAAAGGTCTTATTAATTCCTTAATATCTTAAAAGTAAGTACTTATAGACTTCTTTAATAAGTATTATTCTTATTTCTTATTATAGTTTCTTTAAGTTAGAAATAATCTCTATTTATACCTTAATATATATTATTTCCTTAAGTATAGCTTTAAGGGATTTCTATATTAAATATCCTTTATTATTTATTAAGAATAACTATTTATTAATCTTTAGTATTATTTTCTTATATTCTATTTTTTAGCTAAGGGTATTAGCCCTTCTATTTTTTAATCCTTTTTAATATATAATCTTATAATTAAATTAAAATAAGTATTTAATATAGTATATTTATCTTCTATTTAGTTATTAAGTTATAATAAAGTACTAAATATTCTTATAATTTATATATACCTTAACTTTATATATTATTCTTAAATAGTAATATTTAAATTCCTTAAATATATATATAATAGTTATAAATTCCTTATTATAAATAAGGTATTTAAGCTTTATATTATATAATTTCTTTAAATAAAAGGCTATAAGGTATAGAATTTTATTATTATCTCTTTAATTAATTTATATATTAATTATAAAGTCTAAAGTATTAGTTTTAAATTCTACTTTCTTTATAAGATTAAATATTTATAATATAGGTTTAAAGGTTATATTATTTTTAATATTAATAAATATATCTTACTATTTAATAGTTTATTTAAATATATTATCTTTTTTTATAAGATTATATAGAGGTAAAGTAATCTTCTTATAATCTTTAATAAATTATTAATAATAATTAGTAAATTTAAAGAAAACTTATACTTTTTTAATATTTATAGGTTTTTTCTATTTAGTAATTATAATAATTTTTCCTTTTTCTATTTATATTTTATTAAGTTAAATAGTATATCTTAGAAAGTTAACTTCTATAATAAAGAATTAACTTTTCTTTAATTTTATTAAAAAGTTAATATCTTTTAACTTCTTTAAGACTTTATATATATATTTCTAATATATCTTATAATTATTTAAGAAGATTAAGATATTATTAAGATAAATAACTATAAAGATATTAAAATACTTCTAAAGTACTTAGTTAATTATTTATTAAAATATTATAAGTATATTTATTAATCTAAAGAGTATAATAAAATACTTATAGAGGTTAAACTTTATTTTAAATATTATTTTCTATTTATCTTCTTCTTTAATTTATATTAAGTTATAAGCTCCTTTAAGATTTAATATAATAAATTACTATTTACCTTATAGTTAATCCCTTAATTCTATAATTAATAATAAAAGTATTTTATCCTTATAAGTAATCTTATTAAGTTAATAATAATTTATAATTAGTTATAGTTTCTTATTCTTTTTTAGTATAAATATTATAAAATATCCTATAAATAAAGTTAATAGCTATATATAGCTTTTTACTATTATATTATTAATATATTTATAGAGTATTTATAATTAAGGTTTTATAAGGTTATATAGTTTATAAAAAGCTAATTCTCCTTCTTTAATAATAAAGATTTTATAATCTTATTAATTATATTATAGTAATTTAATTTTAAGAGTTTCCTTAAATAGTTTCTTATAAACTTAGTATTCCTTAAGGATATATTTTATTTAGTCCTTCTTTAGTTTTTTTAGTTTATTTTCTTATTTCTTCCTCCTTTTAGCTTTTTTATTTTAAAGAATAAACTTAATATTATATTTATTTTTTAATTAAAGTATTATCTATATTTAATTAATAAAATTAATATTTAGTAATTTCTTAATTTTTTATATTTAAGTTAATATTCTTATTATTCTTTATAATTCTTATTAAAATATACTTTATTTTATATTAAGTTATAATATTATTAAAGCTAAATCTACTATATCTACTTATTATTATAAGTTATTATTCTTATTTTTTATAATAATACTTTTAATTATTAAAGTTTTATTAAATTCTTTTAATATTTAATAAAATTTTAATTTTTATTAATCTTAATATTAATTTATAAGAGTATCTCTTTATTTTATATAGTTAATAAACTAATTAATTAATAAGTTTATATCTCTTAATTAAAGTAATTTTAATATAATATTATAGATATTTAATAATATTATATTATAAGTAATATTAAATTTCTTTCCTTAAATTTTTATTATAAAGTAATTAGTCTTTAAGTTAATTATCCCTTTATTATATTTAAACTATATTCCTTTAATATTAAATACTATATAGGGTTTCTCCTTTTTTCCCTATAGTAAGTAAAGTTAGTTAATTATTATTAATAAAATATAATCTCCTTATACTCTATAGTTTATTAAAGTAATAAGTATTTTTCCTATAATCTTAATATTAATTATAATATTAATAAAGCTTTTAATTTCTATTACTCTTAAGATCTTTTAATTTAATATTTTATTATTTTATAGCTCTATTATAAATAATAATTATTATTTTTTATTTAATTAACTTATTTCTTAAGTTTATTATACTTATTATTATATTTAGGTATTTATCTTAAGAGTTCCTTAAGTATTTTAAGTATATTTATATATCCTAAAATATACTTTTAGAACTTTTTTATTTATTAATTAATTTTATTTTATTTCTTTAAAAGTATTATTCCTTTTTAAAAGTAGTTTATAATTTATTCCTTTTTATTTATAAAGGTAATTTCTTATTCCTTATTAATTTCTTTATCTTTAATTAATAATATTATAATAGCTTATTCTTAATATTAATATTTATTCTCTTTTTAATTTTATTATTATTTAAGGGATTTCTTTATATAATTTTTATTATTATCTCTCTCTTACTAGGTTAAGTATTAGTTATTTTATATATTAATAATTTAAATACTTTTAATTTATATATTATTTAATATATCCCTTATAGTTATAAGCTATTTAATTTTTTTAAGCTTTTTATTTATATTATAATTTAATTTTATCTTCTTTATAGATCTTATATTATTATTCTTAATATAGCTTAATTAATAATTCCTTAAATTTATATTCTTTAAAATACCTTTTTAAATCTTCCTTAAAGATAAAATATTAATTAATATTAAGTAACTTATTTATAAAGTAAAGTATTTATTTATTAATATACTTAAAGGGTATCTTTCTATTAAGCTAAGGAAAAGTATTATTCTTTATTTTCTATTATTAATAAATTATATAGAAGATATTATAATATATTATCTATAATTCTATATAGTAATTAGTTCTAGGGATATTCTTTTAATAGCTTAATAATTTAAAGAGGCTATTTAAGTATTAAATAATATTTACTATCTTTTATTTATAGATTATAAGTATTATTATAATAAATAGGTCTTACTATTTAATTTTTAGCTAATAATATATATAAACTTCTTTATATTCTACTTATATTATATTTTTTATTTATAAGTAATATTTCTTTTCTTTTAATATATATTTAATAAACCTATTATAGTATTAAAATACTAATTTATATTTAATTAAAGGGTTATATTTTAAGTTAATATTACCCTTTTTATATTTCTTCTTTATATCCTAGAAGATTTCCTTAATTTATTATTAGTTTTCTTTTATTATACTATCTTCTTATTATTCTTATTTTTCTAGTATTTTAGTAAAAATAAATATAAATATTATAGAAAATTTAGGAGTTATTATATTTATAGATATTCCTTTTTAAGCTATTTATTAAATTATTCTTAAGGTTTAATTTTTAGTTTTTCTAATTATTTCTAATTATTTCTTATCTTCTTTAGTAAGCTTTTAATTATATTACCTCTTAGGTTTTAAATACTAAAGGGATATATACCTTATTTCTCTATAATTATAGTATTTCCTCTTTTTTATAGTCCTTAGCTCTATAAGATCTAAGTATATTTTAAACTCTATAAATAGTAAGAGAGCTTACTTACTTCCTTAATTTAACTTACTTTTTATCTTAATATAGTTCTATTTACTATATTTATTTACTTTTTACTATTATTATTTATATAAATAGTTATTAATTTATATTATATTAGCTATATACTTAAATAAATCTTTTAGTTCCTTAAGTTTATAGAGTTAATCTTTTATCTCTTTTTTTAGTTTATTATAGAATATAGCCTTAAGGGGGCTATTATTCTATTTAAGCTAAGTTATAACTTCCCTAAACTTTATAATATATCTAGATATAGGCCTTATTTATTTAAGGTTCTTAAAGTCTTTAATAACTTATTATTCTTTATTTATTATTCTAAATATAGTAATAATTATAATTATAAAATTAATATAATTAATAAGGATATTAATAATTTCCTAGTTTTTATTCTTAAGTTTAGTTTTATTATTATATTAATCCTTTAAGTAAGCTTAGAATTATTATTCTATAGCTTTAGTAAAGTATATTTCTATAAACTTAATTTATTCTTCTTTATTTATAAGTTTTATTAAAAAAAACTTAAAGTATATTTAGAGTTAGATCTTAAAGCTATTTAGTTCCTAAATATCTTTAAAGAAAGGTTCTAGGGGAGTTAATTAAATAACTTCTCTTTAGTTCTTTACCTTCTCTTTCTTAAGCTACTTAATTTATACTATAAGCTACTATATAGTTTCCTAAGTAATAAGTATATTTAGAGTATTATTATTAAATATAATAAAAGCTATAATATCTTTTTATTATTATATAGTAATTAAGATAAAGTAATTAGCTAAATAAGAGTTATTAATATATAATAGTTAGATAATTTATATTAAATAAAGGTCTAAAGTAAGTTAAAGTTAAATTAATTAAAATATTATTTTAAATAGTATAATTAAGTTATTTAAGTACTATATAAGTTATTATTAATATATAAGTATTAAGGAGCTAGTTTTAATAAAAGTAATAGTAATAGTATTAATAACTATTTAAGAGAGTATTTCTATTTAGGAAATAAATATATATATATACTAGAGTACTTAGTATTTATATATTTTAATTAGTACTAAGTATAGTATACTTAGTAATAAGTACTAGTACTTAGTCTTAAGTATTATTCTTTAATATTTAAGTATATTATATAATATAGATATAGAGCAGCCTATAACTAGGGCGTAATATTAAAGTATAGCTATAATACTAAGCTTAATTTATAAGTATATTTTAGCTATATAATTGCTTGCTAATATAAATAGCCTAAAATAATATTATATAATGCTATATATTGCGGCTATATATATCTTTTCAGTGTAGCCGCCTGTAAAAGAGGCTATAGTTAATCTCTTTATAGTAAAATCCTTAGATTTACTAAATTTAACCTAATTTAGTAAGTCTTCTATATTAGTAATATATAAGAGAAAGAGAATAAAGTTTAATAGTAATAGAAGCTACTAGAGCTTAATAACTTAATATAATAAATATAAAAACTTTAGAAAAAAGCCTTTTATTAACTTAAGGTTATAATTATATAGAAAGAAAAGTCTATAAACCTTTATATTAATAACTTACTTATTATTAAGATAAGTAGCTTATTAAATAATTATTATTTATTTATTTTCTCTTATTATAAATAAAGGTTATTTAGTCCTAAGATTAAGCTATATATATAATTATTATATATAGTTTTTAAAATATAATTTATAGCTTATACTTAAACCTTTAATATTATAAAAACTTAAATATTTATATATTTAGTTTAAATATAAGTATTAATATCTTATTAAAAACTTTAATAAAAGCTAGCTAATATATAAGTTAGTTATAGCCTTAAAAGGAGATATTTATTACTACTAATTATAATTACTTTTCTATATATCTAGTAGGTCTATAAGCTTTATATAATTTCCCTCCTTTAAAGAGAGAGTAATATTAACTATAACTTTAATATATTTATAACTAATACCTATAACTTTAATCTATAATTTCTTAATAATAATAATAACTTTTAACTTAAAATTAATATTATATTATTACTATATATTAATTTAGCTATAGCTTAAATTTTAAAAGAATTATACTATTATATAGTAAAAGTAGTATATATTTATATTTCTAGATTTAATAAAATGTATTTAATATATATTTAGCTTACTTATATACTTATAATTATAGAATTAGCTATAATTTATTATATAAATATCTCTCTTTAAAGAAGAAGGTTAAGAGTAATTTCTAGCCCTTTAAGAGACTTAGGATTAAGTAGATAACTCTTAGAAGATATAACTATTAATTATAATATCTCTTAAAGCCCTTAAGTTATTTCCTAACTATTTAGATTAAAAAGCTACTTAAAAGCTTTAAAGAGAGGCTTAAGCTATTATTAAAGCTCTCCCTAAATTAGCTTAATACCCTCTTAGCTCTTTAAATAGTAATTATATTAATATTATAATAAATAGCTTTATTAAGTTATTTAATAATAATAATAATATTAAAATAATTATATATTACTTACTTAATTTAATTTAGATAAGAGATATATTAATCTCTATAGGAAAACTTATAAATTTATATAAGAAAGAAGTTAAATTTATATCTCTTACTTATTTAGGTAAATTATATTATATATCTATAAATTACTTATTTAATAATCTAGAGATTATTATAGGGGATATACTAATTACGGTACTTAAATTATAGTACTATAATTAGTTAATTAATTATTATATTATTAATTTTACTTTAAAAAAATTAAAATTAAATATATAGGTTAATTAGCTATTAATTAATAATATATTAAATTATTATATAAAATACTCTTAAATTAATAGATTTATAGAGGGTTAAAGTTATAGGTATTAATTATAAATATATTAAAGTTATAGTTAATATTACCCCCTCTCTAGAGAGAGGAAATTATATAAAGCTTATAGACTTACTAAATAGTAATAATAATAATAATAATAATAATAAGATATTATTATTTAATACTTATATCCCTATTAATAATAAAGTAAATCTAATAACTATATTTATTAAGTTTATCTCTATATTATAATAACTAAGTAAATAAAGTACTTCTTAAAAATATAAAAGACTTTAATAAGCTTAACTTTAATAATAACTACTTTATTATATATACTTATTATAACTTAATATTTAATTATTAATTTTAATATATTATATATTATATTAAATTAATTTAAGTAGAGATAGCTATTATTTAAGTTTTAATTTAATAAATTAATTTAGATTTAGACTTATTTAATATAATATAATAAAAAAGCTTTTAAAAAAGGTTATTATATTTAAGGTTTATAATATTTACTAGAAAAGTTAAATTTATAAAGTAGATTAATTAATTATATCTATAAATATAATATAATATTTACTATAATAAAATCTTTATTATTAATATATAGCTTAATTAATTCCTAATACCTAGTAATTTATATAATTATATATTATATAGTAACCTTTAATTTATAGTCTATATATTTTAATATCTTTAATTACTTTAGTTAATATATATTAAATTTAGCTATATCCTTATATTAAATAAAATATAGAATCTTTTTAATAGCTACTTTAATAATTATAGTTTATTTAAGGGTATTTTAGTTATATAGGCCTTTTAAGGTTATACTTTTAATTAATATCTTAAGTAGCTTATTATATTTAATTATTATTTAATTAAGTTAAATATACTTTATATCTTTAGTGTAAAGCTCTTATTTATAGTTATAGTTACCTTAAAGAAGAGTAACTCTAAGACTCTTAATTATTAAACTATATAGCTTATAATAGCTAGTATATAAGGGACTTTAGTAGTTAAGGAAGAAAGGTGGATTAAAATTAATTATTCTAACTAACCTCTCTAGGGGTCCTAGAGGATTATTTCTAGTTATAGGTGTGGTCATGTGACCTTATTTGCATCCTTGATGTAAGAGGTGCGTTTATGGCTTTTGGACCGCGAATTGCAGGGCCTGCGTTCTAACAGGTGTTATCATCACCATGTCAGCAGCGATGGTGGAGCTAGGATTGCGGGGGGGTGCGGGGAAGCGGATAGTCAACCTCGACTTTCATCGTCTTGGAGCTAAACCAGACCCTTGCCGCAGTTATCAAGCGAGCCTTGGTCACTTGATCCATGGGCATCCCGTATCACGGAACCAGCCGAGCTTTGGGTCTTCCCAGCGTTCTCGCTCCTCGGCAACTGGGATCACTTGGTAGAACTGCAAGACTGGGGAGAATTGGAACATGGTTACATGTAGATACAATACATAGCGATCAAATATCTAGAGTTTACACGACTCATGGTTGCTCATTGGGGCCAGCTCAATGCCCTCTAAATCTACGTAGCCGTACAGTTCCATCTTGTCCCCGTCAGCCTCCAGGGCCTTCTCCCACTTCTCCACACTCTTGCTGAAAGCCTCGACCACCTCGTCATTGGTGAGATCCATTGGGCACTGGTTCCTCCCAAGCTGCCGGATCTGCGTCCCTGCCACCGTCTCGGTCAGGCCATAGTCTTGGTTATTCACCTTTTGAACTACCCCTCCCGTGTTGACCTTGCCGTCGAGGATGTCTCTTGGCAGGTTTGGTTCTGCGCAGAGCGTGCGGGCCAGCCCGATACCGTCAACCACCTCGAGCGCCTTGACCATGGCGCTGACGGTCCGGAGGCCTCCGGTCACAAAGACCTTGGTCTCCTTGAGCCTCGGCACAATCGACTCGGCAAACTCGAGGAAGAAGGCCTCGCGCTTCTTGGTCGTGTCGCTCTTGTGCTCAAAGGCCATGTCCTCGTACGTGCCCCCGGAAAGCTCCACAAAGTCAAACTGACACTGCTGCTCAAGGAGCACGCATAGGTCGGCGCACTCTTCAGGCGTGAACCCCTTTTCGTCAAACTCGACCGAGTTAAGCTTGACGCCGAGGACGAACCCGGCCGAGAGGGGGACGCGTCGTCTGATTGCGGAGGCAATTTCCACAATGATGCGGGCCCGGTTCGCGATGCTCCCGCCGTACTCGTCGGTGCGCTGGTTGGTCCTCCGGGACAGGAACTGGGAGAGCAAGTAGCCGTGGGCACCGTGCAGCTCCACGCCATCGAAGCCGGCCTTGTAGAGGTACTCGGCCGAGTGCGCAAACGCCTGCACAAGTCCCCTGATCTCCCCACGACTGGCCGCGTGGGGCTTGGCAAACTTCATGCCCCAAACCTCCTTGGCGAGATGAACAGCCGACGCCGAGACGGGGTCAGGCTGGAGCCGGCTCTGCACCTGGCGGCCCGCGTGGGAGATTTGGCCAATCATCAAGCTCCCGCCATGATTGCCAGCCCACGCCAGACGCTTATAGCTTTCAAAGCGCGGGCCCTCGAATGGGGCGTCGGGGGGGATGATGAGGTTGCCCGGGCCTTCGATGTTGACGGGGTCAACCATCAAGTTTCCCGTAAGGATGACACCAATGCCTCCTTCTCCGAACCACTTGAAAGCATTGATGACATCGGGGGTAGGGATGCCGCGCTTGCTGGCGTCCTTGAGGTCCCACGTACAAAGTCGTTCAGTCATGGATGCCTTCAAGAACCTATTCTTGGCTGTTCGTTTTGAAAAGGCGAATTGCAGGGGCCGACCCAAGGATGATGCGTCCGAGACGGGTCGGTCCTCTCCGTATCGTTGCTTAGCCATCATGTAGGTATAACAGGGAGGGGGGTTCACTTGGTTGTAAGTCAGGCCACAGCGACTGTTGGGGTATTGCGGTTGCTCAAATAGCTGCCGTGAGGCCATGAAGCATATATGGGTTCTTACTGGGTAACAAGTTACATCAGCATACTCCTTCCTTATTCGTTGTTTGAGCGAATTGACAGTGTGCCCCGTGGTTTGATTTGTCAACGCCCAGGGTGTTGTCCGTTAAAGCAAGTAGGCAAGTTAGTCTTCTTGTTCAGGCTAGAGATACTCGAAGCAGATCCACTTGTACGGTGGGTTCCGTAAACTTGCCTAAAGTAGAAATTTTGCGAAGCAACAAGGCCACTCGGCACGATGGTGTAGCACCCTGTGTGGACTACGGACCAACTAGCGTCGATCTAACAACGTCGGATGAATTCATTTAGAACCATACCCAAGGCAGAGTAGCGAAAAGGTACTAGGGCAGGCAGGGCGTTTAGCTTTCCTCGTCTCTCTCAGTTTCACTGAATCGAGTACCGAGATACCTTGGACAAATACTTTCAGCAAACGTGCTCGCAAGAGAAGGGTACTGTTTACCCTTTCGGGAAAGATTGTGAAACTGGACATGATCTCTGCCAACCTAGTTGACGAGGCTCCCTAGTTGACGAGCCTCTACTGCATCGGTCACCATCCCGAGCTCCTCATCCGACGCCGCCTTCTCACGTCTTTTCCCGCCATGCAGCCTCGTATGAAAGGTCGATAATCCTCCCTGGAACTCGCAGGGACGTCTATTTGCTCGTCTCTACTCCTAAACTTCCCAATCCTACCCAAAAGTGTCACGAAAATGGTCTCCCTATTCGCAGATTTGGTCACGCCAAACGGAATAAGCTACCAGCAGCCGCTCGGTCTCTTCATCAACAATCAATTTGTCGCATCCAAATCTGGCGAGACGTTTGCGACCATCGACCCTGCGTAAGGACCGTTTCCCTGTTGAGTCGTTTCTCTGACCGTTGACAGAACCGAACGGGAAATCGCCCGCGTACACTCGGCCGGTGCCGGCGACGTCGAAGATGCGGTGCGCGCCGCTCGTCAGGCTTTTGAGGAGGTCTGGTCTGAGGTCTCCAGCCAGGAGAGAGGCCGGATACTGTGCAAGCTGGCCGACCTGATAGAAGAGAATGCCGATGTCCTTGCAGCGATCGAGTCTTGGGATAATGGTGAGTGGCTAAAAGCATGATATGGAGGCTGTGTAATCGACGAGTTGACATTTTCAGGCAAGCCATACTCAACAGCTATCCGAGAAGATATTCCCGAGGTGGTTGACACGCTGCGATACTACGCAGGCTGGGTGGACAAAAGATACGGACAAGGTAGGTATCGAACGCTCGTCTGCATCTTTAGAAGCTCGAGTGACTGACCTTGTTATGCGACGCCAAGTGATTCCTACAAAAGGGACACAACTCAACTATACTGTGCCTGAGCCACTCGGTGTCTGCGGGCAAATCATTCCATGGAACTACCCAATCGTCATGGCCTCGTGGAAGCTGGCCCCAGCTCTCGCTGCCGGCAATACGGTTGTACTCAAGGTATCGGAACAAACCCCCCTGTCGGCGCTGTTCCTCGCTAGTCTGATTGCCTCTGCCGGCTTCCCACCTGGAGTTGTCAACATAATCAACGGATATGGAGCCGTCGCGGGTTCTGCCCTTGCGTCCCACCACGACGTAGACAAGATTGCCTTTACTGGTTCTACCCAGACGGGCAAGGAGATTATGAAGCAGGCGGCAAACAACCTGAAGAGCGTGACGTTGGAGACTGGGGGCAAATCGCCCTTGATCATCTTCAACGACGCCGACTTGGATGCGGCCGTTGCAGCCGCCTATCCCGGCATCATGGCCAATGCTGGGCAGAATTGCACAGCGAATAGCCGCTTGCTGGTACAAAGGGACGCATACGACCGCTTCCTGAAGCTCTTTATAGCGAAAGCAGTTGCAGACGCCAACGTCGGGGACCCCTTCGCAGAGGATACCTTTCAAGGCCCCCAGATTACGCAGACGCAATTTGACCGCATCCTCTCGTACGTACAGTCTGGCAAGCAAGAGGGTGCTCAGCTTGTGCACGGGGGCAAAGCGCACAAGAATCTAAACGGTAAGGGCTTCTTTCTCGAACCCACAATCTTTACGGGCGTGACACCTCGGATGCGCATCTATCGTGAAGAGATCTTTGGCCCATTTGTCGTTGTCCTGCCGTTCGAATCCGAGTCGGAAGCCGTCCAAATGGCCAACGACACCGAGTTTGGGCTGGCAGCGGCAGTCTTCACCAGGGACATAACCCGAGCGCATCGAATCACGCGCAAGCTCAAGGCCGGCAGTGAGTTTTCCTAGTTCTTGCGAGATTTTGGTTTTCCCTGGCATCGAGAAATGCTAACTCTAGAATAAGCCGTCTGGATCAACGATAGTCAGACGGTCGACCCTCGCATACCTTTCGGTGGCTTCAAGCAGTCGGGTATTGGTCAGGAGCAGGGAGAGGCCGGCATCAAGGCGTACACAAACTACAAGACAGTGGTTGTCAACTTGTCTGCTAATACTCATAGTCCTGCCTCTCCAGGGCCAAAGCTATAGGGACTACTTCGGTAGATTGCTATGTACGGAAGCCGGACATGAAAGGATATGGACGCACTGTGGAGGCATGAGTGTCTCTTGTGGTCCAGTTCGTTTAAGTGATAGGATAGAAGACTAATATCAGTCACCTTAACCCATTAGAAGCACATGTGACCCTAAGTCAGTAATGAGCGTCTCAAACTTCATACTTCTTTCAGTATCTATGAAATATCTTATAGTACAAGCCGCGGGCCACGGATTAGATTATCTGCAGTGAAAATTTACCCTACTAGGATTTCCTATAATCGAGAAGAACCAATAATTTACAACATGCAGAAGTAGATATATCTAGATTAGGCTTCATCGCCGTGCCTGTAGTAGACTAGGGGTGCTCAAACGGTGAAAGAGAGCCACCAAGTCAACCCGAGTCGTGAACAGGAATGTGGCGATATTTTTAACGCTAAGAAATCAGTGCCTAGTTTGATCTCGTAGTGAGACTGAAAGAGGCAACTCTGAAATGTATGAGATCACCTAGCATCTCTTTCAGGTCACGCCCGTTTAGCCCGTCGTTCACAATCCCAAAGCGGCAAGTTAGGAGGCGTACACATGTCATATATCGGCCCCCGATTTGTAATAAGTAAACATGACTGCCCCGAGGCTGATTAATGGCGATTTAAAATCAAGTGTGTAAAGACTGGTCTCATGGTGTCCATAAAGACCACTCCCCGTTGTCGAAATGGCGGTTATTCGGAATCTAGCGAAATATCGTCCCGTATGATCCAGCTGCCATCAACTCATCCACCCAAATATTGACCAGTCAGCGCACGCATTCAGCCCAATATGACAACCCCACGTTCTTTCACACTGCAAGAAGTTGCTAAGCATAACGGGACAGATGACTTGTACATGGTCATCCGAAACAAAGTGTACGATTCTACTTCTTTCCTCAAAAAACATCCGTAAGTTACTTCCTACGCAGGCAATACTATTCAGCTGGCTGTTCCCCACTCAGTAATGGAATCTGACTGGCGCATTACCCTAGTGGAGGAGAGGATGTCTTGTTGGAGGTTGCTGGAACTGATGCAACTGAGGCATACGACGAGGTCGGTCACGGGGAGACGGCCGACCGGCTTCTGAGCAAACTTTACGTCGGGGAGTTGGTCTTACTGGTACGTGTCAAATTATTGCTACAATTGAGCTCAGGAGGGGAAATGAACTGGTGCCAATCACCCATAGCCCATAGTCTTGTTACTGACTATTTCACAGGCAGCGGAAGGAATCAAGACCTCGGGTTTGCAAGGAAACAGAAAATATGTTGGGATTCCCTCGCACTTTCTACTTCTCATGGGTCTCATTGTTTGCCTCGCTTTACTACTGGGGTACATCAAGGCTAAATGAGGTGTTCCTCATTGAATTCGCGAGGAGCCCTAATCAAGGAACATTTGATGAAACTAACATAAAGTCCATATAATAGAATTCTATATTGTTAACCCATCATCCGTCACTCCAAAATTGTATACACAGCCTTTTCAAATTCGGTTAAGAGCTCAATAGCCTTCTGGTCACCTGAAGGAACAAGCTGGGACAAGAAAACTCCCGCAACACCTTTCTTGATATCCACCCACTACACGGTATTAGTAACGCTCCAGAGAACAAAAAGCCGAGCCAAAGACACCGTCGTGTCCACACTTTTAGATGACTCACCCAGTAGCAATTCGGCATTCCGGACCAGGTCAGCGAATACTGACTACGTCGACCAGGCACCTCGACGGTATTGATCAACCCTCCAAGCCCGTAGTCGCTGGGAACATGGTTGGGAACCGCGTTGTAAATCGCGTTGCGGGTATTGAGATCATACTTTTCCGGAGCATCCAAGTTTTTTCGGCTTTCCAGGTGTGGCTTGAACATGACCTCCAGGGTCTCGGGCTGGAGGAGCTTGCCTTGCAGGACTCCGAGGTAAATCTTGAGGAGATCATAAACGTTGGTGTAGATCCCTCCGCCCCCCATGTCATCGATCACGGGATCGGGCCACCAGAAGTCAGTAACTTCCTTGAGCTGGTCGTCATCTCGCTCCCACAGCTTTACTTTTCGGGCGCGAAGGTCCTCTCGCTCCTCAAGATGGAAAGTCACATCGTGGGCTGAGACGGGCTCGAATATGTTCTTCCTCATGTATTCACCAAGCTTAACGCCTGCCACAATTTCGACCTGGTTGTTACCTCGTTAGCTATACAAGTCAGTGATTAACGAAGCCGCTTACCATCAGCCCCGCCCACTCAAGTCCGGGACTGTAAAGCCATTGCTCTCCAGGTTCAAACACTAGGAATGTAGGAAAGGACTCCCTCTGAGCAACTCAGTTAGATCTCCACTCGTAGTTGATGTAGAGAAATGACGTACAACAGTCTGTACCACCATGGGCGGGTTACCATTCACTTCATTGTACCTGGCTGCTAGATCATGCATTACCGAATAGGCCATACCACTCGAGTGAGTTACAAGGTGGCTGGAGAATTCTATGAGTCACTTTCCTTACAGCCAACACAGGAACGGCCAAAAACCACATACCGAAGTGTGATTGGCCGCTTTGACTGGCGGAACTGCGGCTCGTTTTTCTCGTTGAATCCTGTCAAGATGACGGGGTCTTTCCATTCGGGTAGAATGGTTGAGATGTCAGCGTCCAGGTTCAGCAAACCCTTCTCGACGCATTGCATGACGGCAATGCTAGTGATGAACTTTGTCGCCGAGGCAATCCAATGCACGTCATCGGTGCTCTTACCCGGGAGACCACCAAAACACTTGGCGTAGTGGAGGGTTCCTGTATGCTCTTAGCAATAATCTCGTTCAGTTGAGGAACTGGGCGTACCGTCCCGGTTCACAGCACCGAGGGTGATACGTGGAAGCGGCAGTCCATCTTGGCCAAGGCTCTTTTCGATGGCTTGGTCGATTAAATCCATTGCAAAGGGGAGATGTCTAATTCCACGCTTGATCAAGATAGTCTAAGCCAGACACGAGAGCTTGAGGAGTAAACAAGTAGTTTAATATCTAGTTGTCTGTTCATCATGTTATCATACTATTTAAGTAAAATTAATCTGTTCATGCTCATGATTTCAATACGTTATATCGTAATTATGATTTTGTAATTTGAAGAAGTAATAATTGGATAATAAAACCAGTCCTATGAGTCGATACTTTTACAAACTAGGCCAATTTCACTTCGGAGCGTTCGCTTTCAGCAGATGCAAAGGAGGGTAGCGGCTTGGCGCTGAAATAGGATCGTGCCACCGATGATTTGACTTTCCCAATTGGTTATTATTGCGAGAGGGATCACCGTAACGTCATCATTGGGCTGTACGTGTTGCAGAACCCACTCCACCAGCAAACTCAAATCCATCCCCCAGAAGTCACTGATAGGTCTTTTTTGTCTATGCAAGGGTTGCTGAATCGTGACCTTTTTCATATCTTCAATTCTTTTATGGTACCAGAAGTTTAGCCCCTGGCCTGGTCCACAGCCGCGTCATTCACAGTGGCAACTTTGTCCGCTAGTAAGTGCTTGTGATCTTGCCATCTCGCCCTTTACAACACCTGACTTGTAGATTGGGTCCGAATGAGACTTCGCATGGACACGCCATAACAACTAGTATTGATTGGCAGTATCCGCATGGGATTCTGTCTCAAGCTCGCCATTTTGGCCTTTAACGAGCAGGTATGCTGGCTAGGCGCACACTTGCGCTATGGGCAAACCATGTGCTTGATGATGATGAGTCTCTTTCGCTATTCGCCCGTTACAGAATCAGACTGGTACGTGTTACGCGCTCCCTCGGCATTGATAGAAAGCAAGTGAATGTTGGACCACAAGTTCATCGTTCAACCGGTCACCTGCTGCAACAATAGCACGCCGGCTTAACGAGTCCTTCTTGTCTTCGAAGCTGGAGAGGCTCTGCATTCCTCAGTTTCTCACCTAAATTCTCAAGTGCCCTCTATGCTAATGGATTTGGAATACTCAGCTAACTCAGTCTTGCAGCAGAGCTTCAGTGCGCCCTCGATAGTATTTAAAAAAAAACTATATAATATAGCTATAGATATAGCTTAATCTTAGGATAGCCTTTATTTATAGTAAAAGAAAATAATAATATAATATAATATAATATATTCTACTATATAATATATAACTATATAAATTACTAGGTATTAGGAATTAATTAAGCTATATACTAATAATAAAGATTTTATTATAATAAATACTATATTATATTTATAAATATAATTAATTAATTTAACCTTATAAATTTAACTTTTTTAGTAAATATTATAAACCTTAAATATAATAACCTTTCCTAGAAGCTTTTTTACTATATTATACTAAGTAAGCCTAAATTTAAATTAATTTATTAAACTAAAACTTAAATAAGAGCTACTTTTATTTAAATTAACTTAATATAATATATAATATACTAGAACTAATAATTAAATATTAGATTATAATAAGTATATATAATAAAGTAATTATTATTAAAGCTAAGTTTATTAAGATCTTTTATATCTTTAAGGAGTACTTTATCTATTTAGTTATTATAATATAGAGATAAACTTAGTAGATATAGCTACTAAATTTACTCTATTATTAATAGCTTTATTACTATAAGAAGCCTTCTAATTAAATATAAGCTTAAGGATTTTATATATATTAAGTATAGCTCTCTTAGGTTATTTATAATTAAAAGTAGTATATCTTCTAGGAGCTTATTATCTACTTTAATAATTAAGCCCTTATTAGTAAGAATATAAGTATTAAATAATAATATTTTATTATTATTATTACTATTATTATTACTATTATTATTATTATTATTACTACTATATAGGAAAGTAGTTATAATTAGTAATAAGTATCCCCTTTTAGGGCTATAGCTAATTTATATATTAGCTAGCTTTTATTAAAGTTTTTAATAAGATATTAATACTTATACTTAAGCTAAATATATAAATATTTAAGTTTTTATAATATTAAAGGTTTAGGTATAAGTTATAAATTATATTTTAAAAACTATATATAATAGTTATATATATAGCTTGATCTTAGGACTAGATAACCCTTATTTATAGTAAGAAAAAATAAATAATAATATATTCTATTATACTATTTACTCTAGCTAAGGTATATCTATTTAAATAGTATTTATTTAAATAGCTTTTATTTTACTAGATATTAAGCTATATAGTTAAATAATATATAGCTTCTTCTATTTACTATCTTTTAAGAAAACCTTCTTTAAAGCTAAAAACCTTCTTATTTAAAAATATAAAGATAAAGTAATTATATAGTTTTAAATAATAAAAGAAAGTAATAATAAAAGTAATATATAATAATCAAGGTTTTTAAGCTTTTAATTAATTTAATTAATTTTTATATAATTAAATAAAATAAAAAACTTTAATAAATATCTTAAAAAGAGTTATTATTAATTAATTTAATAATATAAATATTAACTACTTTTAACTATATTATAAAGTAGCTTTATCATTATATATTCTAATTTAAGTTTAAACGAAAGACCTTTAAGGTATATAGTAACTAAAGGTATTCCTCCTTTTTACTTTAGTTATTTATATCTTCTAGCTATTTAGATATTTAATTATTATACTACTAGAACTTACTTTTATTTATTATATTAAGTTATTAAGCTTTAGTAACTTCTATTACTATTAAACTTTATTCTCTTTCTCTTATATAAAAAGCTTTATCTAAGAATATATATAATAATCACAACTGACCATTGATTTCTTTTGCTGATTTCAACTATTGGACTGCGCTAGGATGGGACCGTCAGCCATCAGAGATAGAACCGCAGACCTTTGTAACATCACAAGACGTGGGCATTGCACACGTCCTGTGCCTCTTATGCCAGAACTCTGAACACGTCCACTAGTACCGTGTCATTGATGAATTGGCTTGCCACTGCACGCGAACAAAGTCCCAATGTCACACGAAACCTGGCCGTCGGCTAGAATGATAAGCATAGGTTATTTACTGATTCGGAGTTCCCTCATGTTAGCTGCTGTCAGTCTCCCTGATAGGCAGGCCATGAGTTTGCGGTTTATGATTGCGGTTGTTTGCGGCAACTGGCGGGATTATAGGGACACCAAAGGAGTTGTGGGCGGCATAGGTAGTTTGAGCCGGACACACCATGTGGTTAAGCCGAGTGGTTCAACGGACCAACATGAACTATAAAATATCAGATGCAATCATCTACAATACATACCTGATCTTCAATTCTCTTGCATAGTCATTATCCAAATATTTCCGCCTATTAGAAAAAGCCATGGAGAACATGTATACACATGACATCCCCTACCCTTTCCAATTTAGGACTGGCCAACAGATAGAGATTCAGCATCAGACCAAAGGCACTGACACCGTCACATTAACCTTCCCCAATGCCCGTGGCCGTCTACCCTCGGCGCAGGCTTCACGGCTTCGGTCGATGATGCTCGAAGCCTTCGCCGATAAGACTAAGATCCTCGCGTATCCCTGCTCCTATGACGCCTTGTCCTCGCGGCTTGTCGAGGAAGCTGGATTCCCGATGCTGTTCCTGTCTGGATATACCGTAGCAAGCACCCACGGGCTTCCAGATACAGGTTACATTGCCATGCAGGAAATGTGCGATAAGATCCAAGAGACTGTGCGGCAGACTTCGGTTCCCGTCATGGCTGATGGTGATACGGGGTATGGAGGGCCGCCGAATGTCAGGCGCACGGTGGAGAGCTTTGCAATTGCTGGCGCAGCGGGTATCATGGTCGAGGACCAGACTTGGCCCAAGCGTAAGTTCTTGCGTGTAAATCTCGATGGCTGTCTGGGTACTAACACAGAGATTAGGCTGCGGACATACTAAAGGCAAGTCGGTTGTTTCTCGTGAAGACGCCTTTGCACGGGTTCAAGCTGCATGTGATGCCAGGGACAATGGGCTTGATATTTTCATCCTTGCCCGTACTGACTCCCTAATCCTGGGTTGGGATGAGGCTATCTATCGAGCAAAGGAATTTAAGAGAATCGGTGCTGATGCCGTCTTTGTCGAGGCTCTTCCCGACCGCGAGTCAATGAAGAGAGCAGTCCAGGAGATTCAAATGCCGATGATGGCCAACAGTACATTCCCCTATTCTTTCGAGGACTTCATCTCGCTAATGCTCGGCAGTCATCGAGGGAGGTTTAACCGAGAACCTCTCAGCTTTAGAGTTGGCAGAGCTAGGATTCAGCGCCATTGCGTATCCCTTCATCCTCGTCGCAGCCAAGTTGAAGAGCATCCGAGAGACCCTCCAGGCACTCAAGGCCAGCATGCCCGTGGGGCCTTCACCGACTATTCTTTCGGCAGAGGAAGTCTGCGAGGGTGTCGGGTTCAACCGTTACTGGGTTAGTTCACGTGTAGCTGATCAGGCTTTTGAATAACTGACACTCACACTTAATGCAGGACCTTGAAAGGAAGTACGCCCTTGGAATGAACGGACAGGTTGACGGGAAGGCCCGTGTGAATGATGATTATGGTATTGGAAGCAGAGTAAATTGAGAGCAACATTTCGCTATAGTTCAGCATTCTAGGGACATAGAGCAAGATTCCAGGTTCCATGAGAAATCCCAGTCGACACCATGATATCAAGCCCATTCTACATCCTTGCTACGGTGATATTTGAGCGCATCGACATCTATGAGCCCTTGGAAAAAGATTCGCACATGAAATTCTGTTACATTATTAGTACCAGGCCCCCAATTTCATCCCAATTGCCGGTAAGCTGGAAAGACCAAGTCAGAGTCACAATCATACGCTGTCAGAGGGAAGTAGATGGCTCTAATCGCCCATTCGGCCATGAGTATGAGGGTTTGAAAGGAACCAAAGCGGGTCTCGGGCTTTGGATTTCTTTTCTTGATCCAAGATGATCCTTGTCACCAGGGTGCTACTAAAGCTCCTAAAGGCGGTCGTGGAGGGTGTCACTGAGAGACCAACTGCTCCTTACTCGGAGGGAGTGGCAAGTTCATAGCTAATTGAGCATAATAGATTGGCTCACGAGAACCGTGGAGATGTACTAGAGTCTTCACACCGGAACCGATACCGGCTTACAGTCCCCGGTACGACGCTAACTTAAGTGACGAAGCACGACATCAGTCCAGGTACCAAGCTGGTAGTTACAGTAGCGTCAGTTGCCTATTTGGGCGATTCCGCGAAGCCGAACAAAGTGCACCAACGATGCTCATCACCATCGAGTTCTATTTGTCGAGACAATTTCACCTACAGAACTGTAATCCATAAGGGGAGACGTGTCGGGTCATCGCAGCGATAAAACCAGACTACGGTGTGAATCCCGTCGTGAAATGCGATTGCCTCTGGACGGGGGCCATATCTCCAGTACTCTGCTGCATCACAAATCAACTGACAATGCCAAAACTTCGACTTATCAATACTAAATTCTCTAGGTCTAAATACTCTCAATCGCTCTGAGTCGATTCTCCAACGCCCGCGTGACTACACTGGTGCCAGTTGCTAGCAGGTCAAACCCATGGGGTACACCGGGATACAGGTGAAATTCAGTTGATACCCCAGCCTGGGATAGCCTCAGAGCGTATTCCATATCTTCGTGGCGAAAGATGTCTAGTTCCCCCACGTCAATATATGTAGATGGCAACCCTGCTACGGATAGCACCCTTGCCGGCGCCGCGTAAGGCGAGACGTCACGGCCCTTTCCTGCGTTTCCTTGTCCTAGCAGGGCGGTCCACCCAGTGATGTTGTCGACATTCTTCCAGACGGCAAATGGCTCGAGATGCTCGTTTGGTTCAAGATTTCGGTCATCCAGCATGGGGTATATGAGGATCTGCTTGGTGAGGGGGGGCGTTAGGCCTCGGTCACGCGCGAGGAGAGCCACCCCCGCGGCAATACCACCGCCGGCCGACTCACCAAGCACAGCCAGACGGGCAGGGTTCACATTCAAGCTTGCGGCATTTTTGGTAACGTGTTCAAGAGCGGCGTAGCAGTCCTCTACCAGCGTCGGGTGCTGGTGCTCCGGGGCGAGGCGGTAGTCGACGGAGAATATCTGAACGCCTGTGCGGTGGACGTAGATTTCCAACGGCTTCGAGCAGTCCCGAGCTGTGCCGGTAATCATGCCGCCTCCGTGGCTATGGACTATGGCAGATGTTGGTAGGCCGTTGTTGGTTTCTTTCTTGCGCAGGTGGAGCACCTCGACGTCGGCGCCATCATAAGACTTGATGGAGAAGGTGTCAACCACAACGTCGGGAAACGTTTCTCGGTTGGTTCTGAGCGGACGGAACGTGGCGGTAATGTTCGCTCTTCGCGTTACAATGTCGTGTATCGGGGGAGAGTCGGGCCACCGCGTGAGTCCTGGCAGTAGGCTCTCCAAGGCCTGGACAAACTCTGAGTCGTACGCAAGGGGCATTCTACAGACGAGAAGGTTATGACCTCGAATGATGATTCACTCGTGTAATATTATTTCAAGCTAACGATGAATGTGGGAGAAAATGAGCCTGTTTTTATACTAGAACATGCGCCTCGGGCATAATAAACGTAGGGAGTCCATACCGTATTACCTCACATGTCATCCCGACCCGTAGATACTGCCAGGGTTGTCAGGAAGTGACGATATTGGCTCCAGTGTTAGTTTCCACTGTCCACTCAAGTGCCGAACTGTAGGCGAGCCAGTCAGACATTTCGGTGAAAGCAGGGAGCGTGATAAATTTCGCGAGGTGGTACAGTACCCCAAGCCGTATTTCGGCCTGACGTAACTTGCAACTTAAGCCGAGAGGACCGGAAATCAGCGGCTGATGAGATGCTCGGATATTGATCAAATTGGGTAGTTGAATCAAGTCACACTGGGAGTTTTGTAATAAAATCGAGTCAGGATTTCGCACTTTAACTTGAGCACATGTTTCACATCAAAAAATAACCTGTTTTGTCCTTTTGATAATACAATCTTTTTGACGATAGCTATAACATCTACTCCATTTTTCCTTATCACGCATCTATCACAGTGAAGGCAAGGAGTTGTTCGTTACTAGCCATTACCTACTCCATTTCACATCAGCACCATGCAACAAGGTAGCCAGTCCAGCATTCCCCTGCTCTACCCAGGAGAGGTATTGGATACCATTGCCGGTTTCCCGACAATATACCATTATCAGCCCGCCAGTGACTTGGCTACCCGCGATCAGCGCAAACCGTTGGTCCTATGTGTCACTGGAGGCTTGCACTTGGCCCGCGTATTCTACGGTGGGCATCGGGGATCATCGCCAAGTAATTTCTTGGCATATTGGCTCAACAAGCTCGGCTTTGGGGTCTTGTCGCTGTCTTATCCGCTCGAAACTGACCCGGAGATTATGCCAGTCACAGCCGCAGAGTTTCGGATCCAAGACTGGGGTCAACAAGCGGCCGTGACGACAGAAAAGATTATCAGAGAGAAACGTCTGGGGACAAGGTCATTGATCCTGATATCGTGGAGCATGGGCGGTCGGATGGTCGTGCCATTCAACATGGCGGCTAAGGAACTGGGGCTTGAGGTGCTGCAATTCATCAGCTTTGCAGCTACGCCGGGAATCTCAAGTCTTCGTGCTTTTCCCACGGAGCTCACCTGTCGCACCTCGGGATATTTCACAGCCTTGTCCCATCTAGACGTATTTTACCAACAAGTCAAGGAGATGGAGGAGTTAAACGAAGATCGAGATATTATCCCACGAGACATTTTCCTGCGCGAATATGTCGGCGCGACCCCCATCAACCTGATCGGCCTCGGCCTGAAATACGATGGCAAGGCCAGATTTGTTCGCGATGAGGCGACCCACGAGGAAGATACTCGTGTAATGGATTTTGAAAACTTCCCCTTGATCAGTGCCATATACCCTACCAGCATCTCCGATGCCAGTCACGCTCTAGCTGACAAGGCCACATGGGGGTTTCTACTCACCTACAAACTTGAAAGCATGATTGGGAACGATGGGTTGCGCAACTTCCAAGCAGGAACGAAATGGGAACAGTTTGTGGAACTCGTTCACGGCGCCCCGGAGAGGATGTGCATTCCCGTCCCAGGCAATCACTTCTTCTTTGTTGGCGAGAAATCCTCCAGGCGGGTAGCAGAAAGAGTGGCGAAACTCATCACTGATGCAAAGCGGCTTCAGAACGAAGTATTCGAGCTTTTGGCGAAGAAACATTAATTCCTTTGGGCAAACAATTAGCGACTATTTTATCATTCATATCCAAGATTTTCGCCTTAAGGCATAACAACATGAAGACACTCTTAGACTCGGACTCCTAACCTAGAGACAAATTAATGGGAATATTGGAAGGCGTAATGAGTAGGCTTAAATACGGTCAACGAAGCCGCACGCTTTCTCGAGTCAGCCAGGTAGATAGTGATAATTTTACAGCCTTGGGGCCTTTCAGCTTCAGACAAGCGTGACCGGCCATCGTCAATAAATACAGCCACATTTGCAAAGTCCGGCCCAAACTCAAAATCCGCTGTGGTCCCTTTCTTGAGATATATAAACTGGCCCTTTTCCAGGGTCAACGTCTCCCCCATGAACCTTCAGCTTGATCCAGCCCTTGGTCACGTAGAAAAACTCGCCGCAGGGATAAGTAAGTGTCGCGGTACCCGTCTCCTTGGCGGCGCCGGCGGCAATCCTTCCATCAGCAGAGCGGTAGATGACCGACTTGGAGCCGGCGTACTCGGGGAATGGGGTCCAGGGGAAGGAGTCCCAGGCGCCATGAGGGACGTCTGCGGGGGATGCAGAGCCCTTTGTATTGGGGATTGAGGACGGCATGCTCAAGGGGAGTTTGAACGGTTGCTGTTTGATGATGTAGCTGATTTTTTGGATTGATGCTATTGGTGGTGATTGTCATGGTACAATGAAATGCCCAGCCATGTCAGAAATAAACTACTAATATAAACCAGAGATTACCTTTCTGCATTCCTCATTATCTACGATTGTAAGTTATCTGCCTCTCGGGATTAATCCCAAGAGGGAAAGAAGCTAGTTAACAGTAGTTGTGGGGTGGTAACTGGTACGTGATCGTCATCCGAGCCCATTGCATCATACCCTTTTCTGAGCCTCGGGTTCTTCCTCTCACATTTGAATATTTCATCCGTCCTACCAACCAACAGCTCTTTATCAGTCGACGGCTGAGCTTCAGTAGACATCAACTGACATTGGTCACGGACGGACCAGAAGAACCTATTAGACACAATGTCTTTGCGTATCGAAGAGGTATATTCAAGTTTTCCTCACTATTAGTGTACCCATGGTAAAACCGGAAGCTAATACTATCAGATCTATACGTATCCCATCAAGTCCCTCAGGGGTGTACGGCTTCCTTCAATACGGGCCTTTCCCACTGGATTTGCATACGACCGTCATTTCATGCTTTGGGATGTTGATAAAAAGGAGAATCTTCACATTGGCCTTCGACCCGCCCTTTGCCTTTTCACCACCAGCTTAATCCCAGATGATGACCCGCAAAGTATACAGGTACAATATGGCCTCAGCCATACCTTTGATCAGCCCTTGGAGCCTGTCGAGCCGTCCCCCTTGACAGTACCCCTGGTGCCAAATGTGAAGGGGTTGGCGCAGGTCACCGTCACGATGCACTTGAGCCCGTGCTCAGCATATGACATGGGAGAGAAATACAATGACTGGTTCAGCCGTCGCCTGGGATACTCCGTCAAACTGCTCTACATCGGAGACTATCGCAGGCAAGTCCTGGGCAACATGGGCCAGGGAGTTGGGTCTGGTACGGTCAAAGTTCAGCCCTGGTTAGCGGCCATCCCAGTGACCCTCCTCCTTCCCCTGGCCTACTCTCTCTTTTCGGGACATGTGTCAAGTCTGGTCCAATTGACCATCTCCGTGTTGATGGTTCTTGCGAGCTGCGCCGTTCTCGTGGAGCGAATGGGCCTGTTGCAATCAACAAGCAAGCCCTTGATCACCTTTGCGGACCTCGCTGCCTATCTCATCATCAGTCGGAAGAGTTATCAAGATGTCAATGAGAGGCTGCCCGATAACGAGGACATGGATATTACCAAGTTTCGAGCCAACCTCGTGGTGTCGGGAGCCAAAGAAGCATACGAGGAAGACTTTTGGGCCGAATTACGCATCCGGAAGAGCATCACCATGAAGCTGACCCAAAATTGCGCGAGGTGCACCAGCCTCAACGTCGACTACGCTACAGGCAGAGCTGGTAGTAGCGAGGCTGGTAAGATTCTAAAAATACTAAGCAAAGACAGGAGGGTTGATCCGGGAACCAAATGGAGCCCGATCTTTGGGAGATATGGCTTCTTCACGCCGATGTCATCATCGTCTGATACCGTCGTCATCAATGTAGGGGACGAGGTCGAGGTGACGGGGCGCAACTCGGAACGTACAATCACAGGCAAGTAGTTTCCTTGAGTGAAAACGTACAGCATGTCCTAACTAAATTGACGCAGATTATCCCAAAAGCTAATTTCTGACTTGATCGGTACTCGCACGGAGTTGCTAGGGACGAGCAACCTGAACGCCGGGGAAGATGCTGGGTGGCGAGCGAATGCGCTTAGAAGTAGATGATTATTACATTCAGTAGTGAGCCCAATCACATTGACTTCTTTCTGTATATGGTAGACAGACATCGAGTCTCAGGCTAGTCAAGCCGAAATTACACCTTTCAGAATATCCTTCCTCCATTGCTCGCAAATGGACGTCTTACGACCAAGTGCATGGAACTACATCACGATGAGAGTATTCATTGTGTTGAGTTGTCGGGCTGTGGCAGCTTCCATTGCTGTTGAACTTTATTCTCTTTCTCTTACGTATCACCATGAGACACAAGTTTTCAAGGCAAAGGGATCATTGTAACACAAGGTAAGGGAGTTGACATAGCTAACACAATAACCCAACTACCCACACCGCGCGTTGTTTGTTCGTCATCGAAGCCGTTGCTGGCCGCCAGGATTCTTCGACGAATGAGATGCTTTCGAGGAAGGCTCAGGAGTCAGAAAACGGGCCCGAGTCGGTTACGAAAGGTCCAGGGTCCTCATTGACAAGAATAGAATTTGAGCAGAACTCTAGAGTCACTACTCTGAAGAATTGCTCGAATCATCGTCCGGCATGACTATGCTGTTGAGAAAGGTAATCTACACGTGTCAATGCGAGTACAAATAAAACTAGTCTGTAGTGCACCTACAAAGTTGACCAAGGGTCTGAGAGTCTCCTTCACCCTTTCCTGCGTATCATCGGCGCATAGCAGGTTGTCTTCAATCCTTTTGGACACGGTGAACTTTTTCAGCTTCAAGAGCTCAATATCCTGGTGGTTTGTATTGAATCCCTGGCAGTGTGTCAGCTTGAATGCACGCGTTCGACAAGACACTACCTGCCTTTGGTTTTGTTCGCAGGGCTGAATCCTTGTTCTCACGAGCAAAGGACTTTAGCGCCTCGCCCTCGCCGGACCCTGGCGCCAAGCCAGGTAGAAAGGCCTCCTTGAGGGTGTATTCGTTCAAGACTCGGCGCCAACGCCTCGGCCTCTCGTCAATACTTGCACGGAGCCTCTGGAGCTGGCGAGTATCTGGAGCGAAGATACCGCCAGCAATGAGGGACGCCCCGGGCTCGCAATGGATGTAGTAGTGTGCATATGTCCCTTTCCGCCCCGTACGGGACCACGCTGCCGAAAAGTGCGCCTAGAAGTTATCACTCCTTAGTATCAAAGCAGCCTTCCTTGGTCACCACTGGTATCACCTTGTACGGCTTCTTGTCGGGACTGAAGCGCAGGTCTCTGTATATGCGGAACATGACATCCCTGGCCGGCAACTCGGGAATAGTATCGTCTAGAGCCATTATCGTGTATGTGGTGCGCTCAACAAATGTTTCCCAATCCCTAAACGCTCGACGAAACTCTGCATTGTGAGCTCGGGGGTGTTAGTGATACGAATGCCAAGGCTTCTAGCGCCATCCCTACCTTTCAGCCATCGTCGGTTGTTGTTACTCTTCAAATCTACCAAGAACAATAAGCTGTTGGGGTGAAGGCGGAAGTCGACGTATTCGATGTTGCCTTCATCCCTCACTTGTTCCAGAGGTATTATAACCACCCCCGAGGGCTCGTCTTCGGACTGCTCGCTGTGGGACTGATCTCGTTGGGTTTGTTCTTGTTCGGAATCTTCGCTGTCGTCGGCCAAACTGTATTCGTCGTCTTCATCGTCTTGTTTGCCCTCTTCTGAGTCATTGATGTGCTCTTCTCCTAACTCGTCCTGCTTGGCCAGCTGCTGCACATGACTTGATCTGTTGCGCAAGGCGGGCGTGATCTTCTCCTTGCAACTTTCACTGTCGATTTCGCCACCAAAGGACTGGCTTGATACCTGCAGATGATATGGCCCCGAGGCGGAATGGAGAGAACGTTTTCGCTTCTTTACAGCCATGATGCTCTTTTTCTTAACGAGAAATGCAACAAGACAACTAGGCTCAATCTTTGAAGAGTACATATATGAATTTCTAAGATGAATTATTGAGAGTCATTCCTACTTGCTTTCCACTTGCCCCCTGCACAAGCAGAAACATACACCGTGCTCTCCCGCATTGAAATTTACGTAGTTCGGTCACACGGAGCTAGCAGGGAACATCTTCACCCTTCTTATCCTTGACTGTCGGAAGACACACCAGGTTCTACTTCCCAAACTGACAATTTTTATGTGTCATATCCGATGCTCCAAAAAAGGACTAGGATGATGTTGTTTCTTCATGAGTAGCCCCGGCCCTCACGACACGGGTGAGTGTACCAAAACGGGAATCCGCTAACGTGAAAAGAGCGCCATGTCTGCCTGATTGTTCTCATTACGTGATTTGGTCAGACCATGGTGTTTACCCCACTGATGCCCTCGGGGAAATTTCAGCCATTTCGGAATTGGTCCCAAACAGGAAAGGGAGAAACGAGCCTTGACACAGCGTAATTTGGCAGATGGCTAGATATCTGTACTACATGATTTTCAAATGAGAATCTACCTTGGAAGTGTTAGTCTGAAAAGCCTGGTTCATCTCTTAAGTTTATGCTAGCTCCCTTATCTAATCTTATTAATATCTTTTAGCTATAAATTAAGAGCTACTTATATATACTATAGTTATATTATATATTTTTTTCTACTATAAATAAAGGTTATCTTAAGATTAAGCTATATATAATAATAATATTATATAGTTTTTTTTTTAAAAATATTATTATTTATTTCTTTTTACTATATATAAAGGTAATATCTTAAGATTAAGCTATATATATAACTATAAGCTATAGCTATTTAATATATATCTTAAAAAAATATACTATAGTTTAGACCTAAACCTTTTTAATATTATAAAAACTTTTAAGATTATATATAAAGCTTAAATATAAGTATTAATATTTTAAAAAAAACTTTAATAAGAGCTAGTTAATATATAAATTAGCTATAGCTTTAAGAGGGAATACTTATTATTATTAATTTCTCTTAATTTAATTTAATTTATTTAAGTAAAGTAATAATATTAATATTTAATATTATTATCTTTAATAAATATTTAATTATAATAAATAATTAGATTTTATAATATATAATAATAATTATAAAAAATAATTTAAAGAGGCTATTTTCTAAATATATTAAGTATTTAAGCCTTTAATTAATTATAAGCCTCCTTATAATAATAAAGCTATTATTAATAATTTAAATTTAATAATATATTCCACTAGTATATATTTTAAATTAATATATATTCTACTTTCCTTAAAATTTTAATCTTTTATTTTTTAACCTTTCTTATTTAATTAAAAAAAATATAAATATAAAGTAAAGAGTCTTAAATAACTCTTATACTTTAGGCCTTATAATAGAACCTAAAATTAAATATTTAAAAGGCTATAAAACTCTATAATATTAACTATATTATTCTTAGCTCCTAAAAGTATAATTATACTACTTACTAGGATTTTTAGTATAATAATTAGAATCTTACTAATATAGAAAAGGAGGTTATTATCTAGAGGGTCCTTAACTTAAATTTATAAGTATTTTTACTATATATTATTAAGGTAAAAGATATAGTTAATCTCTTACTATATAACTATAATATAGAGTATATTAGTATTAATTAAGCTTCTTACTTTATTAAGTATTAACTACTACTTAAGATAGTTCTATTATAGAAATATAATTATTAAAGAGCTTTATATGAAGATCTTAAGATTATCTACTTATAGTTTAATCTTATATAGAATATAATAATTAAATATAGTATTCTAAATAAGAATATTTATAACTTTAATAAAGCTAGCTTTTTAATAAGTTAGATTTCCTCCTATATTATAGTAATATATTCTAATTAAGTAATAAGGCTTAAATTAATATAGCTTAATAATTAGAAATAAGTTTCTTTAATCTAGGTAATAAATATAGCTAATTAGGTAATCCTATTATTCCTAGTAGTAAAAGGTAAATATTACCTTTTATCCTAAATATAAAAAAGTAATTTACTACTTAACTAAAGGATTACTATAAGTAATAATAATTAGACCTTAAATATAATTAGCTTAAATTAAATTAAGTATTTTTACTAAAGTACTTAATTAAAAACTAAGGGTAAATATTACCTTCTTATACTAAATAATTATAAGAGCTATTATTTAATAAAGTTTAAGAAATACTATAAGTAAAATAATATTATTACTCTCTATATACCTCTTTACTCTTCTTATTTACTTTAGTTATTAGATATTAGCTATTTTAGCTTATTAAAGAAAATATATAGTTAATAAATTAAATATTTAATAAAGGCTTAAATTATATATATTATAAAGGAAGACTTTTTCCTTATATTTTTAAAGGTATTTAATATTTTTATTATAAAGGAAAATATTTAAAAAGGCTTTAGAGGTATTAGATTTATCCCTTTAAATACTAAGAGTATTATTTTAAAGCTAAATATATAAATAAGTCTATTAATATTATTAAAGTTATTAAATAAACTACTTAGTCCTTAGTAGTTAAAGACCTTAATTAATATATTAAAGGCTACTTTATAATCTAAATACCTTTAGAGATAAATAAGAGCTTATTAAAGTAACTCTTTAAGTCTAATTATTAAGGGTATTAAGTAGATTATAAAGGGTATAAAGTAAGTAATATATAAGCTTATACTTCTTAAAGGAAAGGTATTTAAGCTTAAGAAGGTAAATAAGTAGCTTAATAAATACTAAAGAGCTAAGAAACTATATTTATAGAAAGAAGGGTCTTTAACTATATAGGAATTATAAGATCTAGTAACTAAGAGGGATATTAAGGTATAAATATAAAGGGAAGATTATATAGGGTAAGGTTAAAAGCCTTAAGAAGAGTAATATACTTAGTAATATAGTATATATAGAGAGATAAATTATAATATATAAATATATAAAGTAGTAGAGGATTTATTTAGTTCTAATTCTAAAGTTATTTTAAATAATTAAATTAAAAGATAAAGATAAGGGAGTATTTTAACTAAGCTTAGTTAAAAATATTAAATATTAACTTAAGAGGCTAGCTAGGCTAGATCTTAATTAAGCTTAGCTAAAAGACCTTAAGGCTAAAGCTTTAGCTAGGCTTAATTAAGATCTATCTAGGAATATACTATTTTAGCTATATTAATCTTATAAGAGGAGAAATAGAGAATAATAATAGAAAAAGAGAAAAAAATAAAGTATTATTATTTAACCTATTAAGCTATAATAGCTTAATATATATAAGCTAATTTTAGTAAAATATTTTTTTTAGTTATATTTATATATAATAGTAATATAAAAAATATTTATAGAAAATATAAAGGTCTAGGGTAGAAATTATAAAGCTTAATAATAATAAGGTTAAAGAAAGTAGAATATATACTAGTTTAAAATATATACTAGTGGAATATATTAATTATAATTATTAAGTTTATTAATTTATTATAAAGCTAGTAAGATAATATTAATAAATTAAGTTAAATATAAAGTACTTTTAAAGGATAAGAAAAGCTTAAATAAGCTAAATTTTATTAATAATTATTTCTTTATATTTATTAATTATAATAACTTAAAGTTTAATCTTTAGTTTTAATATATTATATATTATATTAAGTTAATTTAAATAGAGATAGTTTTTAAAGATTAAACTTATTTTATTAGTATAATTAATATTATATTATAAATTAAAGAGGGGGGTATAAGAATAGGTATATATTTATATATATTTATACATTTAGGAGAGATAAGTAAGCTTATATTTAAGTAGCTTAGCTATCTATCTCTCTTCCTTTCTTCCTTCCTCTTCTCCTCCCTAGTTATTAACTAAAGGTTATAGTAATTATAATTACTATTTTATATTAATATATACTTTAGAATTAAAAAAGTTAATTAATAAAAGTATATTTTAATAATTATAATCTAATTATTTAAATCCTCCTCTTTAAAGGAGTTAATTTTATTAAGAATATAATTACTAAAGTTAAATAAGTTAGCTAACTACTTAAGATTAAGGTCTTAAAGTACTTTAATTTTTAATAACCTTATAGCTTTAGTAATATCTATAAGCTTATAATTATTTATATTTATATTAAGAAACTTAAAAATTAATAAGTTATATAGTTACTTTAATATATCCTTTAAGTAAGATATTTATATTAATATTAAGATTTAGTATACTTATAGTTAGTTAAGTTTAAAGTAAATTAAGTGAGATTAATAGTAAGTATAAGCTTAGTAGGATGTTTAATTTTAGTAAGGACTTAAGTATATATAGTAATATATAAAGCAGCGAAAGTAGTAATATATTATTAAATTATCTATAATAATAAAGGTAGTAATTATAGAATAAATAGATTATTAATATAGACTTAAGCTATATAGTTCTATTAGAAAAAACTAAGCTAGAGATAATAAGAGTATATATAATTTCCTTTATTAGTTAGGTTTACTACTTCTACTACTTAAGTAGATAAGCTACCTCTTTATAATAGAAAAACTATTTTTTACTCTTAAATTATTCTTTATTTTTAAAATTATAATCTTTTATTTTATTCTTTATATAGCTAAATTAGCTTATATAATAACCTAAATAATCTTATTTAATTAATTAAATATAGAAGTCTTTAACTAAATACTAAATATATATATAATTAATTATAATTATTAATTTTAATAATATAGCTTAATTATAAACCTCTTTATTAATTAATATTAATATTATAATTATAGATTTACTTAATTTTATAATTATAGTATTATTAATTAGGAATTTCTATTAATACTTATATAATAATTTTACTTAAGCTTAATCTTTAAAGTAAAGAAATCTAATTAATTAATTACTATTTAATCTTTTAAATAACTTTATAATAAGGAAAAAGTACTTTTATACTATTAAAGTAAAAAGAACTTAAGTATATTTAATAGGAATTTCTAATTACTTATCTTTCTATTTATAAACCCTCCTTTTAATTATAAAGAGATATTTTATAAATTATTAATTTATAAAGAGACCCTTATTATTTATACTTAAGTATTATTTATTTATAAGTAGTTAGAATTTAATTAAAGCTAGGACTTAAGAATTTTAATCTTAATACTTAAAAATAAAATTAATAAAAAGATAAGTATATAGTTAATTATAGATATTATAATTAATTAATTAAACCCTTCTTAAGGATAATATAATATTAATAAAGCTAAAAGAGATTATTCTTTTATAGCTTTAAAAGTTAAAAGTATTTCTTAAGGTATTATTTAATATTAAGGATTTAAAAGTATAAATTATAGTATAATTAAAACTCTTCTTTTAAAAATTAAGAACTTTTACTAAGATTACTTTAGTTTTAGTTTTATTAAATTATTTAATAAGAATTATTTAATAAAAGTAAGGGTTTTAAATTAATATTATTACTTAAAGCTATTTAAGGGAAGTTTAATAAAGCTTTATAATTTAGAAAAAAGACTTAAAAGTAATATAATAAGTATTAATAATTAAGGGTTCCTTCTCTTCTATATAAAAAAGGGAATAAAGAATAAGTTAATCTTTCTTTTTATTAAACTTTTAATTTAATTAAATCTTTTAAGTTTTACTTATTAAATTAATATAAGGAGAAACTAAAAAGTAATTTATAATAAAAGTTAGATTTTTAATTTTATATTAAGGTTTAAGGAGCTCTTAAACTTAAGGAAGAGGAATAAGCTTATAAAGTTATTAAAATAGTTTATATTATTTAATTAATTAATTTTATATAGCTTTATAAATTTTCTATTTAACTTAAAATTATTCTTTATAAAGTATAAATATTATTATAATTTTACTTTTTATATTTTATATTAAAAGAATTATTAAAAAGAAAAAAGAAGTATTTAAAATTAATATTATAAAATTTAATATAAACTATTTTATTAAAATCTCTTAAATTAATAAAATAGTTAATAATAAAATTATATTAAATAATAAAGTAATTATTAATTTTAAGGGATTAAACTTAATTATTAAATTAAAAAATCTACTTTATTTTATAAAAAGTAGAATTAATTTATAAATAATTAAAGAATTTAATAACTATAGAATTACTTTCTTCTTATATAGTTTTAAAGAGTTTATTAAGTTTAAAAATCTTAATATTAACCTTATAATAAAAAAGAAGCTTTTTCTCTTTTATATTATTAAAGAAGAAAAGTAAAGGGTTAAGATTATTCTTAAGAGTTAGGATTACTAAAAAGAAGTAATTTAAGTATTTAAAAGATAATATTATAATTATAACCTAAAGTAATTTATTTAACTTAAAAAGAAATTATAAAGGCTTAATACTATAATAATTATATTTAATTAATAATAAATTATTACTTTTATTAATACTTATTAACTTCTTTATTAGAAAATTAACTTTATTAATTAAAGTATTAATATAATTTAATTATAATACTTATTTAAAGCTTTACTTTTTAACTTTATCTTTAATATTATTTATAAAGAAAAGAAGATATATAAAAACTTAAAAAGATAAAATATAATAAGCTTTAAATAATAATTAATAAAGCTATATATTAATATTTCTTAATTATAAATTATAACTTTAATTATATTAATAATAATATTAATAATAAGTTTATAGCTTAAGAGTATTACTTTAGTATTAAAAAGCTAAAAAGTAATTATCTTTTTAGAATACTTAGAGAGCTTAAAGTTAAGAGAATTAATTAAATTAACTTTATAAACTACTTATAAAAGTAGAAGAAAAAGGAGGAGGAAATAAAGTCTTTAAAGGTAAAGAAGAAGGTTAATTTTTAAGACCTTTAAAGAGAAATTATATAGTTAAAATAAAAGAAAAAGGAAAACTTAAAAATAAAAAAGATAAAGCTTAAATTTAAAGAAATAAATATAAACTAAATTTAAATATAAAAAGTACTTATATCTCTTATTAATAATCTTTGCTTTCTTAAAGAAGAGAATATAAAATTAAACTTAAAAAAAGATAAAATAATATTTAAATTAAATTTACTTACCTTAAATAAAGGAGATAATAAAGAAGTATTTAATTAAATAAATAATATTTTTATTAATATTATTTACTCTTTATAAAGCTCTTAAAGGAATTATTAATATTATAATATTTAAAAGTATTATCCTTAAGATTATTAAGAATTAAAAATAAATAGCTAAGTAAATAATTAATATTATTATAATAATAAAGTATAATTATTATTATTAAAAAATAAAAAGGAGCTTATATTTTTTAAAATTATTACCTTTTTTTAATAAAGATTATATATAAAGTACTTTATAGTCTTTTAAGTAAAATAGTTTCTTAAATATAATTTTAATTTTTAAAAAGTTATTAATAATTTAATTAAATAGGAATTATTATATATAGGAGATAGTTTAAAACCTTTAAGAAAGAGAAAGAAATTATATACTATTTAAATAATATATTAAATTAAAGCTTATTAATATAAATTAACTTTAATAAGTATAGGAAAATAAATATCTCTTTAAAATATATTAATATTAACTTTATTCCTATATCTTAACTATTTATTATAAATAATATTAATATATCTTAAAACTTAATAAAAATTAAAAGTTTAAAGAAAAAGGAACTATTTAAATATTCTCCTTTAAAGGAAAAAGATAGAGAGTTAACTTAATAAAAACTATAAGGATTATTAAATTAAAGAATAATAAGCTTTTTAAGGATTTATAAAAAGAGAAAAACCTTATATAATAAGAGGTTTATATTTCCTTTATTAATAAGCTATTATTATAAAATAAAGAAAAAGTTATTTAGAAAATTATAAAAGAAATTAAAAGTAAAAAGCTAAAGATTTACTTAAATAATTTAATTAAATTAAAACCTTTAATTAAGGACTTAATTAAAAATCTTTTAAATAAAGTAATAGCTAAATATATAGAAAAGCTAAAGAATATAACTATTTAGTTTATTAAAAAGATTTAATTTATAATAATATAATTATTTAATAAAGCTATAAAAGGATTAATAAAAACCTTAAAACTTAATAATAAAGAACTATTTTAATTAATTAAAAGAAGAGTAAAAATTATAGACTTTAAACTCTTAAAAATATTAATAAACTATCTTAATATAAATTTAATTAATTAAGATAATAAATATATTAATAATTTATTTATTATTTTAGAGTATAAAGATAAAAAGATATTAATTATTTATAAGAAAGTTATATTAATAAAAGTATTTATAAAAGAGCTAATATAAAATCCTTTTTTATAACTTTTAGAATTATAGAGGTTTAATAATTTAAGCTTATATTACTTTATTTAATTAATTTAATAATTTATATTAAGTTAAATAATTATTTATAAAAAGCTAGAATCTCCTATTTATTTCTATAAAGGTAAAAGCTTATAAGTAAAAGTAATTCTTATCTTAGTAAATAGTAATATTAAAGGAAATATTATAATAAAGGATTATATTATAAATTTAAATTAAAACTTAAACTAATTAATATTTAATTTACTTAAACTTATTTTAAGGATTATATCTCTTTAATAAAAAAGTAAAAGTAAATTTATACTTTAAAAATATAATTATCTTATAAGTAGTTTATATAATAAAGAAATTTATAATTAATATATCTTTCTTATTAAAGATATTATTCTTTAAAATAATAAAGTTATATTTAATTATTTAAATTTAATAAAGAATTTATTATTATAAGTAAAAGTAAATAATATTAAGTTTATTATCTTTATAGCTAAGAGTATATACTATAGAGATCCTATATAAACTAAATTAATAGCTTATATAAAAATAATTATTATTTATATATTATTATTAAAAATAATAAATTAATTAATTAATTAAATATTAATTTAGGAAATTAATTAAAAAAGTTTAAATAAAGGTATATATCCTATAGCTTAAAAGTATTTTATATAATTATTAAAGAT
This sequence comes from Clonostachys solani, assembly GCA_902141235.2. Taxonomy (NCBI): domain Eukaryota; kingdom Fungi; phylum Ascomycota; class Sordariomycetes; order Hypocreales; family Bionectriaceae; genus Clonostachys; species Clonostachys solani. Next base: position 42,404 of record CABFOC020000071.1, read on the forward strand.
AAAAAGTAATATTAAGCTATAGAACTTAAGTATAAAGATTATATAATATCTATCTTTAAAGAGGAAGTTAAAGAGATTATTTAAATTATTATTAATAATAATTAGAAACCTTTTATTTTAGTAAAAAAAAGAAGAAAGAGAAGAAAGAAAAGGAAAAATAGATTTCTTAATATTAAGGAGGCTAATAATATAATTAAAATAAATATTATATATAAACTAAAAGAAAGAAAGTTTATCTTTAAAATAATATTCCTTTTAATAATATTATACTTAATAATAATTATATTAAAAGGAAAAAAAGTAAAAGAGAATAAAGTACTTAATTTAAATATTAATAAATTCTCTTAATAAATAATAAGTAATTCTTTAATATTATAAAAGAAAAATAACTTTATAATAAAAGATTAATAAAGCTATTTAATTAAGTAAAATACTTAAAGGAGAAAAAGAAAAAGTTATTATTAATTATCTTTTATAATAAGGAGATAGTATTAGCTTAAGAGTTTAAAGAGTATAAAAAGGTAAGTCTTAATATAATATTACTTTAGAAGATTAAGATTATAAAGTATAAGACTTAATAAGCTAGATTAATTCTTATCTTAATTACTTTAAGGACTAAAGTAATAGAGATTTTATATAATTAATTAAAGAAAGGTATTTTAAAATACTTTTATACTTTATATTAAAACCCTTAGTTTTTTATATTAAAAAAGAATAAGGATTCTTAATTAATTAATTTAATAATAAGATATAATATATATATAATATAAAATATATTATTATCTTTTAATATAAATAAATTCTTTAAAGACTTTATTATATATAAAATATTAATAATTATTAACTTCTTTTTAAGATATAACTAAATAATATTTATTAAGAAAAGTAAAGATATTATAATCTTTTTAACTTTAATTAGTTTAATAAGGATATATATACTTTTATAAAGAGTTATTAACTTAATTATATAATTTATAAGGATTATACTATAAATATTATATAATTTAGTATTTAAAGTATATAAATTATTTCTTAATAATATTATAATATAAAATTAATCTTTATTTATAATAATAAAGAAGTAATCTTAAAAGTTTATTATTATATTCTAAAGTATTTAATTAATTTAAATAAAGTCCTTATAAATATTAAATTAATAAAATATATAATTTCTTTACTAAATTACTCTTTTACTAAGTAAAGGTAGTTATTATTAAATATCTTTATAAAATAAATAACTAAAAGCTTAAAGATATAAAAATAATTAAAATTATTAAATAAAGATATATAAATCTATTTTAAATATAAGATCCTTTTAAAGATTATTAATTATTATTATTAATAAATTAAAAAATATATAATATAAGTTAAACTCTTAATAAACCTTTTAAGAAAGAATATAGCCTTTAAATAAAGAGATTATTAATAAGAAGTAATAAATTAATTAAAAAGACTATAACTTTTAATTTAATCTTAATCTCTCTTAATATAGGTAAAGGTTATAAAGAGATAATCTTAATAATTAATATAAACTTATAAATTAAGTACTATATTAATATAAATAATAAAGGAGCTAAATACTTAATTAATATAAGTTTAATAACTAAAATAAGTATAAGCTTATTATAATATAATAAAAAGGGAATATAAAGTTATTATAATAATACTAAAAAGATTATAGAATTATTTATAAAGTATATTTTATATTAAAATAAATATATTAATATTAATTAGTTAAATTAATAAAGCTATAAATAATATATCTAAGTCTTTAGTACTATATTAAATTAATTATATATTACTCTTTAGCTTCTTTACTAAGTATATTTCTAAAGAGAAGAATATAATTATTAATAAGCTCTTAAGAAAGCCTTATAAAGTTAATAATAATTTTAATAAAAAACTTAAAAGAGATCTAAAGGATTTAATTAATTTAATATTAATTATTATTATATTTAATTAAATAATTAATAAAAGTATAAAGTTAATAAACTTCTAGAGGGATATATTAATTATTAGAAAGTATCTTTAAACTTATAAAAGCTTAAAAGGTAAATTAAGAAAAAGTTTTAATACTTAAGAATAATAATTATAAAATTCCTTCTTAATAAGAATACTTTATTTAAAAGGGTAATTATAATATATAAAACCTTATATTATAATTATCTATAATAAGATTTAGGAGTATTTAATTAAAGAGATATACTTAAAAATAAATTATAAAAGTATTAAAATAACTAAGAAATAGATATCTTAAAGATAATAATAATAATCTCTAAAATAAAATATAATTAATATCTTTAATTATATTACTTTATTAAGTATTTAAGATATAAAAAGAAGCTAATTTATTAATAATCTTAAAAGCTCTATCTTTTTTTATAATTAAAGTTTATTTTAATATTTTATTCCTTTTAAATAATAAAGAAAAGTATTTTATATTATACTTAAGGTATAACTTAATAAGCTAGCTTAAAGTTAAAATTACTAAATATAATAACTTAAGTTAATAAGGATATTCTTTTAAAAGTTAATATAATATTATAATATTATCCTTATTATAATTATAAATAATAAATTAAAAGTAAAAAGAGAATTTACTAATACTTTTAAGGATATTAAGATTATAAAGATCTTTATTTCTATATATAATTTATAAATAAATAAAATTATAAAGAATAAGTATTACTCCTTTATAATATTAATAATTAAAATATATTTTTTAAGAGGAAAATAGCTATATA
>CABFOC020000072.1:0-42111 GCA_902141235.2 Clonostachys solani
AAGGGATAAGAATATATTCCTCTATAGAGTATAGATTATAAGGCACTAAGTATATATATACTATAGCTTAATATAGTAGAAGAATATTATATACTTAGTAGTAGGGCTAGAAACACACTAGGGCGGTAGGAGTAATAAGGAAGAAGGTAATAGCGATATACCTAAGCTTAATTAGGCTAAGAGTATAGTAGTATAGTAGGAGGTATAAGTAAACCTAGGTTATATAATTATCTATATATAGATAATTATAGCTATAGAGAGGGTTAAGGTAATACTTAGATATAAGATCTTCTATAGTAAGATAGGGATATAAAAGGTAAAGATAAAGAAGATATAGTAGTAGAAGAAGTAGGGCGAGCTAATTATAGTAATAAATATACTAGGATTAGGGATTAATATACTAAATATATAGGTAGTACTATATATAAGGCCCCTATAATAGCTCTAGGACTATATATAGGAGAGTGAGTAAGTAGGGTAAGATAAGTAGCTAAGTTAGGCTATTCTCCTTAGCTTAAGAGATATAATAAAGGGTAGAGGGTTAAGAGGAGTAGTATAGAAGGGTATAGATATAGATATACTAGTATTTATATAAGGATCTAGCTACTAATATCTTTTACTAAATAAGGTAATAAATAAGTTAGGGCTAGGGCTATATAAGGTAGGTAAGGTAGTATATAATATATATACTAGTGCTAAATAATTAAAAGGGCTAGGGTTAGGTAATAAAGAGGAAGAGGGGACCTTAAGTATATAAGGGATATTTAGGTAGTAGTAGTAGTAGAGTATATTAGCTATATAGCTTAGGGCTAAGTATATTAGGAAGGATATAGAGGAGGTAGAGTATTTCTAGTAATAGCTAGTAGAGTAGATAGACTAATACTTCCTATATAAAGGGAATAATTATAGTATTAGGGTATATAGTTTACTAGAGAGTAAGTAAGGGGCTAATCTCTAAGAATAAATTAAATTAGTAAAGAAAGAGTACTTCTAGGGGAAGAAGATAGAAAGGTTTAGTAGTTACTTCTAATATAGACTACTATAGGAGATATATAGGTGATAGAGGTTTATTAAAGGTAAAGGGGAGTAATTCTAAGAGGTAAAGGCATAAGACTACTTATACCTAAAGCTAGTTATAGAAGTATATACTATTAGGCTCTAGTTTATACTAGGGTAGGTAATTACTATTATAGGAGAGCTTCTAGAGGTAGATAGATAAGAGATTAATCTAGATAATAATAAAGTAGTATAGTAATAGCTTAGGAGTAAGACTAAGTAAGGTAATATTAAGACTAGTAATATATATTAATATATTTCTATCTTACTTACTAAATTAAAGGAGATTTATATATAGAAATTATAAGTAAATTTAATAATATTTAGTATACTTAACTATATACTAAAGTATTAACCTAGAGAAGGAAAATATATAGATTTATATAGTTTAGTACTAGTTATATATACTATTAGAAATTACTATAAGGTACTATATAGAGTAAATACTTCTCTATAATAAAGTATAGTAATTATATATACTTAGAAAATAATTAATTTAGTAATTATATATAATTTCTATTACTAAATACTAAGTAAATAAATAATAAAATTAAGTATATAAATAGTATCTTAATAAGGCCTTAGCTACTTATATCTTATAAATTAAGTAGCTAAAGGCAGTAGGTAATTCTACTAATAGGTATTCTACTTTATTAATATCTTATACTAAAAACCCTAACTATATAACCTATCTATAATAACCTTATTTAGTACGCCTTAAAACTATTATTATATAGCTTCTAAACTACTATATACCTTTTAAATATTATACCTATAATAGTAAGTTATAAATTAATTATTCTAAGCATATATGCGCTTTTCCTAGGGTTTTCTAGTATTATAGGCGAGAAAACGCTAATTTTATAGTTTTCCCTAGTTTTTAGCCTTATATACTAAGCCTATAATAAGGCAGATTAAGCCTTATTAAGATATAGCTATACTCTACTTATATACTTCCTAGTAATACTACTAACACTTATTCTAAATAGCTACTAAAGACTTAACTATATAATTATACTATACTACCTAAGAAGGGTAAGGGTAAGGTAATAGCTATACCTATAGAACTATAGATAATATATAAATATATATATAAGTCTCTAGAGTCTATTAACTTAAATAAAAATAACCTAAAGCACTATAAGAATAATAAGGAGGATTAATAAGATAAGTTAATAACTAATATATTACTACCTATAAACCTACTAGATATTAATAGTAATACTCTACTTAAGCTAGAATAACTAATTAAACTACCTTAATTTATCCTAGAATCTAATTAAGATAACTTAGTAAACCCTCCCCTAAATAATAGTAGTATTCACACTCTATAGACTAAAGGTAGATTTAACCCTAATAATAAGGTTATAAGTACTATCTTTAATAGGCTTAGTATCTAAGATAATAACTATCTCTTATTAACCCCTACTAAACCTAAAGTCCTTCTCCCTAGTGGGAAGGTACTAAGAGCATTAGCTTAAAAGGCAAAGGCTATTAAGCCTATAAAGATAATAAAAGCTCTTAAGCCTAAAGCCCCTACTATTAGAAAGGTAAAGGGTAAAAAATATATTAAGGGAGATTTAGAATACCTACCTATTAACTAAGTCCTTAGATATACTACACTATTATAGATTTATACTTATTAAACCTTTAAGGCTTTATAATATACTATAGATATCTCTCTAGAGGACTCTATAGATATTTTCTAGAAATAGATAAAGCTAAGCTACCTACCCTAACTTAAAGTTATATATATATAGAAGGTAGAGGTAACTTACCTAAATATAATTACCGCTTATACTTAATTTAAGTCTACACTAAACTTTTAGTATTATATATAGTATATTAGTATATATACTTTCTATTTTATATTCTATAGTAGAGCTAGATATAGTAATAAGACTATATCTTAATAAGGCCTTACTTAAAGCCTAGCTAGATTAGGCCTTATTAAGATACCTCCTATACCCCCCCTTTACCTTATAATATAAACCTTAAAATAATTAAATAATATATATTAATATATCTTATTAGGAGTTAGTATCTTTTATCCTACCTTTAAGTCTTTAGTCTAGAATTATAATAATAAGGATATACTTATAATAATAAGATAAGGGGGGCACTATATATAGGATATAGACATCTTAGTTACTACTAGTTTATAAGCACTAAAAGATCTAATTAAAGATAAGTATAATACCCTCTTAAAGATAAAGAAGGTATCTAGGTTTAAGAGAGTTAAACTTAGTAAAATTATTAAGGCGATTACTAAGAATCTAGAATAGGTTAATATAATTTAGACTATAGTAAAGAATATTAATACTCTTATATTTATTATTATAATAAATTTATAGCTTAAGCTAGCTAATACACTAGAAGAGAATAAGATTAACTTAATAATAACTATTACTATTAACATAGCCTAGCTCTTAGTATTTAAACCTAGTATTATATAATATAGATAAGCTATCCTAGCTAGGCCCTTAAATCCAAGATAGCTATTAAAGTATCTAAAGGGTGCTAATAATATAATATTTAGTGATTACTCTTAGGATAACCTCTATAGAGCTATTATATTATTCCTATATATTATATACTACTAAAAAGGTATATTAAATAAGATAATTAATTACCTAGGGTAAGATATACTATTTACTAACCTATAATTTATCCTACCTATTATATTAAAGAGGGTAGTAGAAAAAGTAATAGAAAAGTAATTAGGATCTAGCCTAATATTTTAATCTAGATAGGAATACTTAGCTACCTAGGTAGATATAGTATATAGTAGGGAAGCCCTATCTAATAATATAGCTAGGTATTCTAAGGATAACTAGATTAATTTTTATATAGTATTTCTAGAGATATTAAGCTCTTAATTCCTAACCTAGTCTTATAATAAATTTTTTAACTAGAGGGGTATAGATCCTTAGGACCCACTATACTTAAGTGAGTTTATATATATAAAGTAGTATACTAATATTATTAATCTATAGAGCGGCATCTAGTGCCTAGTATTCCTAATAGACTTTAGTAATATCTATATAGAGGATATTAATAAATATATTAAGTAGTTAATAATGACTAACTACTATAAGAATATAAAGGAGACTATATCTCCTAAGGAGTTTAGTAATATAATTCTATAGACTAAGCACTAGTTTATTCTTAATAAATTCTTTAATAAGCTAAATACTAGGCTAGGTGAACCCCTAATTAAAGCTTATAGATATATAAGTGTTAATAAAGAAACCTTAATATAGGGTAGAAATACTAATATCTAGCTTAGACCCTATTAGGTTATTAGTAAGTTAGATCTTAATAAGGCCTTACTCTAGAAAAGATAAGCAAGGCCTTATTAAGATATACCTTACACCCTAATACTATCTATAGGTTTACTAACTTATATATTTAGATATTATATAACTTATTAATAACTAAGAGGATAAAATATACCTTATTATTCTTAGTAGTGAGATAGGACTAGGGAAGAGTGTAATCTTAAGTAGTACTATAGAAGCCTACTATTACTATTCTATTTAATATAACGCTAAGCTAGAACGGGAATACCTTATAAGTCTCTTATTAGTGGAAGAAGCTGAAAAGACTAAAGACTTTAATATATAACTAAGCGGAATAAGCTAGAGATAGATCTATAAAGTTAATAATAAGATCTATAACTTATACCCTAAAGATATAGATAGGAACCCCCTAATCTTAAGCATTAAGTAGAAGAAGGAGCTTAACTTCATTAAGCTTAAGCCCTTAATTTTCTAAGTACTAATAAGTACTTACCTATCACTCTATAGGGATATTAGATTATTTAATAAGTTACTTATAGTATAGATCTACTTCTTAATAAAGGTAGACTTCCTTATTTAGGGTATATAAGTTTTTAATAAGTATAAATAAGCTATATTTCTTAGGATAATATAGGTAGATCTATATAATAAAGAGGTAAGTTTATATTTTACTATAGCTTATCCAGTATAATTATAGTGGAAATTATATATATCTTAATAAGGCCTTACTTAAAGCCTAGCTAGATTAAGCCTTATTAAGATAACCTCCTAGACCCCTACCCCTTTATTAACTTAACCTAAGGTAGATAATAAAACTAATATATTTATAGATAGCTAAGATAATTATATTAATAATATATATAATATTCTATTAGTGAACCTTTAAGAGAGAGGAAGCCTATATTAAGTTCTAAGATACCTCTTATATAAAGGAGTATATCCTTCTATAATCTAGAGAAGATAGATAAGGATAAAATAATAAGATATAATAGCTTAAGTAAATATCTATAAATTATAAGAGTCTACTAAAAGTTAATACTAATTATATTAATAAGAGTGAGTATACTAAGGTATATACTTTAAAGGAAGTTAATACCCTTCTAGTATAATACTACTTTTAAAGTTATTATAGCGAAAATACCCCTAATTTTACCAGATTTAGCTATTATTCTTAGCGGCAAATTTGCCTAAAAACCCTTACTACTTTAAGCTCCCTTCTTTAAACTAACCCCTATTAGAACCTAAATAAGTACTACTATAGTATTACTCTCTAGCTCTACTATAGTAGTTAAGTAGGCTATTTACTTAATCACTAAGAAGTTAGTCCCTAAGCTTCTAGTTAAGGTGCTAAAATAGACTATTTTATATCCCTATTAGCACTTAGTAGCCCTTCTATAACTCTATAAGTACTATACCTACTCACTACTATATTCTTTTTCCTTTATCCTTTTCTTCCTTCTTATCCTTACTTCTTAATTTCTAATTAACCCTTTATCTCCCCTATAACCCTTTACTTTTCCTCCTACTATAACTCTTTCCTCTCTTAAATATCTATATTCTTACTCCTTTAAAATTATAGCTAGACTATAGTATAGCTCCTACTATATAATTACCTCCTAATTTCAACCTAGAATACTCTAATCTAGACTTAGAATATTTAGATAAGTCTAATATTAATAGTGTTTTTAATAATAATAATTATAAGGGCTCTAAGTATAAAAGTAATAAGACTATCTTAAAAGAGTCTCCTAATAATAATAAAGTAGACTTTAAAGATACTATTAACCTATTTAGTGGAAATATACACCTACTAGAATACTATTAAAATATAGTAAAGGACTTTAATAAGAGCTATTATAATAGTTAAGATTATAGCTTAAGTAGTAATATTCTCTTAGATATAATAGAAGATATATAAAAAGAGTAAGTAATTAGTTCTACTCTTAATAGTTTATACTAATAGGTTTTATTTATAGGTTCTATAAAGTTATTAACTATAATCCTAAAGTAAGTTATAAATCCCTTTTTATAGGGATATTATATAATTTCTTTAACTAGTACTTAAATTAAAAAGTTAATAAAGATAGTAGAAAGCTCTATAGAATAAAGAAGAAAAGTTCCTTAAGTATATACTAGAAAGTATTCTAGCTATATATTAAAAGGGCTATTAGGGATAAAATTAATCTAAAATTAAACTAGAAGATATATAGAGTAGGAACTTTTTATTATACCTTTTCTCTAGAATACTTTCTAATATAGGCTTCTAAGCTTTTAGAGACCTAGCTAAAAAGTATAAGCTAAGTAATAAGAAGTAGGTAAATTACTATATAACTATTAAGGATTTATTAAAGTAGATTTAGATAATACTAAGTATAACTAAAAAATCTTTTTAGCTAGGAGAGATTTAAATTCTTATAGTTTTATTTCTCCTTTTACTTACTCCTACTAGCGCTTACCTTATATCTATTTTATACCTTTAATTTAGTAATATTTATATAGTATTAGTATAGGATCCTAAAGGTAGTATATATAATATCCTTACTTATTTCACCTTAGCTTTTATAAAGATATACCTTAGAGTTAAAGATATATATATATTACTTATATTAGATAATAAACCTATATTATACTAAAAGGCTAATATTTTTTACTACTATATTATAGTAAGACCTTTATAGTTCCTAAGAACTTCTTTAATCCTTTATTATTCCTTAGCCCTTATATCTACCTTTTAAGTATCTTATTTTATTATTAGGTTTTTAAGGCTTTAAGCCTTATCTCCCCTAATAAGCTAGATATTCTTAATATTTATAAAGGAGAAAAGGAGCTACTACTATCTTTAAAGAAAGAGTTTAATAATTATCTAGTATTCCATTATACTATTAAGACCCTTACTAAATATAATATCTCTATAGATATACCTATTATATATAGAATAATAGTAGAATAAATTAAATAAATTAGTGAGATACTAGGATTTATATATACTATAATACTATATAGTCTATACTATACTATAGCTAATAGGTTTAACTAAAGTAATTTATTTTTCTACTAACTCCTAGATAGTCCTAAGATCTTCTATTATTAATAAGTATAATATATAGTTAATATTAGTAAAGTGCTATAAAACTTAGCTTTAGACTATACTAACTCTATCCCCTTTTAGAGATATTATCTTAGGTAAGAAGTTAATATAGATATATAGGCTATTCTCTAAGGTTAAAGGCTATAGTAAGCGCTAATAAAATAGGCCTATAGTATTAGTTACTTAATTAGTAAGTGCTAACTAATAGACCTTACTACTAAGTAAGCTACCTCTATAAATATATACCCTCTTATTAGGAAACTTAAATAGTAACTCTAATAAATAAAGTAAGAGTCTTATAAATATACTAAAATCCTTTATATACTAAGAAATAAGAAATAGAGACTTAAAAGGTTACTTAAGATAAATATATAATATAAGTAGATAGATAACTAGGCTATTAATAATATTAAGTATTAACTAAGAGGTAAATAGAACCCTAATTAAGTTATTAATAAGACCTACTATCCTTAAGGATTAGCCTAGAAATATCTAGTATAAGCTTTAGCTACTAAATATAATAATATAATTAAGAGCTATTATTAAAGGTAGGATAATATAATTAATACTATTATTATATACTATATAGTTAAAGAAGGACTAATTATATAGTGTATAAATATATTATTAGCTAAGCCTTAATATATATATTATAAGGATACCTAGGAGGAAAATCCTTAGTAAAAAGCACTAAATATTACACTTAAGGCTATTAGGGTGGAAATAGAGAAGGAGAGGCCTAGATACTATTTTTTATATATTAGTAAAGCTCTTACTTTATAATTAGGTAATCCTTTAATAAAAGATCTAGTCTAAGAATTCTATATATCTAGTAATATAGTAAAACATTTTCATTATAAGCACCTTTTAATTTTAGAGGATAATTATAAGATCTATTATTAGGTCTACAATAAAACACTAGAATATAAGATACACTTATAAAACTATAGCTTAAAGCGTTATAGTCTCAAAACTTAGTATTAAGATTCTTATCTTACGAGATTATTATTATTTTTAGGTTGTTTTAATGCCTAGCTATAACTTATAGTAGCTAGGTATCTAAAAACTCTAGTAATAATTATTCATATATAGGTACCTATGTTTACTATATATATATATGCCATTACTAGAACTATTTTAGGCGATCTTAAAAGAAGTATAGGGTGGGCCTTTTAGCTAGTAGTTCCTTTAGTGGACGTTAGGATATAGGGTGGGCGTAGGGTAATAATCATTAGAGAAGTCGTGCGGTGTTTTTTGACCTACTGCAGAAACTCATTAGCCAGCGTATCAATACTATATTTACTATTAAGTGACGGCCCAATTAAGAAAAGAAATAGGCTATAATCGACCGTTCAGGCTGCGCAGGAGTACAGCTAAACTGGCGATAGATAGATAGATACTTATAGGTCCAATAAAACTGGCTGCAATGGAACCTTGCGAGTTCAGCAAAACTAGCTATGATATGTCCTTGTGGGTAGGGCTATACCTACATACAATACCATCTAGCACCTAAATATAGTTCGCAAATGCAGGTGAACCCCATGTCTATATTATTGCATACTCTTATCCAGCTTACCGTATTTAGAGGAATAAAGAAATTCCGGTTATTTAAGCCAGTTAATAAGTAATTTCTTCAACACGTAATCTTAATATATACCGCAGTGACCCCTTTTTATGAAAATTTATTCTACTTAGTCTCAGCTAAATCTCATCTCCTAAGCTTATCTAATTAGTGGTTTAGTTAGAAGTAGATAATAAGGGTATAGTATTCTAGTTATACTAGAAGCTTGCTGGAGATCTCCTTACCACGTCTTGGGCTGTACTTAACGTACTTGAGCAGGAGTGGTATAGGTATTAGTCATACGAACTCAACAGTTCAGGAATTGTCCAGGAGTCCAGGAAATAGTACCACCCTTGTTCTTAGACTAGGGACTAAAACGTTCGCAAATACAGGGGTACAGCGCTGGCCGAGCTGCCTTCTAAAGGGGAGTGAAGCGTGCACGCCTACAACCTCATATAGGCTCTACCTTTCCTCTGCTCCTGTCTCGCTTCTAAATTTTTCAGTCGCCCACCGCTAGTAGCGCAAAAAGTTTCCTCCTTCCTGGCTTAATCCTCCCCTTATGACTCGTTAACTCGTTCTCGTTAACAGCCACTAGCAACAATTACTTCTGCCTGGCTTAAGCTTCTAAACCTTATTGCCACGAACTTGACGTGCCTTGGTGTTACATAATGGCCTGGACGTCTAGTAGTTACAACAGAACTGAGCAAAGTAACTATATAGCTAAACCAGCTACATAGTGGATCTAAGCAAAGTGTAGCTAAACTAGCTACATAGTAGATCTAAGTAGGAGTGTAGCTAAACCGGCTATATAGTGGATCTAAGTAAGAGTGTAGCTAAACTAGCTATAGTAGATTTAGGTATAGTATAAGCTGCCTACAACCTAACCGTTTATAACGCCATTAGATACAGCTATAAATTATAGAAAAGTTAATTAACTTTAAGCCTATCTACGATCACTCGCCTATTACTAGTGGTCCTTTGGAAAATCTAAGTATAGCATTAAAGATCAGATATTAATAAGAAGGATTCTACTAGTTAGAGTTAGTGATTAGGCTAAGAGATTTATAATAGGTGAATTATTTAATATTACATATAACTTAGTTAGTTAATAGCACCCCCCCCCCCGGCAACTAACAGAGGCTACCTAGTCTAAATATTAAGTATATAAGTAATATCATAGAGAGCTCGTAGCTTTAATAATAGTTAGAGACTCCTCTATAATTCATTAGGTTTATCTTTCATGTTTCTATAATTATTCTAGGTAATATACTAGTACTAATAGATAATTACTATTAGAAAGACTATACTATTAATTCAAAACCCTCAACGAGCGCTAGATTATTATCTATCCCCTAATATCCGGCAAAGAAGCTTCATATATCAACATCACTCCTCTCTGCCCCTACTTAAGATATTCTCGAAGGGTTATCATCTCTCGGCTCCGAGTAAGGGGGATAAGACAACAAAGCTCCCAGTGATTAAGCCGCGACAGATGTATCCGAGAGTTAAAGTCACTAAGCTCGTTGATCTTACAAAGGAATAGCTATCGAAGAGCTCTCTTAAATATACGGAGTAAATAGGACCTGCAATACTACTAAGTTAAAGGCAAAATATATGTTGATAATAATTTAAACCTATTCTATTATTATAATATCGTGGTAGGCCTTTTCCTCATCTTAATATAGAGAACCCTTCGACCTGAGGGCGGGTATCCTTATTGGGACAGCCTTACATAAGAACGTCTGAAAGCATTCCCTATTATGTGTGTATTCGAGCTGTTGTGAGCCAATCAGGGATGACCTAAGTATAGGTAGAAGCTCAGAACCTTATCGTATGATTAGCCGATATTTTCTTTATAATTCAGTTCACGCGATATCTCCTTAAAACAGCGAGAATATATACATATATAATAAAGTAAATAATGTCACGTGGGGTATAGTCACGTGATTACAAGTTCGAGGCTGATAATAGAATGATAATTGAAAAACTGATAAAACACATATCGTTGTCTTGTTGAAAGACAAGTAAGAGCTCGCGACTAGTGAACAAAATAAAACCACCAATATCCAGCGCTGTAGCCAAGTTTAACCACAGCCATGGATTGACTCACCCGTATGTTTTCCCCTAATCATAGGACAATAAGTAAAGCAGTTGCAGCGATCATCTTCATCCGGTCCAAACTTCCAAAAAGCAGGCATTAGCGAAGTATCTTTGATGCTACCTTCTGGAAGCATAATGTTGGCTTTGCCTTCAGTGACCTCAATATTGATATCCTTTTCATGACCTGTAAGTAGGCCAAGACCACGAGCAAGTACAACAAAGGCGGCAAAAGAAGGCGAGACGGCGGCGCATGTCTAAGGGCGGCAACTATTCGAATTAGAGGAGGAAATACAGAAAGTGAACTAATCACAATATCTCGATTAATAGCTAATATATGAGAGGACGTCTAGATCATTATATGTTATACCGAAGAGGTTAAAGCCGCAGTATATATATACTCTGCACTACTAGCTGGCTAAATGAAGTTACTGGAATTTTTCCCTTCTATCTACCTACTAGCTAAGGCTAATTATAATGCACTATATATATAGGACCTTTATCTTTCTTATAGCTATTTATATATACTAGTTATCTCTAGATTCTTACTAACTTTAGACCTAGGATATCTAGAACCTAAGCTAAGTTATATATCTTATTATTATTATATAGTTATAATATAGTAAAGATTTTCCGAAGATTTTAATATAATATAGACCAGCCTATAGGCTATATAGTTCAGACTCAGGAGATAGGCTAGGTAAAAATATCGCTAGAATGGTTTTTATATTACTTCTGCCTAGCTTAAGCTTCTACACCTTATTACTATGAACTTAATATACCTTAGTGTTTATAGCCTAGATATCTAGTAATTATAATAAAACTAAGCAAAGTAATTATATAGCTAAACTAACTATATAGTAGATCTAAATAGAGTATAGCTAAACTAGCTATATAGTGGATCTAAGCAGGAGTGTAGCTAAACCGGCTATAATAGACCTAAGCAGAGTATAGCTGAACCGGCTAAGGTAGATTTAGGCATAGTGTAAGCTGCCTATAACCTGACTGTTTATAACGCTATTAGATATAGCTATAGACTATAGAAAAAGTTAATTAACTTTAAGCCTATTTATAACTACTTACCTATTACTAGTAGTCCCTTAGAAAATCTAAGTATAGTATTAAAGATAAGATATTAATAAGAAGGACTCTACTAGTTTAAGTTAGTGATTAAGCTAAGAGATTTATAATAAGTGAATTATTTAATATTATATATAACTTAGTTAATAATACCCCCCCCTCCCCCTCCCCCCCTGCAACTAACAGAGGCCTAGCTAGTCGCTTGATATAGAAACCCGCTTATTAGGTTCTATAAATCTAAATATTAAGTCTTTAAGTAATATCACAGAGAGCTTATAGCTTTAATAATAGTTAGAGACTCCTCTATAATTTAGTAGGTTTATCTTTTATATTTTTATAATTATTCTAGGTAATATACTAGTATTAATAGATAATTACTATTAGAAAGACTATACTATTAATTTAAAACCCTTAATAAGCGCTAGATTATTATCTATCCCTTAGTACCTAGTAAAGAAGCTTTATATATTAATATTACTCCTCTCTACCCCTACTTAAGATATTCTTAAAGGGTTATCCCCTAGGCTAGCCTATAGCTTTATATAGCGTATTAATTATCCTATATTAGAGAATATTAAATTAGGCTTTATAAACTATATATATTAAATAGGGGATAGTTATAGCTATCTCTAAGTTAATAATTATTTCTTTACCCTTTAACTTACCTATAATAATATCCTAAAGTACCTTATATTAAGTATAGGATAACCTTAGTATTATTCTAAATAATAATATAAAGTGTAAAATAGCTGCGATATTGTAATTAGTGCTTAGACTAAGATAGGGGTAGTATACCTATTTCTAGGCTAAGTCTAGAAATTAGGAATAAAGAACTACTTAAGTTCTAAGTCGTAAAGTATATAGATTCTATATATAGTGTATTTTATATATATTTAACACTATATAGGAACTAGTTTATAATTAATATATATTAAAAAAGAGGAAGCTGGTTATACTCTAACTGTAGTTAATTTTTTATTAGAGTAGAGCTTAAATTTAGTTATACTTAGAGTTAATTAGTTATCACGCTATTAGTACTATATAAGAATTAAGTCTTAGTAGGGTGTATTAAGAGCTAAAAATAACTAAAAGGAAGAAGGTAAGAAGGGAAAGGGAAAATTTAGACTAGGGGGTTAATAAGTACTTAAACTACTAGTACTTAGTTCTATAGCACTATAGAGCTATTTCTAGACTAGCTTATAAATATATAAAAGACTATAGGAATACTATATTAGCTAGATATAGCTAAAGTATAATTCTAATAATTAAAATATTAAATAGAGAGAAAAAGCAAATACTTCTTTTAGTTAACCCTATACCTCTAGAGTTAAAAATAATATCTATAAGCAAAATATAACTAACTCCTAAGATAATCTAATATATAGCCCTCTTCTTAGATACTAAGACTATTATTAAAATATTAATAGTAGGGAAGTCTATATATAATATCCTTATACTAGAACACTAGTCTACTCTTTTTAAAATAAATAGTTTATCTATATCTAGTATTAAATAGTTTTATTATACTTTTAAGCGATTATATTAAATCCTAGGATCTTTTAGGTCTCACTCTATCTTTCTACTAGGGTTAGTAATCCTATAGATTCCTAAAGTAGAAAGAGATATAGCTTAGTCTATTTAGTTCCCTATAGTAAAGGAATTACAGGGGTAATATATAATACTAGATTATTAGATATATACTTATAGTAGGGGATATACTAGCCTCCTAGTAGCACCTATTCTAGCCTCTATTAATAGACTAAGTATTAGTTATATTATATAGGAATTTAAGATTATCTTAAGAGATTAAATATATACTCTTAAGGATTTTAGTATATACTACTAGATAAGCTATAAGGTCTTAGGAGGGGAGCCTATTATAAAGGTAATTTAAAAATATAGTCTTAAATCTTAACTATCTTTTTTAAGCTTAGAACTTTTTACTTTAATAAGAGAGTTATATATATAGGGAAAGTAAATATATTAAAAAAAAAAATATTTATTTAGCTTTTATTTTTTCTTATATAAATAAAGGAAATTTATAAATTAAGCTATCCTTAACTAATATTATAATTAAATTTTCCTTAACGCTAATATTAATCTATTCCTATTTCTAGTAAAATACTACCCTTACCCCTCTAAAAAAAATTTCAGAAGATTTTAATATAATATAGACCAGCCTATAGGCTATAATACCTCTAAGAACTTAATTAGGATGATATTATATAAGCCACTATAGAGATTTAATAGAAATAACTAAAACCTAAGTCTACTAACTACTCTAATTATATTATAGAGCGACCTTATATATATAAAGCTATTAAATATTAATAGATTATTAATAGAAGGTTAAAGCCTAGAGCCTAGCCTATTTAAACATATAAATAATTTACTAGTAATTAAATCTTAGGAATTCTATAGACGCTAGCCTAACTATAAATATAAAGAAAAGGCTTAATCTTATAATACCTATAGCTATAAAGTAGCTGACCTAGAAGGATTAATTTCACCATAAGGGGTTTAAACTAAATAAAAGAATAAAGAGGGATTTAATAGCTAATAGAGATTACTAAGCCTAGTTAGACCTAATTATTATCGCCCTAACCTATTAAGTTAAGGCATCCTATCTAGTAGGATCTATTATATACTCACTATCTCTATAATTAAACTTATACCTAGCTATTAGTATAAGCTTAATAACTTAAAGAGCAGCCTAATCTTATAGATTATAGAGGATAAAAAGAAGTCAGGATCTTAGTTATATAAAAAGTAAAGATCCCTAATAAATTATATATAACTACAATATTAGAAATACCTTATAAGCCTAAGATCAAGCTACTATCGTAAGAATATAAACAAAGGATCCTAGAGGAGATTAAGGATTATAGATTATCCCTATAGTTACTAGTTAAAAGTAATAATCTTAATAATATCCCTTTTAAAGAATTTATCTATTAGTATATATAATCTTATAAATATATTAATATTTTATTATTATTAGTTTTTTTTAGTTATATAATAATAATACTATTTTATAGTAAAGTTATATATATAGACACCTAATTTTAGCTAAGTAGGATATTATATCTTTTACTATATTTCTTCCTAGCCTAGATTATTAACCTAATAGTTATACTTTTAATACTCTATTTACTTAAAAAATATAATTAATTAGTTAGGTAATAATAATATCTAGATTAACCCTTAACTTAATAAACACTAATAGTTAAAACCGCTTACAATAAAACTATCCCTTTATAGCGCTAGCGATATCTAGCCTAGAGCATACTCCCTTTTATACCTTATAATAACTAGGCTCCTAATTAATATTATATCTAGAAGCCACTATTCTATATATATTATATTCTAGACTAGAAGTTTACTATTAATAGAAGTATTATAAAGTAGATAGAGTAAGGCCTTATTATTACTCTAAGCGATTTCTAGGATAATGCATTATTAGCTAAGATAGAGGAAATTACTAGGTTAATAGTAAGCTATATAGAGTTAAATCTACTACTATTACTATATCTATAGATAGTTAATCTAAGCCTAATATAGTAAAGCGCTTAAACGAGGTATAGATTATCTATTATAGAGAGGTAGCTTTAAGTATAGAGTCCTCTTCTCTATATCGCTAGATAGGTTAAGAGAATAGGGTATAGGTATTAGGGCTAGTTCCTAAAGTAAACTTCTTTAGTTAAGGTAATAAAATTTAAGTATAAAAGGTAATAGTATATCTATATATACCTAATATAGAATTATATAAGGTAAGTATATTAAGCGTCTATAGATAATAACTTATTAAATTATTTAGTTAGACTATACTAATAACTATATCTAATAGATATAATAGTATTTATCTTATTATATATATAATTATTACCTAGGATTTTTATTTTATTATTTAAGAGATTATTAAAATATATCTTAAGATTAACTTACTAAAAGTCACTTAGCGCTAAGATAACCTAAAGTCTAAGTTAGTAAAAGTCTATCTATCTCTAATATTATTACATTAGAATACCTTCTATATAAAGTTATAATAGATACACTCTAGTCTAGTTTTATTATATAGCTTATCCCTTTACTAGCTACTAAAGAAGTAGTTAATTACCTTCACTACTAAGTAGCTTAGCTAGTTTAGCCACTTAGCTAGCTATTAGGCTTACTATAAGGCTATTAAACTAAAGCTTAGGAGTTTAAAAGTCTAATAGGAAGATATCGCCTAACTAATCTAGGTTTATAGTATTTATAGTAGCTAGTTAATAGAATCTATAAATAGGTAAAACTATTAGAATTAGAACCCTTAATTATAAGTATATTATTCTAGTAATAGAGAAAGGACTATAGGATTTAATGACTTTCTATACTATTCCTTCCCTATATCTACTAAATTATATTTCTAAGCTCCTAATTCCACTCTAGTAGCTAAAGTAATAATATAGCTTTTTAAAAGGCTAAATAATATACTCTAATATAGTTATTATTAGTAATAGTATATACTATTAATAGATTAGGTAAGTTATTAGTATAATTAGTATAGGAGTAGTCTCTCTATATAATAGAAGCACTAGTTTTATAAATTAACTTAGGCTAATTAATAGTAAATCTTAGGTTTATATTATAAATTTTAATTTATCCCTAATATTATATATATATAAATAAAGATAATTAAGCTATAGTTCCTTCCGTCTTTTCTAGTATCTTAGATAAAGTCTATTATCTTCTAATATTATCCTTAGTAAGCTTAGAGATTATATAGATAATATCTTTCACGCCCTATCTAAGCTTAGAGAAAAACTCTAGGTTAATTAGAAGGGCTATAGGATTCAGGCTATAGGAGTTTTTAGAAGTACTAGTTAGGATTATTCTCAGCAGGTCTATAGTTTAAGCTCTCAGTTGTTGGAGTAGATTGCGTTACGGGCTGTTGAGGCTGATTTAGACCGAATGAATTTAGCGCAATACCCCATCATAAATCAGCTAAGTAGTTACTAAACTTCATTAAGTATAATAAGTCTGGGAAAATGCAATAAACTCAGGCCGCTATATAGACATATTACTTATAAAAACCTTTATTGTATATAATATAGGATAGCCAGAAGCGGCCACTAGGCTATACTCTTATTATAGGACTTTTTATCTCTAGATAGAATAGTATCCTAAAACTGCTATATCTATTCACTAAATTAACTATAACTTAATATAACTAAACTTAATTACAGCTAAAGCTAGCTAATTAAGCTGCACTTTAGAAGCTAACTCTGATTTTTAGCTAAATTTATTGGCTCCTTGAACTATAGCTGGTTTGGCTATAATAGGTTAGGAAATTTATATATAGTTAGATTTAAAAGTAGAGAAATCTAGCGACTATAATAGGTTATAGATAGAACTAATAGTTATAGAATAAACTACTATAAGTCTACTTTAACACTATATAAGATAACTACCTATATAGAGGATAAGTGCTAGTAGAAGTAGCTAGAAATTTAGTCTTAGATGATTATAAATAGGCGATCTAATATTATTTAGTTTCCTAAATCTAACAAAAGTGATAGTTTTTTATAGAATATCTAGCTATTATAGCCTTAGCTTTTCCTTATATAAGTAATAATAAATTATAAAAATTAACCCTTAATTAAATTCATCCTACTTAATATAATAAAGTAGTAGGTTTATTTATTTCTTCTACTTAATATAAGAGCTTATCTTCTAATCTATTAATAATAATATAGTAAAGAACACTAAATAACCCTAGCCTATTATCTATATACGCAATAATATTTCCTACTACTCTCACAATATCTTTCAGCTTTCTAGGTACTTAATTAATCATCTAATTAGTGAAATAAAGCTCTATCTATATTTTATTATCTAGGTTATCTAGCTTAATAAGCTCTTTAGGCTTAAAATCCTCTTAGTATGACTTTTAGTAGCACTAAACCTTATATATATCTAATAGTAGATAGAGAAGGGCAGATAGACTATCACACTTATTTTACTCCCTATATATTTTACAGAGTACTAGAGATAATTATATCTAGGGTATAAGCTATATATTTCTACTATTAGTCTCCTATTTATTACACTTAATCTAGGGAAGTATTTTTAATAAAGCGATATATAAATCCTTTCTAGTATACTAAATAGTAGTTTTAGGGAAAAAATCGCCTCTTTATATATAAGAAATATATAGCTTATTTACGCCTAAGGTTTATAGTATCTAATAATAGCCTAATAAGGTAATATATATATAAGCACTAAGAATGTCCTTATTTTAGTTCTTAGTAACTATAAATAGATATAAGACCCCTCTTATATAATTAGTGTAGAATTAATATAATATATATTTATAATATCACCCTTTACTTGTAGATATTAAATTTAGTGATACTACTATGTTTAAATTTCGATTAACTACACTAGGGGAAAAAATAAGTGATAAAAGAAGGCACTCCCCAGAGATCAGTTAGTGCTTAAATGAAGTTAAAATATGCCATACCTGCCTATATACTGAACACCAAACAAGTCTTGGGGCTGTCTTATCACTTCGTTAGATTAGTCTTACTGGGTTTCAAATATAGATATTACGTGTTAATTATTAGACATTAGCTTTTATCTACTGTAGTTGCCCAGTGCTTAAGGGTGTAAATCTCTATAATGATGCTGCGCCAATTCTTATAAACGGACTTATAGACTAAGACAAGGGCTGAGGATCTAGCAAATTACTAAGACTTAGGTAGTCTTTAAAAATCCGTAGTCACCGACTGTGATTTATTCTTATTAAACCACTACTCGAGAGGGTAAGAAGACTTTTCATATAATTCAAGACATTTTTTATGCATTTCGCTACTGGGTGATACCTGGGTGGAATTATCATCGCCAATAGGCATCTCAAATTTGGAATTGCCCGAAGCCATCTATTCTATTGCCTTGAGGCATCAAGCAAGAGGGTCCAATAAAGGAACGACCAAATGACTGTCAAAATCACCTCCGATATGAACGGTATGACGACCCTTATTGGCGTGAGTAGATCCATACAAGAATTCAAACTCCATGAAGCTCATGTAATGGCCTGAGACCTTGAGGGTCAGATACTCTCCCTCCTCAAACACGATACCAGTAGGCCAGATAGGTATCTCAAGCTTCGCAACAGTGCCAGCAGGAATGGCCTTGCGGGTGGTGTTGGTGTACTCGGGCCACTCGCCAGTAAATCTTCCGGGCCTGGGTTCAACCTTTGTGATTGCGTGGCTAGCTCGCATTGAGCCCGTAGGTCCCAAGTACTTCAAGAAGCATGTGTCGGCAGCCTCTGTGTGATGGTTGACGGGTGGGATCAGCTCATTCAGAGCAACGTTCATATTGACTAGCTGTTCGCCAGAAGCATCTTGTTTTCCGAGCTGGGCAAAGACATCAATATCATCATCGCCATCATTAGATATACTAATATTGAGCCATGAATAGCCGATGAGCCATGTTTTCTTTGGCATCTTATACTTGAATAGGAGCTCTTCACCACCTTGAAGCGGATGCTTAGGATGGTAGGAAGCATCATACGAAAGGGCCTGTGTTTCCCTCTGAGGAGACAAGTCAAGATTCTGGCCAAAGCCGAGGTAAAGCTTCGTGTGTTTCGTGTTGGGGATAGGGTAAGATTCGAGAGGGATGTTTACAACATGGTGCTAGCGCGTTGTTAATGTTAAAAGTTCGAGTTTTGATATGCTTAGGTTGAAACCTACCAAGTTAAATCCAACAAGTGAGCCTCTAACTCTCGGAGTGCTTGGCCAGTCGTTTTTGATACCCTTGACGAAGTAGTCAAAGAATTTATGTAAATCATCCACGTTCTCCGGATGATACAAGTCAGACCACTCTTGTCTGGCATGGATACGGAGCCTATTGAGATAGATCAGGATTCTTATTCTGTCATATGACGTTTCAAAAAAAAAAAAAAAAAAAAAAAAAAAAAAAAGACCAAAAAAATCATAACTTACCACTTATCTTTGGATGAAATATCATGGTAACCTCGTATAGATCCAGTCGTGTGAAGTGCAGAGGAGAAGCTTGCAAGGATATATGCAGGAACTTGAATTTTCTCGAGTTTGACGTTCTTGTCGTCCCAATACTCGTTATAAAGGGGATAATGTTCCAACATTGTGATGGGAGCCTCGGCCCCCGTGCGCCCTACCATGCTATCCTGGAGCAGCTTCCACATGGCGTTGTAAGGGTATGGCACACCACCACGGGCAAGAGTATCGCGGTAGAAGTCTGCATTGCCTTCCCAGGGAGCGATAGCAGCGAGCGACGGAGGGTTCTGAGACGCAATTTGCCACTGCACCATGGCAAGCCAACTGTTTCCGCCCAATGCGACCTTGCCCGTGCACCAAGGAAGCTTGGCAACATGCTCAATGGCATCATAACCATCTTCACCATCTTGCTTGCCAACCCATCTACATTCATCAGCTTGCTTTCTCTTGAAGGCCAATCGATATCAGACATCAAATGTGCTGAGTTTTGCCCTTATTAACGCCATGGTACTTACGGAACGATTCCATCAGAGTCCCACGAACCTCGCAGGTCGACATTTACGATAGCGTAACCTCTGGCAGGCCAAACTGCTGGATCAAGACCCTCAAACTTTTCATAACCACTCACATGGCTCTCAGGGACACCAAATCTACCAGGTATCATACCAAGTCCATGGGGACCTATGCATAAATTAGCAAGTATTGCTTCTCCTCAATTAGATGGTACTTACCATTTCCAGTCTTGCCATATGGACTCCAAATGAGAATCGCAGGAACTTTGTCATCAGTCTTGGGGCGGAAGACATCAGCGTATATCCTGGCACCATCACGAGTAGGGAGCACAATATCCTTCTCAAAGATAGTGTCTGCCTCGAAAGCTCTAGTTGCAGGTGTTCGCTGATGGCCCTTGGGTAACTCCTTGATCGAGGGGTTGAATGCATCGTAAGGACCAGCTTCCTTGGCTCCAGGTTTTATAACCGGGCCTACATGGACGTTGAAGCCGTTGATCTTGAGCGACATTGTAGCGATGGATATCTAGTTTCGCAGTATTTAACAAATTGGAAATTGAATGATCTTGTTTTTAAAATATAAAGCTGAACCCCGAACACTATTACGACTTATAAATCACATTTTCCACGATTTTAAAAGTCATATCACGCTTCATTCCTAAAGTAATTCATTTTACTACAAGATTCGTGGGGCCGAAGTGGTTAGGCCTTTATCCGAGCTGTCCGGATGTACGGTCGGCTCGGGACCACACTCCCCACTGTTAAGTTAGGGGGTTGGCTAGAGACATGAACACAAATGAGAAGAGGTATTGAAGCGGTGCTCGAGTCGCTGGTCAAGATGAGAGCAACACTGAGCATCCATTTCCCACTCAGATGTTTAGAGGGCTGCAAAAAGCGACACCTTACGAGGCCATGCCATATAATGAATAAACCCTTGGCCAATTCAGCTCAACATATATCACCAGCTAACTGCCCAAGAATCTTTGCCGATACTCAGGGTACCAAGACACGGCAGGAAGGTCTAGTCATCTATAACATCCTTTCCCAGGCGGGGGAGACTACGTAGCCCCCAGTAACTCGCCCATCATAAACTCCAGGCGTCTTGTGTCACAGTGTGACGCAAACTAGCTGCATATAGCGCACGACTTGCATAGGAATGTGACTATGGCTCAAAAAGGACTATGGAGCATGCGGTAACAATCTTCATGCTGAAATCATTTGGGCGCGTTTATATTGCATCCCATAGAAGCCATCGCGAGGGTTCGGTGCGACGAACCTAGTGCAATGGAATTTGGATTGAACTTAAGACTTGTTCCTCGGAGCATCTTGCGCCTTCTTGGCCTGGATTCGGTGCTCCTCTGCCTCGACCATATCTAAATAGTACAGTAAGTAAACTCATCATGATAAAGTAAAATGAAATTAAAACCCTGCAGATGTGAGTAAGACCACAGGTCACTTACCCTTCCAGAGGTCTTGGCCCTCGTACTCCTCCTTGTGGACCTTCTTCTCGATGAGCCTCTTGTGCTCGGGGTCACTAGGGTCTAGGACCTTGACTGTCTGGAAGCGGCTGTTGCCCGTCTTGGCGTCGTTTGCCTCGAAGGCGGCCGAAATGATAAGAACGGCCAGTGTGAGACCCTGGGCGTACACGCGTGCCTGGACGAGCTTCTGGGCGGTGCTGATGGGGGCGCGGCCCACGACGGCAAAGGCGACGGCCATACTGGTGAGCCACGAGGCGAAGACGATGCTGTAGCGGTTCTCACGCCCCCACTCCATGAAGCGCTGGTAGTTGGTCTCGTTCTCGCGGGCAATCTCCTGCGCGCGCTTGGAGCTATCCTGGTAGAAGCTCATGGGGTTCTGGGCCTTCTGGAAGGAGGTCGAGTAGCGATCGGCGTTGACGATGGCGCCAAAGGTGCCGGCCGAAGTGATGAGGAAGGCGCGCAAGGGCAGCGTGAGCATGCGGAAGGCCGGGTACCGTCTCGTTGCAAACACGACGCCGCCAACGCCGATGGTCAGGCCGACGGAGCCGCCGATGAGGCCTCCCGTGAGGACCTGCTGGTAGTGCGCTTGCTCCTCTTCTTTGGTGATGATCTTCATTTTTGCGGGCGGTAAGAAGAAGCGGCCGTGGAGGTTGCGTGGTGGAATGCGATGCGATGCGACGGGTGAAATGTCTACTGGTGCGTGAAGCAACGAAGATTGTGAACAGACTGATGAGGAGATCTGGTGCCTCTGTCCGGGAGCTGGGGAAGTCTCTGATGTCATAATGATCGGAGTGAGCATGCCCCAATCCACCAACTCCCACCATGGCGAGAGAGCCCCCCGCAGGTACTCAGCCCAGACGCCGTCTGTAGTCAGCCCTTTCATCTTGGGATTGTCGCAGTAGATTGGTCGCCCGGCTAGAGTCGGGCATACACACGGACGGCTTAGCCCAGTCTCGAGATGGGATGTTATCTCACATCAAAACTTACCACAGCAGCTATCGAAGTTGATACATCCTACCCTACTCTTTGATTTGAATCGCCTTCATCTTGGCCGGTATTTCAGATCGGTTGGCCATGGTTGCGAATGTACGTTTGGGGCTTGATGTGAAGCTGGCGGCAATTGATCGTCGAGCTCGAGATCGAGAAATGAACTTTGAACTAGGGCATTATAAATTAAGGAAGTCGGGACTAAAGGAACTATAGCTAAATAACTCTAAGCCCGGTAGTTGGTTCCATGAAGTATTAGGATTATTTAGTAAGTTAGCTAATGATCTATCTATATTTAGGGCAGAGGAATCCTTAAGAAGGTATTAAATTATAGCCTATCCCTTACTGGCTCTAGAGCACGTTGATTCTAGGCCTTTTAGAAACCTAATACACTTCTTAATATCTATATAGGCTATCTCTCTCGGATGTTCTAGTAATCTAAGTCTGATTGTGAACTGTTAGTATTTAACTATATTAAAGTTTAGAAGATAATCTAAGAACGCATAAGATTAACCCTAATAGATTTAGATAATAGACGCAAAAAGCGAGATAGTGCAATAGAGGAACCAGTTCTTAAATAAGTTCTATAGTATTAATATAGCTTTAAGCTACACTAATATATTAAGATATAGCTTTATCGCTATAAGAACCTAGTGTTACTTATGTGGCGCTATCTAATAATAACCTATTAGGATAATTAATACTTCAATATATTTAATAATAGGTATATTTACCGAGCTTACCTATAAAGATTTAAAAGCGATCTAGTATAGATAATTAATATAATAACACATATTACTAGATTAGGACCCCTCTCAGTAGTATTTATAGAGAAGTGAATATTATCTAGTAGACCTATAAGCTATTAGTCTAAGGCTCTCTAAAGAGTGATAATAGAGCAGAGGAATATTCTCACCTTCTTAGCATCTTAGAGTTCTCTTATCTATAATAGTAAATAAAACTTTTATATCTTCCCCCCTATGCGATAAAGTTAGATAAATACTATAAAGCTAGTCATCAGAGAAGATACTATTATAGTTAGAATTTCTATAGAAGGTTTAGTATTCTAGAAATATGCCTCTAATTCTTCATCCTTTTTATTAATAGAGATATCGCAATAGCAGTCTGCATCATCAGTAGCTATAGGGCGGCCTAGATATATAGATATAACTCTTTATAAAATCATCAATTGTAGGGCACTTCTAAACATACTAATTCACATGGCACCACAGCACAGATGGTTAGACAGAAAACGACCACGCCTTAATAAAAGTCTTGAGCGCTACTAAACGTTTGTCTTTCCCCCTATACATTATCCTATCTCTAATATCTCGCCGCCCCTATATCACTGATCAAAATATAGTCTAATCCCCGGTTAAAACCTAACTGCGTGAGTTACTAGAGTGAGCTAAAGCCCGGCAAGGGCTAAGTATTAGCTAATAGTTTAGAGTTCCTAGGTTATACGCTTATTAAGACAGTGGCGAGCTTAGGTGAAGATGTAAGTTAAAGTCTACTACCCTAAACCACCTCCTTAGCTCATTAATATCTATACTAATAGGTCCTTATTAATTACAAGTATAGTAATATTGACAATAACGTGATATATCTCTAGGTTAGAGTTATCTCTTTATTAGGAGTATCTCCTATAGTGAAAATAGCTAGGAGTAAAGTATAGATAATAAAGAGATTTCTTAATATTGGCGCCTATACTATTATAGTCCTAATATGTGAAATAAAAGTATATTATATTTATGATATTAGGCCTTTCTATTTATTCCCTCTATATACTAACTCTTAATACACTAGGAATAAGCTAAATTGATTATGAGGGTATATAAGTACCCGTTATTAAAATAGCCAGCTGGTGTGTAAGGCGCTAGTGTAATAATCGCCCCTGGTGTGTTTAACTAAAACAGCTGTAAGTACTTACTTACTACTAATGAGAATGTAATAATATATATATAAATAGAGAGCTATATGGTAGTTAAGAATATTAAAGCTATTACTAGCGTGGAAGGGATTAGTAGGGAAGATTAACTCTACCTTATATATATAGTGAAATACTGGTTAATACTCCTGGTTTATAGATATGCTTTTTATTGGCCTTAATGATCTAGCTTCTTCAATAGGATATATCATATTTAACTATATATTAATCCTAGAAGTCTGAGAGGTAATAAAGAGAATCCTTAAAGTAGGTCTTAATATAGGGAAATACATTAGACACTTTGCTCTTAGCCTAGAAATTAGTAAGTCCTATTATCTTAGCGATATTAATTCTGTAGTAGAAATTAAGCCAGGCTGACTTAAGATGAATCTATAGTGGCATAAAAGTATAATTAAGGCTTCCACTTTATTAACTATAGAGCAGATATTATAGCTATCATAGCTTAGATAGGAACTACAATGACTATACTTAGCTATCTGACTTTACACCCTATAAAGGCCGGCAGTGGTGAAAGCTATTGGAACTACTGTATCGTGCAACATAATACGCTTAGTCAGAATAAGTTTAGTTTACTATAAATATATCTCTTTTCCCAGATTAGAAGAGTATTAAGCTTAAAGGAGAAATATATAGTAATTTATATAATTATTCTCTCTAGAAGTACTAGAGATATATAATTTAACTTAATATAATTTATAATTTTTATTCTTTCTATATATATAATCTAATAATTAAAAATTTTAAAATTATATTTTTTTAAAATAATTATAATTATAAATATAAATATTAAATTAATAAAACTAAATATATTTAATTTAATTAAATAATAATAAGATATTATAAGATTTACTTAAGATATTTAATAAATTAAATAAATTAAATAATTAGAATTTTTTTAAATAAATAATAATAAATATTATTATTAATAAATAGATTTTATATTTTATACTTCTTAAGAAAATAAATAAATTTTATATTTTAAAATATAAAGAATTAGTAATTTTAGAGTTTTATTAATATAGTATAAAAATCCAGAATATAAATTAAATTAGAATTATAAACTTTATTTAAAAAGAATAATTTATAAAACTATTTATTAAATTTCTTAATAAAAATAAAAAAGCTTATAAAATTATATAAAGTATATATTAAATCTTCTTTATTTAATTTAATAAAAAGATTAATAGAATATATAATATATTTTATTAGATTAATAAATATATAACTCTATATTATATTAAAATATACTTTCTAATAATTATTAATTTAAAAGAGAGAAATAATATTTATTTTTTCTTCTAGAATTTAAAAGATATATATAGTATAAATAAAGCTAATAAGAGAAAATAAATAGAGGAAATATATTTTAATACTCTAAACTAGATTAATAAGTTTAAAACTAACTAGTAAGAATAAATTAATAATTAGAAGAAAGTAATAAGAATTATAAGACTTAGAAAAACTCTTATTATCTTTAATTTATCTAAATAGTTTAATAACTTAGAGAAATACTTATAATTAAAATTTAAATTACTATTATAAATTATAAAAACCTAGTTTTAAACTAAGATAAATAATAAAATCTATAAAATAGTAATATTTATTAAAACCTTTAGAGATAAATTAAGAATATTTAAAAAAAACTTAGATAAAGAAACTAAACTCTATATTATAAAAAGTAACTTTAGTTTAATATTTTAAAGAGAAAACTTATTAGATAAAAAGTAAAAGTACTAAATAGAGAAAAAAACTAATAAATATAAGAATAAATAATAATAAAAAACTAGAGATAATAAATCTAATTATATTCTTTATAATAAGAAATCTAAAGAAACTAATATAAAAAACTACTGGTTATTATACTTAGAAAACCTATTTTTTAGTTTTAATAAAAGAAGATTATATTCTAATAAGTAAATAAAATATTTAGAAAAGATTTCTAAAGAAGTAAATATATATTATATCTAGTAATAAGAGTTTATAATTAATATCTAATTTTTTCTTTAAAATTTTAAATAGTTTAAGTTTTTTATAATTTAATTTATTATTTAATTTTATTATTATAATATTTTTATAAAATAAATAGATTTTTTTTTCTTTAAAATTAGTTTTTTTTTTTAATTTTATTTTATTATAATATTTTTTTATTCTTTTTTTAATAAATTTAAATTCTATTTTTATTTCTATATATAATAAATATAGTATTTCTTTTATATAAATAATAGTTAGTATATTTAGTTTATTAAATTTTAATTAGAGCTTATTAAAATAAAAGAAAAATAGAACTAATAATTAGTAAATTAAAACTATATATTAAGTATTATAATTATCTTTTTTATTAAGAATAATAGCTATTTATTAGTTATTCTATAATAGTTTCTCGTAGGATCTATTAAAATTTAATAAGAGAATTTTATACTAGTAAAAGATAGAGAGTAGGATTTATTACTAAGGATTTATTAATCTATTAATTAGAAATTTCTATTAATTTATAAAAGAATTTTTATTTACTTAATATTTATCTAATATTTCTAATATTCCTACTAGGAATAATATTAATCTAGTATTTTAATAAGGTTTTAACTAAAAGCTTAATTAAACTAGATCTTATTAAGATTTATATTTATATTACTTACTACTTTTAAAGCTTATTATATTAATATAATTAATTTTAATACTATATAATCTATAGTATCTTACTAAATATAATAAAGTTATTTATCTATTTTATATAATATTTATTTATTATCTATAAGTAGTACTAATATATTTATTAATAAAGAGATAGAATTATATCTTAAAACTTAATATTTATTATTTATAATAATCTAGAGAAAGGAAATTAAAATAGCTATATAAGCTATTAATAGATTTATATAAAATTAGAAAGAACTATATAACTATCTACTCTTATAATATATTATAGAGCTAGTATTATATATCTCTCTATTTAATAAGTAAAACTAGTAAATATAGTTAAATAAGTATAATAGAAGTAAAAATAGTAAGAAGAGCAGAATAAAAAATCTCTTTTAAACTATTTATTTAAAGCTAGCTATAAGAAATCAGTTCTAAAGTAGAGCTAAATTATATTCTATATAGATATAAATTAAAAACTACTCTGTTTATACTAATTAGCAGATAAGAGCTAAGATAGAAATATAGTGGATAAATAAAGAAAGATAAAAAACTAGGAGCTATACTAGTATCTAAATAAAGCTATAGAGGAAGTAAATAGAATAAGGTTTTTATTCTATATATAAGGTTTTCCCTTATTAGTGATTAGATAGAGGGACTAGAGACTAGCTAGATCTAGTACCTAGGGTAAATAATAATAATAATAATAATAATATACTATATAGTTTATCTTATAGTAATTATAGTATTAATATAGTTATATAGCTTTATAGAAAGATTATATTAGTTTATTTTAATATTAATAATTATTTCTTATTTATAGAAGGTATTAGCTTTCTCTAGAGAGATTATATTTAGAATTAGATTCTATTTTAATATAGTTTTATTTTATTTCCTTATTAATTTTATACTTATAATATTAATATAGTTTATTTTATCTATCTTTTTTATAGTATTTTAATATTCTAAATAATAGTTATAGTTTAAATTTCTTTTACTACTACTATATATTATCTATAGTTTAATTTTATCTTTAATCTAAATATAATCTATATCTATTTCTTATTTATTCTAATATCTTATTTAATCTCTTCTTAGAAAGTAATTATTATATTATTACTCTTTAGTTTTTAAACTATTATTACTTTAGAGCTAGTTTATTTATATATATTAATTATTTTAATTATATCTTTTAAATCTTTACTTTTAATATTTATTTAATAGTTCTTAGTTTAAATTATTATTTTATAATTATATTTAATTAGAACTAGCTTTAATTTTATATTAATATAGATTTATATTAAGTTTATACTAATTATAATTTAAACCTAGATTAGTTTTAAGTTTTTTTATATATCTTAGAATATTATCTTTATAGTTTTATAAATAATTTTAATAATTATTATTTATATATTCTTTATTACTTTTATAATTAATATCTCTATATTTATTTTTATATATTTATATATTAGCTCTACTTTAAATAAAGATATAATAATTTACTATATTTACTAAACTACTCTATTAAATACTAGCTTAGTAAGTTATCTATATATTTTCCTCTTAGAATTCTCTTTAATATACTCTTTTTCTAGAATTATTTTAGATTTAATATATTTTTAATCTAGGGAAATATTAGAAAGATCTCTTTAAGAGTAATAAATACTTAATTCTAAATTATATTACTTTCTATTAACTTCTATTAGTAGATATTCTATATTATTAGTTTATCTTTAATATAATATTAGTTCTAAGCTAATTTAAATCTTTAAAATTATTTACTAAGCTTATTTGTAATTTTAATTAGCTCTCTATAATAATATCTGAGCTATAAGTAAAATCTCTACTATTTTACTTATTATTTAATAATAATATATAGTTTAATTAGTTTTATTATAATTACTTAAAGTAGAATATAGTTTAATTAGCTATATAATAATTACTTATTATTATAGAATATAACCTAGCTAGCTTTATAAGTAATTACTCTAAATAGAATATAGTTTAATTAGCTATATAATAATTATTTATTATTATAGAATATAATTTAGCTAGCTTTATAATAATCACTTAGAGTAGAATATAGTTTAGCTAGTTTTATAATAATTACTTAGAGTAGAGTATAGCTTAATTAGCTATATAGTAATTATTTATTATTATAGAATATAGTTTAACTAGCTTTATAATAATTACTTAGAATAGAATATAGCTTAATTAACTATATAGTAATTATTTATTATTATAGAATATAATCTAGCTAGCTTTATAATAATTATTTAGAGCAGAATATAGCTTAATTAGCTTTATAATAATTATTTATTATTATAAAATATATATTAATAAGTCTAAAGTTTAAATAGAATATAACTAAATAGAGTTCTATATTTAATTAGAACTTAGATTTAGAAATTTAGAAAAGTAAAGAATCTTTTCTATTAATCTATTAGAACTAAGAGCTGAGTTCTCTATAAACTAGAGGATAGTAGCTATAATTTTTAAAATTAATAATACTTTCTCTAGCTATATTAATTTAGAACTAGCTACTTATAGCTCTTTAAGAAAAAAACTATTAATAATATATATTATTTATTTATAGCTAATTATAAATCTCTATTACTTTCTTTTTAATATTATTATCTTTCT
Source organism: Clonostachys solani (assembly GCA_902141235.2). Taxonomy (NCBI): domain Eukaryota; kingdom Fungi; phylum Ascomycota; class Sordariomycetes; order Hypocreales; family Bionectriaceae; genus Clonostachys; species Clonostachys solani. Next base: position 30,405 of record CABFOC020000072.1, read on the forward strand.
TCTAGCTATTATTTTAATTATACTCTTTCTATAAATAAATATATATTTCTTATTCTATATAGATAATATACTAATATTATTTTATTTATAATTAATATATATTTATAGATATTATTTTAAAATTTAATTTAATTATTTAGTTTAACTATTAGTTTATAAATAATAAGCTATAAAGAGTTTATATTTTATATCTATTTATACTATAAATAATTATTAGAATTTAAAGATAAATATTTAGCTTATAAAAATAAAAAAGTAAAAAAAAAATAGAGTTAAAGATTAGATATAGGCTGGAACTTAGTTAAAAATAAATTATATAGATCTAGTTATATATAGCCTAATCTTAGAATATCTCTAATATATAGTAAAAAAGATAAAAAAAAAAAAAGATAAATATTATTTCTCTATTTAATATTATCTTATTAAATAGTTTATAATAGCTAACTATATATTATAAAAACTAATATATAAAGTCTTTTATAAAGCTTATCTTTTTATATAGAATAAAGATTTTATATTTTATAAATCTATTAATAACTATTAAAATATTATTATATTTTATTCTAATTATTAATTCTCTAAATAATAATAATTTAATAATATAATTAAAGAATACTAATTATTATAATTATTCTAATATTAAAACTAGTTTAAATTCTCTATATAGTTTATATTTTATAAACTTAATTTTTATATAAGTATTATTAAAATTATAATAGGTTTTAAGGGTTATAAAGTCTTAAGACTATTATAATATAGTAGGAAGTTTACTATAACTTATAGTTTTCTAACTACTAACTCTATTATAATTTAGTAAGTTTTAATACTAGAAGAACTAAATATAATATAAAATATAGTATAAAAAAATCTTATTTTTATAAAAAAGATTAGAAAATTCTATTAATTTCTCTTATAGATCTACTAATTAAAAACTATTGTAAATCCTATTATAATTACTTCTTAAATTAATTTTAATTTTCTATAAAATTAATTAATATAGAAAATCTAAAAAATTAACTTATAATTATTAAACTATCTAACTAATATATATAACTTTTTTAAAATCTATTTTTATCTAATAGAGGTTTAAAGATAATTAGTTAAGTATAAATATTAAGTATTTTAACTTTTAAACTAAAGAAAATATTTAAGATCTAAGATTTAGTTTAGAGTAAACTAGCTATAGGGTAGTCTGGATATAGATTAGATTATTTAAGAATATTCTAGGATTTTTTCTAGAATTTCTAAACTCTTATTTAAATTTAATAAATCTAATAATCTAATAATAGCTCTTACTTATACTCCTAGCTCTATAGGAATTACTAGAGCTTATTAAGCTATAGTAGTTATAATAGGTTATAACTATTAATTTATAATAGCTATAACTATTATTAGTTAGTAATTATAATTACTATTAGATAATAATCTTAATTACTATTAGCTAGTATTAATAGAGGCTTATTAGTAATTATAGCTAATAATTATAATTACTAGAAGCTAGTAGTTATAATTATTAGTAGCTAGTAGTTATAATTATTAATAGCTAGTTATAATCTATTAACTTATAGTAGCTATAATCTCTAAAATTAATAAATATTATATTTAAAACTATAATTTATATTTCTTTATATATATTTAGATTATTTAAAAAAATTAAAATATTATTAAACTATATAATTATAAAAATATTAAAATATTTATAGAAATTAAACTTTATTCTAAATATTATTTTCTATTTATTTTCTTTTTTATTTATATTAAATTATAAACTCTTTTAAAATTTAATATAATAAATTACTATTTATTTTATAATTAATTTCTAAGTTCTATAATTAATAATAAAAGTATTTTATTTTTATATATAATCTTATTAAACTAATAGTAATTTATAATAAGTTATAATTTTCTATTTTTTTAATATAAATATTATAAAATAATCTAATCTTTTTTTTTACAGTTTTTACTATATATAAAAGATATCCTAAGATCAGGCTATATATTAACTAGACCTATATAATTTATTTTTAACTAAGTTTCAGTTTATATTTAATCTTTAACTCTATTTTTTTTACTTTTTTATTTATATAAGCTAAGATAAAATAATAGTATCTTTAAAAACTTTAAAAAGAGCTTACTAAATATATAATTTAGCTATAAGCTCTAAAGAGGAATATTCATTATCTATAATTAACTATAATATCTCTCTAAGCTTATTATTACTAATTACTAACTATCTCTCCTTATAATAATAATAAATATCTCTAATATTATTATCCCTTATAGCTAGAGCCTGATTATTATAAGTAATTAGATCTTTATATATATAATAGTTATAATTAGTAAGAACTATTAAAATCTCCTTTTAAATATTAATTATTTAAGCTTATAATCTATTATAGATTTACTTATAGTAATAAAGCTACTCTCTTTTATATAGATCTAGTAGTTATATCTACTAGAGCTATTACTCTATCTAATAGCTAACTAATAAAAAGATATATAGATAATTCTAATTTTTAATATATTTATAAAGAATTATACTCTAGTACTTAATAATTATTATAATCTAATATACTATATATAGTACTAGTAGGTAATATACTAAGTTAAATTAATTTAGATTAAGATAGCTCTTTATTAAGTTTAAAAGTTTATTAGTTAGTAATATTAAGTAGATAGAGAATTAATTTAAATTAAATTATTAAAAAGTTTATTAAAAGAAAAAGTTAAATTAAATAAGATTAATAAAATAATATTTAGAATTATAGTAGATTAATTAATTACTATTATAGAATATTTAAAGAAAAATATAATAGCTAATTATAAAGTTACTATATATTAATTAAAAGACTAAATATAGTTTTATATAATAATAAAATAATCTATAAATAAAATTAATAGTTATATATAGCTTTTTATTAATATATTATTAATATATTTATAGAGTATTTATAATTAAGATTTTATAAAATTATAAAGTTTATAAAAATTAGTTTTTTTTTATTAATAATAAAGATTTTATAATTCTATTAATATCTAAACAGGTTAGTATTACCTTTATAGGCCTTTCGGGCTTATTAGAGAGACTCTTATTATATAATCTTAAAAGGGATAAAAAGAGGTCTTTAATCTGTAACTAGCTTTAATATAATATATAACCTTTAATATCTATTTATCTAAACTACTTACTATTAAAGAGCTTAGCTAAGAGCTTAGGATCTAAATAGTAGTTCTAAAGGGATTTAAAGCCCTTCTAATACTAAATTCAGTATTATAATAACTATAATATAGAGTAGTAAGGAAGGAGGGGCTATTAAGCCTAAGATTTTATAACTACTAGTTAAAGCTATATTTAAAATCTCTCTTAGTAGTTCTATAGAGGAATAGATAAGTATCTTTATAGTTAGGCTATATAACTAAACTAAACTCTATAATCTATAAAGTAGGAATAAGCTCTAACTTTATAATTATATAAGTATCTTTATAGCTTAAGCTATATAACTAGGCTCTAACTATATTACTAAAGTAAAGATTAGAACTATTTAGCTATATATAACTACTATCTCTATTATAAATAGACTAGACAGCTAGATTATAAGATTATAATTATACTGCCTAAATAAGCCTGTAGCTATAGATAGCTATATTATATACTTATAATAACTTTATCTATATAAGCCTGTAGCTACAGATAACTGGATTATATAGTTATAAAGAACCTATCTGCTCTATTAATCCGGCCAGATAGATAAATTATACCTATATAAAGAGACTATCTATATAAGCTATAGCTATAGACAGCTCGACTGTATAGTTATAAAGAACCTATCTGCTTTCTTTAACCTAGTTAGGCAGATAAATTATATACCTATAAAGTAGCTATCTATATAAGCTGTAGCTATAGATAGCTATATTAGCTAATTATAAAGAACCTGTCTACTTCTGCTAACCTAGTTAGATAGGTAAATTATATACTTTTAAAGCCTCTATCTATATAAGCCTATAGCTATAGATAGCTATATTAGCTAACTATAAAACCCCTATCTAACCTCTTAAGCTAATAAGATAGATAAATTATATATCTATAAAGCCTCTATCTATATAAACCTCTATATAGACTATAGCTATAGATAAAGATATTACTAACCTCTGAAGAACCTATCTAATCTAATCTAACTTATAGATAGCTCCTTTCTTAAACCTAATAACTCTATCCAGCTAAACCTTCTAATCTAAATAGCCCGGTTATTAATATATAAAGAGTCTATCTATTATAACTAATCTTATAGATAAGCTCTTCTTTTAACCTAATAACTCTATCTGCTTAAGCCTTCTAATATAAATAGCCCGGTTATTAATATATAAAGAGCCTGTCTATTATAACTAACCTTATAGATAATCTCTTTATTAAGCTCTAAAAACTCTATCTATTAGACCTAATCTTATAAAATAGTTTTATTACTAATAAGTAAAGAATCTATCTAACTAGATTAATCTAAGAGATAGTAGCTTTATCTGCTTTTAAAAGATCTATTTATTATAGCTAACTTTTTAGAATAGCTCTATTACTAATAAGTAAGAAGCCTGTCTAGTTAAACTAACTCTTTAAGATAGCTTCTTTATAGACTGCTAATAAATCTATCTATCTAAACTCTCTAATATAGATAACTATATTATTAATCTATAAAAAGCCTATCTATTTAAACTAACTTCTTAAGATAACTAGATTATAGATCTATAAATTATATATCTATTTAAGCTAAACTATTAAAATATAAATAGATAAAACTATTAAGTAATAGCTAGTCTAGCTAGCTAGCTATTTTCTTTAGCTATAGATTCTAAAAACTCTTAATAATTAATCTAGCTAGTTAACTAGTAAATATAACTAGATAAAGCTACTATAAGTAATCTAATAAGATATATCTCTTAAGGCTATAGCTAGATAATCTAGCTAGTTATCCAGCTATATCTATTATAATAGTTACTATAAACCCTTTATAGTTACTAGAGCTAATCTAATTAACTTAATCTATTAACTATTACTTCTACTATTAGATAGTCTAACTACTTTTATATAAAAAGCCTATCTAATTTCTCTTCCCTTCTTAGATAGCCCTATTACTTTTATATAAAAAGCCTATCTAACTTCTCTTTCCCTCTTAAATAGCTTTATTAGATCTTATTAATCTAGCTATCTGGAATTCCCTTCTAACTTAGATAGCTCTATTAGCTCTTATTAATCTAGCTATCTAACTCTTCTTCCTTCCCCAGATAATCCCTTTAGCTTCTGCTAATATAGCTATTCAGAATCTCCTCTCTTTTCAGATAGCTTCTTTAGCTTCTATTAATCTAGCTATTTATAATTCCTTTCTATTATAGATAGCTCTATTAGCTCTTACTAATCTAGCTATCTAACTTTTCCTTTTACTTTAAATAGCCTTTTTAGCTTCTACTAATTTAGCTATTTATAATTTCCCTTCTTTATAAATAATCTCTTTAGTTCTAGCTAATCTAGCTATCTATAATCCCTTTATATATTAAATAGCTTCTTTAGCTCTTACTAATCTAGCTATTTATAATTAGCTAGCTAGCTGAGGTAATACTATAAGAATAAAAAATAGTCTATATCTAAATAGATTAGTATTATCTTTATAAGCTTTTAAGCCTATTAGAGAGATCTTTATTATATAATCTTAAAAGGAATAAAAAAAGGTTTTTAATCTATAGCTAGTTTAATATAATATATAATCTTTAATATCTACTTATCTGAACTACTTACTGCTAAGGAGCCTAGCTAAAAGCTTAGGATTTAAATAGTAGTTCTAGAGGGATTTAAAGCCTTTCTAATAATTAATTATATTTAAATAGATTTATTTTAAAAATCTTTTTATATAATTTATTATAAATTAAATATTTTTTAAAAATATATTTAAATTTTTTATTTAGAGTTTATAATTATAACTTTTTTATATTTTTTTACTATAAATTAAATTTAATTTTATATTTTTCTTTTTATTAAAATATTATTTATATCTAATTAATAGAATTACTATTTAATAGCTTTTTAATTTTCTAAATTTAAATTAAAGTTTTTATTATTTATTATAATTTCTAATAAAATATTATTATTATTTTATTAGATTATAATATTATTAAAATTAAAATTACTATATTTATTTATTATTATAAATTATTAAATATTATATTTATAATAGTATTTTTAAATATTAAAAAGTAAATATATTTTTTTAATATTTAATAAAATTTTAATTTTTATTAATTTTATTATTAATACTTAAAAGTATTTTTCTACTTTATCTAATTAATATATTAATTAATTAATAGATTTATATTCTAAAGCTATAATAATTCTAATATAAATTTATAAATTCCTAATAATATTAAATTATAAATTATATTAAATTTCTTTTTTTAGATTTTAATTATAAAATAATTAGTTTTAAAGTTAATAATTCTATTATTATATTTAAATTTTAAATTTTTAATATTTATAATTATATAGATTTCTTTTTATAATAAATAGATTAATTAATTATTATTAATAAAATATAATTTTCTTATATTTTATAATTAATAAATATTATAAATTAGTTTTTTTTTAATTTTTAATTTTATAAAAATATATAAAAAGTTTTCTATTTTTATTATTTCTAAAGTTTTTTAATTTATTATTAATATTATTTTATATTATAATTCTATTATAAATAATTTAAATTATTTTTTATCTAATTAACTTATTCTTTAAAGTATTTATATTAATTTATATTTCTAAATATATAAAAAGAATTCTTTTAAAATATAAAATTAGTTTATATTTTTAAATATATATTATTAAAACTTCTTTATTTAATTATTTATTAATAATAATATATTTTATTTATTATATATTTTTTATTTATTAGTAAAAATAATTTCTAATTTATTAATATTATTATTTTCTTTACTAATTATTAAAAATAATTATTTTTTTAAATTATATTTTTATAGCTTTTTTTATTATAATTATTATTATTTAAAATATAGTTTAATAATATTTATATTATTATTATTATTCTATATTAATATTAATATTTTTTATTTAATTTTTTAATAAAAATTAAATAAGAATTTCTATATTTCTAATTTTTATATTATTTAATATAATTATTATAATTATAAATTATTTAATTTTTTATATATTTATAATTATATTATAATTTAGTTTTATTATTTTTATAAATTTTATATTTTTATTTTTAATATATTTCTATTAGTATTTCTTTATATATATATTTAATAAAGTATTTTTTTAAATTTCTTTTTTAAAAATAATATAAGTTTCTATTTTATAGTATTAATATATAAATTATTATATTTAAAATATATTATATTTTCTAGATATTTTTCTATTAGAAAATAGAAAGAAATTATATATTATTTTTTCTTATTAGTATATTTTATACTATATATTATAATAAATTCTCTAAAACTTCTATTTATAGCTATATATATTATTAATCTTAATATAGATTAGATTATTATATTTATTAATAGAGTATTAAATAGTATTAATAATATTTCTTTTAAAAAATACTAATTTAAAGTTTTAATTTAAATTTTACTTTTATATTTTCTTTTAATAATAAGTATATAGTTTATTATATTTAGTTTTAATTTTATTTTTAATAAATAAATATTATTAGTAGTAGTAAGTAAGAGAGCTATATAGTTATATAGTAGCTACTAAAAAAAAAAGGGAAATTCCTAAATACTAAGAATTAAATAACTTAATACTATACCTAGTATTATAATATATTAACCTTTAGCCTTTTTACCTAGCTATAAGGCTTATACCTAGCTATATATAAGGTTTAATACTAATAATAGCTTATACCTTAAATATAAGTCTTTTATTAATATAACTCCTTTTATAAACCTTAAAATACTACTTTCTATCTATTTAAAAGCTACTATCCTTAGCCTTAATAGGAAGATAAGGTATATACTACTATAAATATATCTAATAAAACTATATAGCTTAAATCTACCTATAATTAATAATCTATCTATAATTACTACCTTTATTATTATAGATAATTTAACTATAATATATTACTACTTAGTTAACTTTATTAAGTCTTATATATTACTACCTTTATTACTCTATTAATAATTAAATATATTAAGCTTTATTTTTAAGGTAGTTAAGAACTTATATATACTTAAGTCTTAAATATCCTATTAAGCTCTTATCTAATCTACTTTAACCTTATAACTATAAGTATAATAAATATCTAAGATACTAAAGTATAAGCTACTAAGGGTATTAGTACCTACTATTAGGGATAGGTAGCTATATAACTAGTTAATCCCTAAGCTTCCTATTATAAATATAAGTAACTATAAGCTTATAGGTATTACTAAGGCTATAGGGTTATTAGAGATTAAAGTACTTTAAGACCTTAATCTCTAGTAGCTAGCTAGCCTATTTAACTTTAGTAGTTATATTCTTAATAGAACTAACTCTTTTAAAGAGGAGGGCTTAGTTAATAAGAGCGATATTACTTAATAGTACTTCTACTAATTAACCTTTCTAATCCTAAAGTATATATTAATATAAAATAGTAATTATAATTACTATAACCTTTAGCTATTATTATAAAGATAGTTAGTAAGGTTACCTAGGTTAATAGAATATTTATATATAACTAAGGAGGAGAGGAGGAAGGAAGGAAGGAAGGGAGATAGATAGATAAATATACACCTATCCTCACACCCCCCCTAATAAATATTATTATTATTCTTTAGAGATATATTTAATAAGTTTATTAGTATAATAGAATATATATTTATAATTAGTTAAAAATTTAATATTTATAATATTCTTTTTTTTTATATTTTTATTTAAGCTTTTTAAAGATATATATAATATATAATTAGTTTTCTCTTAATACTATTTAATTTTTATATTTATTTAGTTTTAATATTTTTTTAAAAGAAAAAATAAATCTTTTAAAAAATATAGAAATTAAATAATTATAGAGTTTTTTTTTTAAATAGTTTTTCTAATTATTTTAAAAAATTTAATTTTAATTTTCTAATTATTTTTAGTTATTTTTTACTCTTTTTAATAAATTTCTAATTTTTCTATCTTTTTAATTTTTAATATTAATATAAAATATTTTTAATCTTATTATAATTATAATATTTATATTTTTCTATAGCTTCTAGCTCTATAAAACTAATATATATTCTAAAGATTATAATATATTATTATTAATATCTTCTAATATTAATTTAATAGTTTATTTATTTATTATAAATTTATTATTAATATTACTAATTATTAATTCTTATAGTTATTATTATATAATTATAAATACTATTTAATTTATTTTTCTTATTATTAAACTATATATTTTAAAATAACTCTTTTATAAAATTAGAAAAAATATATATTAACTATATAATTAATATATATATTATATAATAGTATAATTTTTAAGAATTATAAAAATATATATTTTTATATTTATATTATTTCTATATATTAAGCTATTATAATATTAACTATAGTAAATAATAAATTTTTAATTCTCTATATTATTAAAACTATTAGTAAATATTTCTTTTTATTATAAGAAATAAATAATATATAAAAAATAGATCTTCTATATAATATAGTACTATTTATATACTATATTATATAGATTTTCTAAATTTTATAAATATTTAAATTATTAAGAAAAAACTATAAGTTTAAAAGATATTCTAATTAAAAATAGAAAATCTAAATTTAAATTCTTTATTCTTTATTATTCTTTTAATATTAAATCTATTATAAATCTAATTAAAACTTACTTTATATTATTATAATCTATTTTTTCTTTTCTATTAAATAGAATTTATATATTCTATTTTTACTTTTTATATATTTAGTTTAATACTAAATATCTCTATTTTAATTAATAATTTAAAAGATTTTAAAGGTTTATAATTATAAATAGTAATATAACTTATATAGCTATTTATTTTATTACTTCTACTCTATATTTATTCTATATTTACTCTACTTTTAACTTTCTAATATATATTTATTTTAATTAATTAATTATATTTTATTTTAATTATAATTATCTTATTACTAATTATTATTATAAATAATAATTATAATAATAAAATAAATATAACTAATATATTTATTTCTATTAAAAAGAGCTAAATTAAAATAAATAATCTAGCTCTTTAAAAAATAATAATAATTATTAGTTAATAGCTAAAGGGGGGGGTGCGAGGACAGGTGTGTGTTCGTGTACGTTCATGTGTTTAAGAGAGACAAGTGGGCTTGTATTTAACTAGCCTAGCTATCTATCTCCCTTCCTTCCTTCCTTCCTCCTCTCCTCCCTAGTTATATATAAATATTCTATTAACTTAAGTAACCTCACTAGCTATCTTTATAATAATAGCTAGAGGTTATAGTAATTATAATTACTATTTTATATTAATATATACTTTAGGATTAGAAAGATTAGCTAGTAGAAGTACTATTAAGTAATATCGCTCTTATTAACTAAGCCCTCCTCTTTAAAGGAGTTAGTTCTATTAAGAATATAACTACTAAAGTTAAATAGGCTAGCTAGCTACTAGAGATTAAGGTCTTAAAGTACCTTAATCTTTAATAACCCTATAGCCTTAGTAGTACCTATAAACTTATAGTTACTTATATTTATAGTAGGAAGCTTAAGGATTAACTAATTATATAGCTATCTATCCCTAATAGTAGGTACTAATACCCTTAATAGCTTATACTTTAGTATCTTAGATATTTATTATACTTATAGTTATAAGGTTAGAGTAGATTAAATAAAAGCTTAATAGGATATTTAAGACTTAAGTATATATAAGTTCTTAACTACCTTAAAAATAGAGCTTAATATACCTAATTATTAATAAAGTAATAAAGGTAGTAATATATAAGACTTAATAAAGTTAACTAAGTAGTAATATATTATAGTTAAATTATCTATAATAATAAAGGTAGTAATTATAGATAGATTATTAATTATAGGTAAACTTAAGCTATATAGTTCTATTAAATATATTTATAGTAGTATACACCTTATCTTCCTACTAAGGCTAAGGATAATAGCCTTTAAATAGATAGAAAGTAGTATTTTAAGGTTTATAAAAGGAGTTATATTAATAAAAGACTTATATTTAAGGTATAAGCTATTATTAGTATTAAACCTTATATATAGCTAGGCGTAAGCCTTATAGCTAGGTAAAAAGGCTAAAGGTTAATATATTATAATACTAGGTATAATATTAAGTTATTTAATTCTTAATATTTAGGAATTTCCCTTTTTTTTTAGTAGCTACTATATAACTATATAGCTCTCTTACTTACTATTAGTTAATAGCTAAAAGATCTATATTTTAAATATATTAATTTTTAAGCCTTTAATTAATTAGAGAGCTTTTTATAATAGTATAACTACTTATAGTATAATAGATTTAATAGCTATATCTACTTAAGCTATCTCTATTTTTTTTATTAGTTTTACTATAAATAAGAGTATATTCTAAGATTAGATAATATATAATCTAATTATATAATTTTTTCAAAATATAATTAATAATTTATATTTAAACCTTTAATATTATAAAATAAAGTTAAAATCTAATACTTTTAGTCTAAATATAG
>CABFOC020000073.1:0-24640 GCA_902141235.2 Clonostachys solani
TTTATATATAAGTAATTTAAATACTTTTAATTATTATATTATTTAATATATCCTTTATAGTTATAAGCTATTTAGTATAATAGTTAGTTAACTTATACTAAATAGAGGTCTAAGGTAAGTTAAGGTAGAACTAATTAAAGTATTATTTTAAGAGGGTAATTAAATTATTTTAGTATTATATAAGTTATTACTAATATATAAGTATTAAGAAGCTAGTTTTAATAAAGGTAATAGTAATTATATTAATAATTATTTAAGAAAGTATTTCTATTTAAGAAATAAATATATATATATACTTTAGTAATATATTTAATAAAGAATATATCTATAGTAATTAATATATACTATAGGTTAATATATAGAATATTAACTATATTATATCTCTATATATAACTTAGTATAATAACTAAGAGAAGTAAAATAAATATATAGAGGTAGTTTATAATATAATACCTCCTCTTATTAGTTTTATCCTTAAGACTATATTTAGTAGTTTAATTAATATATATTTAACTTCCTTCTTTTATTATTTATATTAATATTATATTATTTAGTTATATTTCTAAAATAAAAGTATTAAAAATTAAGTTATTTATAGTTTATAGAAATACTTTACTCTTTATTATTCTAAATAATCCTTCTATTATATTAATATATTCTTATTATAAAGGTTATAGTAAGTATTCTTACTAAGTATCTTTATTAAATTCCTCTTATTATATAGATTATATATTATATAGTTAATTATATTATAATATTTAAAGCTTATCTATATAGTAGATTTACTATATTAAGGTTTATTATTAATAAGCTAAGGAGGAGCTAGATATAGTAGAGGAGGAATTAAAATATATAAATACTAAAGTAAGATATTTATATAAATAAAAGAAAATATAGCTTAATAAAATAATATAAGTAGTTTCTTATAGTATTAATAGTATTAAAGAGCTAGAATAAGTAGAGTAAGAAGAGGCTAAGGAGGAGGTATAAAAACTAGCTATTCCTATTACTTCTATATCTTTATTTAAGCTTATATTCTTAGAGATTAAGATTAATTTAGTATTTCTTTAAAAGGGTGTAAAGTTATCTCCTTTTTAGTTTATTAAAATAAGTATTTCTAGTCCTAGTAATATTATTAAATAAGCTAATAGTAATTCTTTAAGTATTTAATAAGTTCTTATATATTATTCTTATTAATATACTCCTTTTATTTAATTAAGTAAAATACTTACTTATTTCTAACTTCTTTCTTTAGGATTTATTCTAGTTTAAATTCCTCTTTATAGACTTTAATTAAATAATTTTAATTTAATATATTTTCTAGTACTTTTTTAAGTAATAAAATATAAAAAACTAAGTAAATATATATTATATCTAATAATAATAGTTTATAGTTAATATTTAATTTTTTCTTTAAAATTTTAAATAGTTTAAGTTTCTTATAATTTAATTTATTATTTAACTTTATTATTATAATATTTTTTTAAAATAAATAAACCTTATCTCTCTCCTTTAAAATTAATCCCTTTAATCTTATTTTATTATAATATTTTTTTATTTTTTTTTATTATATAAATTTTAGTTTAACTTATATTTCTATATATAATAAGTATAATATTTCTTTTATAAGTATAATAATAAGTATTATTAATTTATTAAGTTCTAATTTATTTAAGAACTTTAATTTATAATTATAATTTATATATATTAATAATAATTAAATTAATTCTTATATTATATTATTATATATAATCTATACTATAAGTAATAATTATATCTAATTATCCTATTTATAATTAATATATATAGGGGGGGTATAAGGATAGGTATATATTTATATATATTTATATATTTAAGAGAGATAAGTAGGCTTATATTTAATTAGCCTAGCTATTTATCTCCCTTCCTTCCTTCCTTCCTCCTCTCCTCCCTAATTATATATAAACATTCTATTAACCTAGGCAACCTTAGTAGCTATCTTTATAATAATAGCTAGAGGTTATAGTAATTATAATTGCTATTTTATATTAATATATACTTTAGGATTAAAAAGGTTAGTTAGTAGAAGTATATTTTAATAATTATAATCTAATTATCTAAATCCTCCTCTTTAAAGGAGTTAGTTTTATTAAAAATATAACTACTAAAGTTAAATAAGCTAGCTAGCTACTTAAGATTAAGGTCTTAAAGTACCTTAATCTCTAATAACCCTATAGCCTTAGTAGCACCTATAAGCTTATAGTTACTTATATCTATACTAGGAAACCTAGAGATTAGTAAGTTATATAACTACCTATCCCTAATAATAGGTACTAGTACCTCTAGTAACTTATACTTTAGTATCTTAATATATCCTTTAAGATATTTATATATTATACTTATAGTTATAAGTTTAGAGTAGATTAGGCGAGATTAATAGTAAGCGTAGGCTTAGTAGGATATTTAAGACTTAAGTATGTTAATAAAGGCAGTAATATATAAAGCAGCAAAGGTAGCGATATATTATAGTTAAATTATCTATAAAGCGACAAAGGCAGCGATTGCGGAATAGACGGATTATCGATGTGGACTTAAGCTGTACGGTTCCGTCAGGTATATTCTCAGCAGCTGAGGATAGCGGCCTTTAAATAGATAGAAAGTAGTATTTTAAGGTTTATAAAAGGAGTTATATTAATAAAAGACTTATATTTAAGGTATAAGCTATTATTAGTATTAAACCTTATATATAGCTAGGCGTAAGCCTTATAGTTAGGTAAAAGGCTAAAGGTTAATATATTATAATACTAGGTATAGTATTAAGTTATTTAATTCTTAGTATTTAGGAATTTCCCTTTTTTTTTTAGTAGCTACTATATAACTATATAGCTCTCTTACTTACTATAATTAATATATATATATAAATATTATTTTAATATTTAATTTAAATATTCTATTTATTTATTACTTTATAGGTAATAAGTTATTAAAAGCTTATACTTTATACTTATTTATACTATAAGTAATTACTAGAATTTAAAAGTAAATATTATTTCTTTATTTAATATTATTTTATTAAGTAATCTATAGTTTATAATTATATATTATAAGACTTAATATATAAGATCTTCTATAAAGCTTACTTCCTTATATAGTATAAAGTATTTATACTTTATAAGTTTATTAATAATTACTAAAATATTATTATACTTTATTTTAATTATTAATTCTTTAAATAATAATAATTTAATAATATAGTTAAAGGATATTAATTATTATAGTTATTTTAATATTAAGATTAATTTAAGTTCTTTATATAGTTTATATTATATTAACTTAATTTATATATAAGTATTATATTCTAAAACTATAGTTTATACTTCTTTTTATAAACTAAAGTAATTATAATATTATTTAATCTTATTAAAGGTCTTTTTAACTCCTTAATATCTTAATAATAAGTATTTATAAATTTCTTTAATAAGTATTATTCTTACTTTTTATTATAATTTTTTTAAACTTAAAATAATATTTATTTAAATTTTAATATATATTATTTCCTTAAGTATAGCTCTTAAGGTTTTTTATACTAAGTATTTATTATTATTAATTAAGAATAATTATTTATTTATTTTTAAAACTATTTATTTATACTTAGGTTTTTAATTAAAGGTATTAGCTCTCTTATTTTCTAATCCCTTTTAATATATAATCTTATAATTAAATTTTAATAAATATTTAATATATTATATTTATCTTTTATTAAGTTACTATATTATAATAAAATATTAAATATTTTAATAATTTATATAAACCTTTACTTTATATTATATTTCTAAATAATAATATTTAAATTCTTTAAATATATATATAATAACTATAAACTCTTTATTATAAATAGAGTAATTAAGTTCTATTTTATATAGTTTCTTTAAAAAGAATACTATAAAGTATAATACTTTATTATTATCTTTCTAATTAAGCTATATACTAATTATAAAATCTAATATATTAGTTTTAAATTCTACTTCTTTTATAAAGTTAAATATTTATAATATAAATTCTAAAAAAATCTAATTCTTTATTTTATTAAATACTTCTTATTATTTTATATTTATTAAAATTCTACTCCTTTTTTTATAGTATTATATAGAGATATAATAATTTTTCTATAGTCTTTAATAAATTATTAATAATAATTAATAAATCTAAGAAAGGCTTATACTTTCTTTATAGTATTTAATTCCTTTTAATTTTTAATTATAGTAATCTTACTTTATTTTATTTAGATCTTATTTAGTTAAATAGTATATCTTAAGAAGTTAACTTCTTATATATAAAAATAACTTTTCTCTAGTTTTATTAAAAGTTTTACTTCTTTTAATTTCCTTAAGACTTTATAAATATACTTTTTATAAGTCTTTAGATTATTAGAAAATATTAAGATATTATTAAAGTAAATAATTATAAAGATATTAAAGTACTCTTAAAGTACTTAATTAATTATTTATTAAAATATTATAAGTATATTTATTAATCTAAAAGGTATTATAAAATACTTATATAAATTAAACTTTATTTTAAAAGCTATTTTTTATTTATCTCCTTCTTTAACTTATATTAAATTATAAGCTCTTTTAAGATTTAATATAATAAATTACTATTTATTTTATAATTAATCTTTAAGTTCTATAATTAATAATAAAGATATTTTATCCTTATATATAATCTTATTAAATTATTAATAGTTTATAATAAATTATAGTTTCTTATTCTTCTTTAATATAAATATTATAAAGTAACTTATAAATAAAGTTAATAATTATATATAGCTTTTTACTAATATATTATTAATATATTTATAGAGTATTTATAGTTAAGGTTTTATAAGGTTATATAGCTTATAAAAAGCTAGTTCTCCTTTATTAATAATAAAGATCTTATAGTCCTACTAGCTATACTTTAATAGCTTAATATTAAGAGTCTCTTTAAATAGCTTTTTATAAATATAATATTCTTAAGGTATATAGTCTATTTATTTATCCTCTAATATTATTTTTATTATTTATTTATTATAGGTTTTTTAGTTTTATAAATAGTTTTTTATATTATACTCCCTTCTCTAAGAGTTAATTATTTATACTTAATTTATAAAGTTTATTTTATTATATTTTTTATTAATATTTATAAGTATTACTTCTTTTTATTATTACTTCTCTTTATTTTTATAATACTAACTTTTAAATTTAGGTATAAGTTCTATTTCCTACTTCTATATTTAGGTTAATATTCTTATTATATATTATAATTCTTAATAAGATATTTTCTTTATTATACTAAGTTATAATACTATTAAAGCTATAATTACTATATCTACTTACTATATTAAGTTATTATCTCTTATTTTTATAGTAGTACCTTTAGTTATTAAAGAGTTATTATACTCTTTTAGTATTTAATAAAATTTTAATTTCCTTTAATCTTAAGGTTAATATATAAGAGTATCCCTTTACTCTATATAGTTAGTATATTAATTAATTAGTAAGTTTATATCTCTTAATTATAGAATACCTAGTATAATATTATAGGTATTAATTTATATAATATTATAAGTAATATTAAAGTTTTTTTTATTAATCTTAATTATAAGATAATTAGTTTTATAATTAATAATCCTATTATTATACTTAAACTTTATTCCTTTAATATTAATAATATTATAAGGTTTCTTCTTTCCCTTTTATAATAGTAGGTATTAGTTAATTACTATTAATAAGATATAATTTTCCTATACTTTATAATCTACTATAGCTATAAGCTAGTTCCCTTTAATCTTAATATTAATAATAATATTATATAAGCTTTCTATTTTAATAGCTCCTAAAGTCCTTTAACTAATTATTATTATATTATACTATAGCCTTTTTATTACTATATAATATATAACTATATAAATTACTAGGTATTAGAAATTAATTAAGCTATATATTAATAATAAAGATTTTATTATAATAAATACTATATTATACTTATAAATATAATTAATTAATCTAACCTTATAGATTTAACTTTTTTAGTAGATATTATAAACCTTAAATATAATAACCTTTCTTAAAAGCTTTTCTACTATATTATATTAAGTAAGCTTAAATCTAAATTAATCTATTATATTAAAACTTAAATAAGAGCTACCTCTACCTAGATTAATTTAATATAGTATATAATATACTAGAATTAATAATTAAATACTAAGTTATAATAGGTATATATAATAAAGTAGTTATTACTAAGGCTAGGCCTATTAAGGTCTTCTATATCCCTAAGGAGTATTTTATCTATCTAGTTATTATAATATAGAGATAAACCTAGTAGATATAGTTATTAGATTTACTCTATTATTAATAGCTTTATTACTATAAGAAGCTCTCTAATTAAATATAAGCTTAAGGATTTTATATATATTAAGTATAGCTCTCTTAGGTTATTTATAATTAAAAGTAATATATCTTCTAAGAGCTTATTATTTACTTTAATAACTAAGCTCTTATTAATAGGGATATAAGTATTAAATAATAATATCTTATTATTATTATTACTATTATTATTATTATTATTACTATATAGGAAAGTAGTTATAGTTAGTAATAAGTATCCCCTTTTAAAGCTATAGTTAACTTATATATTAACTAGCCTTTATTAAAGTTTTTAATAAAATATTAATACTTATATTTAAGCTAAATATATAAATATTTAAGTTTTTATAGTATTAAAGGTTTAAGTATAAGCTATAAATTATATTTTAAAAACTATATATAATAGTTATATATATAGCTTAATCTTAGGACTAAATAACCCTTATTTATAGTAAGAAAAAACAAATAATAGCCTTTTTATAAATAGTTATTATTATTTTTTACTTAATTAACTTATTTATTAAGAGTTATTACTTTTATATTAGGATAGTTCTTAATTTATTCCTATTTATCTATAGAGGTAATACTTTATTCTTCTATCTTACTATTATCTCTATTATTTATTAAAGATAATATACCTTATTTATAGTATTATTATAGCTCTTCCTCTTATACTTAATATTATTAGAGATATAGTTTAGCTATATTAAGATTATTATCTCTATCTTTTACTAAATTAAATATAATCTACTTACTATTTAAGTAATTTTTATACTTTTAGTCTTAATATTACTTAATTCTATTATTATATATATATATTATATAATCTTTATATTCCTTTTCCTTATATTATTATTTAATCTTAGATTCCTTATAGATTTTATATTAAGGTTTATAATATAAATTAATTAGTACCTCCTTAATATTATACTTAGTAAGGTATTCTTCTAAGTCTTCTTTAAAAATAATATATTAATCTACTTAATATTATAAATAGGAAAAGTATTATACTTATTCTTTAATATATATAGTAAGTATAGTTCTATCTACCTATAAAAAGAAGTTATTTTTTACTTTCTTTTTCTAATATATTCTATAATTAATACTATAGTATAATATCTATAATTCTTTATTATAATTCTTATTATACTTTATCTTTAAATAAGTTAATATATTATAAATAAGGTTTTAGTACTTTATTATATATTTAATTATTTTACTATAAAGTATTAATATATTTAATATATTAAGGTCTTATTCTCTTATCTTTTATTAATAGTAAATATAGATTTCCTTATATTTTATCTAAATTATATTTCTTACTTATAAATATAATATCTTTTTTTTTAGGTTTAATAATATAAATCTATTTTTATAAAGGAATATATATTTATAAGTTATAGGTAGTTTATAGCTTAAGATTTCTCCTTTTTTAAGTTTCTCTTTTAACTTTTAAAATATTCCTTTAATTTATTATTATTATTCTTATATAATATTAACTTCCTATTTATCTTCCTTATTTACTATCTTATAGAAGATAGATATAAGTTATATAGAGAATATAGAGATATAAATAGTATCCTCTAAGTATTCTTTCTTTTAAACTATCTCTAAGGTCTTAGTATTACTTTTTCTAATTACTCTAAGTTATTTCTTTCCTTTAAGTATAAGCTTTTAGTCCTTTTTATCCTTTTTTAGTTTCTTATAATAAGTAGTAATATACTTAATCTTATTATAATTAAAATACTTATATTTTTCTATAGCTCTTAGCTTTATAGGATTAATATATATCCTAAAGATTATAATTCTTAGTTTATACTCTTATTAAGATCTTTTAATATTAATATAAACTATTAATTATTATTTATAAGTTTATTATTAATATTATTAATTATTAATTCTTATAGCTATAGTTATATATTTATAAATACTTATTAACTTATCCTTTTTATAAAGTTCTTCTTAAACTTCTTTCTTAAGCTTATTAAAGTAATAAAATATAGTATACTCTTAGTCCTATTTAGTTTTTATTAATAACTATAAATATTTAGTACTAAAGGTTAAGGTTAATCTTATTTAAGTAAGTTAATTAATATTATATTTTAACTTTTATTTCTTATTTTAAATTCTAAAGGTTTACTAAAGAGTTTCTATAAAATATTTAAAGTTTATTATAATATCTATAGTTTATTAAGTATTACTTTTACTAAAATATTCCTTTATAATAAGCTTAAATTAATTAAGTATAATTCCTATAAGGTATAAGTATATATAAGTAATCTTTTTTATATTATTATTAAGTATAATAAGGAAATAGTTAAAGTATACCTTAAGTTAAGTAATAAACCCTTATAGTTTAACTTAAGTTCTATTAAATAGCTTAAATACTAATAGCTTAAGTAATTATCCTAGCTCTCTTCCTTAGGTAATAGTAATAACTTAAGCTTAAAGATTAGTATTTATAGTAGCTTATTATTTTATTAAGTTTATTATAATAATTAGGTTTCCTTAAAGTTTAATAAGGTAAGCTTAAAGTTAAATAATCTATTTATAAAGAAATTAAACTTTTAAGTTAATATTATTATCCTCTTTATTATTATTATTATTACTATTTTTATTTATAGTATCTATAATAATAGCTTAATTAGTAATAATAATAAGTATATTATTTTAGTAAGTAAGAGGAACTATAGTAATTATAATATCTTTTATTTATTATATAGTAATTAAAATAAGGTAATTATTTAAATAAGAGTTATTAATATATAATAGTTAATTAACTTATATTAAATAGAGGTCTAAAGTAAGTTAAGGTAAAACTAATTAAAGTATTATTTTAAGAGAATAATTAGATTATCTTAGTATTATATAAGTTATTATTAATATATAAGTATTAAGAAGTTAATTTTAATAAAAGTAGTAATAATTATATTAATAACTATTTAAGAAAGTATTTCTATTTAAGAAATAAATATATATATATACTTGAATCCTACAGGCCGATAAGCGCTAAGGTAGGCCCTCAAGCATCCCGAAATCCCTATCATATATGCAAGCATACACTTTCATGCATCGTGCGAGCAGCAACAAAGGCCATTCGCCAAGATGATGGTACGTATGCCTATGCCTGGGAGTTCAAAACAAGTTATCAACCCAGTGTGTGAGTATGTCTTCAATCGTCTTATGAGGGGAAGATTGGTTTTTTCTCTATCAAATTCGAATACAGATAGATGGCAATTACATCCGCAATAAGAAGCAATCTGCACTAGCAAAAAGCAACCCGACTCAGATGCCGACTCAGCCGGTGATTTATGCAGTTACCAACAGCAAAAATAGCAAAAGAACTGACAAGAGTGGGATTCGAACCCACGCCCTTTCGGACTGCGAAGAGACATTCTCCTGACTGTATTGGTTGTTAGCCAACTGATGGTGTGTTCGGAATGGGATAATTACTAACACACAGCGCCTTAGACCGCTCGGCCATCTTGCCTCGACGTTGGACGGGGCTGCGGGTAAACGGCCTCGTCTGGGAGGCTAGGCCCAGAATGAAGCAGGTGTAAAAAAACAGCAAAAGATGATTGACAAGAGTGGGATTCGAACCCACGCTCTTTCGAACTGCGAAGAAACATTCTCCTGAACACAGCGCCTTAGACCACTCGGCCATCTTGCCTTGTCGATGTGATCCCTGCGCATTTTGTCGTTGATATCGGCGGAAGCAGGCAGAGACCGATTTCCTACAGCGAAGGTGGAAGTTGTGAAAATTCCGTCCCAACTGCAACCGGCACCAAACGTGTCAAGACCAAAAATGACTCGCATTATTTCCACCAAGATTCTACAGTAACTGATTGAAGAGTGCTGGGCCAGTTTCACTACGTTGTACTGGAAGTACGCAACGGGCTGCCATGCGCCTTTTGCACAATGGAGGACACATATCCAAGGATTATAGAAAGAGAAAAAATGAAGAGCTAGGATAGCAAATTGTAAATCATTTCTCAGGACGTCTCTGTGTCCTAACTCTCTATTTTTCCAAGTTTGGAGGAGGAACTTTCGATCCACCAATCGCTGACACAATGGGCGAAACTCACCAAATGTTGTTTCCCAAGAGTACAGGATTCTCAGATGAATAAAAAATCCAAGGAACTACGCATGAATCTCAAACAACGGGTCGGGGACCGTGGTAATAGAAGGCAATCGGGTGGATTCCAATTCAACAATTACATGGAAGCATATCCAAGGGCGGCACTTGAGAGATGCGAGGAATTGATTGTGGAAAACTTATCAAGCTGAATTAGGGGGCGGACCTTATCTTTCATTATTGCGAGGGTTCTATGCGAGTCTATTTTGACGGTTCCGGCATTGCTATTCGAGAAGCTTCTAATGTTCTATCAACGAAGTCCTAGTAGTAAACTGGCTTCTCGTGACACTTTACTATTCCCATTGAACAGCTTAGGTCAAATCCTGACAATAGTCTTACCTAAATTTAGAGATATCTTCAGAAAACGGCAGGCTTAAAAAACTGAATAGGCATAGACCTTTTTATACATAAGACTACTAAAAGAATACTGGAATACTTCTTCCTGGAAGGTGGGATGTTTTAGAGAACTGCTGGTTTCAGCGTTTTTACGGATACCCGGACTCTGTGGAAGATGTAAAAGAGGTTCTATAGTGAGCTAGTCGCAAATTGTTTAAATTTTAGGTGAATACATTGAAAAAATATCTCTCGGTTTTTTGGATTAAAACAAATACAAGAACTGTTAATCCAGCCATGACGGAGAAACACGCCTGAGAGCGAATTAGATTTCCGATTAGTCTTTACCTTGCTAGGCATCTTCCAATAGATTAAAATGAAAACTTAGTTGAATATTGTTGCTAGGGAACAGTCTCAGCTTCTATCACCATTAACGTCTACCACTTATACCTACCTACCCTATATATATAGTCCACCTCTGTAACAGCACAGGGAGAATGTAGCACTCATAAGATCGAGTTTAAAATGCACCTAGTCAAATTGGAATGTAGGGACAAAATTTTATTTGCTGACGGAAGTTTGTCCATGCGCATGAGCTACTGTTTGGCTGAAATTTCATGATCACTTCGTCCGGAGCGTTTAACAAGTCACGATCAAATATGGCGTTTCAAACATGGCGTTGCATGGGTGCCTTTTTCCTGTCCTGGCATCTAAGTTGTCATTATTAGCGTTGACTCAGAAGAAATCGAATCAATTTCTTGCCTGAAGTCGTGCAAAGCTTCAAAGTTCTCGTCGTGTTGGCGGTTGGCTGGCCACTCCGATATTCGCAGCCCCTCTTAGAGTCTCTTCCTCCCACCAGACCTCAACCAATCAAGGCAAGATGGCCGAGTGGTCTAAGGCGCTGTGTTCAGGAGAATGTTTCTTCGCAGTTCGAAAGAGCGTGGGTTCGAATCCCACTCTTGTCACTTCTTTTGCCATTCACCGAATGGCATTTCCTTTTTGATAAAAAACAATGTTCGTACTGTATCTTTTGCCCTTGATTAATACAGACGAATGATAAACGGGACGAACCATCGGCAAAAGCGATGGGGATGTGTTTCGGTGTAATGAAACAGATCTTGCCAGAAATGGAAGTGAACACGCAGTAGCATGCTGCTAAAGAATGCCTCGCGTTGGCGGGCGTGACATTGCGAGCCATGCCGCATGTGCTATTCAGGTCTGACACCCACTTGGCCGGGCGCAGGCAGTCTTTTGACATTATAATTCTTGTTTTATTGCAAGGCGCGTTCGCACCTGCCTGCCATGAGTCCCAAGGGCGGGGAGATGAAGGGTGGCTGCGGCACACCGAATTTTTAGACAGGCCTGGGGGCAGCGCGTGTTAATTTTGGCAGATGCGAGGCGGCGTTGTCTTCAAGTTCAAAGATAGAGCTCTGATTGGCCGGCTCGCACAATCTTGAAAACATCAGCCAATCAAAGCTGAGTGCGACCGTTCTTGAGGTCGAGGAACCACTGAACGCGCCTGAATTTACAGTGGAGTTAGTGCACTGCCCTCGTTTAGGGCTGCCAATAAGAAGCCAGCGAGCAAGAGTCAACGGGACAGTACCTCAGATTTGGTGGTGACGATGCCCTCAGAGGCCGCAGGGCTGTGCCGATCCTGTCATGGGCATTCCGGGCCTCGAAAGGTATTTAAGTAGTCTGAATCCTAGCCTGGGCTTGCATTGTTTTAACTCCCATCATAATTCAATTCATCAACATAACAAGATCGAACACTGGAAGACAGCCATCATTTACTACCATCCACGTCTTACAAGAACCCATAGCCAACTCTCAGCCACAACAATGAACACCAGCATGTCAGAAAAGGCCCTCCTCAGCAGCTATGTGCCTCCTCAGGAGCACTCACCCCCCGCCTACGAGGAGGTACAAACCAAGCCTGCCCACGCCGCCATCTCTGCACAGGGCACCCCCGCCCTCTTCCCCCGCGAATGCATCTTCACATACCGTCTATCGCATTCCCACTCATACCTCGGAGCCAAAAGAGACGAACCTCTCTTCCTGGTCAAGACGCCCCGCCTACTCATGGGCACCGGCGACATCCTCCTCCTTAGCGGCACTGATAAGCTCGATACCCCCCTCGCATCTGCCGGCGCTCTCAAGATCCGGAGTGGCAGTACCTGCGCCTCCCAGCTCCGTCTCAAGCCTCGTCTCGGCGGGTCATTCACCCAGCCCATGGATATTGATGTCACCGTGGGCACAAAGAACAAGTACCAGTTTACAGTCCCTGTCGGCCCCGCCAACCGCCCCGAGACGTTTGAGTGGCGCCAGAGCACCGGCGAATTGGTCCGGAGCCTGGCCGGGGGTTTCCAGTACGGGATGAAGCTGGTTCGCCTCGACGGCCCTGCGGGTGGCAGCATCAACAGCAGCCACGATGGCAAAGTGACCGTGGTCGGAGGTGATGGCAAGCCCATCGTGGCTGTCTTCGCCGCTATGCGTCCACAGGCTAACAATGCCAAATTCCACTTCATGAATGAGGGAGCTACGGGCGAGTTGGGCGAGGTATTTGAGCTTGCCGCCATGATCAGCTTCATCCGCCTGTTTGAGCTGCAGCTGTCTCAGGGTGGTGTTGCCATCGGGCCTTGCTTTGGCTCGGTTGCCCGCTCGTGAGCTGTTGGCGGGAGGGGATGTGAGGAGTTGGAGTTTTGGTATAGAGGTTGGAGGACCAACCCTTTTTGCTTAATCCAGCGATGTTTTGCAAATTATGCCCAGTGTTTAGGATGGTTATTGCTTGGGAGCGAGCATCATTTTGTTTACATAGAATTTATCAATTATCAATCAGTTGTCATGTTATGCATCATGAATGGGTAAACAGAACGCCGCCACGTTGGCTAATGAATATATTCCGTATTTTAAACGTTGGTTCCATGTTGATTGACGTCTAACACTTGGTGCCTTGCCGCTCATGTAAGCGTAAAAAAGTACAACATACAACAGATGGATAAAAAGAGACGATTGCAGGCTCATTAATGAGCTTGCCTCCCATAATGAATATCTGTCACGCCAACAAAGGGCTAAGTAAAGTGCAAAAGAAGGGGGGGGGAAGCCCGTAATTTGTCGTGTTAAGACATCTTTACACTTCGCTTCGCTTCTTTGTATCGCAAGCCTTGCTCTTCTTGGCGGACCCAGACACATTCTTAATGGCGTCGAACCAGATGTTAGACATCTTCTTGAAGCCAGTGTCATTCGGGTGTGTTCCGTCCGAGTTGATATCAGCATCCTGAGGCCCATCGGAGCCATGCATGTCGGCTAGCGCGATCTTACTGTTGCCATTGCTCTTGCGCCTGTTGACAAGGTCCTCGAACTGCTTGTTAATCTTCACGACGCGGGCATCGGTATTGGCGTCCTTGTTTCGGACGAGGGTGGAGAGAACGACCTTAGCGTCGGGGGTGGTCGTCCAAAGAAAGTCGAGGAGCTCGTCCATGCGGTTGCCGGCCTCGTCGATCTTGAAGTTTTGAACAGCATCGTTGGTGCCTACGTTGATGGTGTAGAGGTTGGGCTTGTACTTGGGCACGTCCGTCTTGGCGTGGTCGTTTAGGACCTGGCTTATACGGAGACCTGGGAAACCGTCATTGTCGTTGTTGGTCATGGGACCGTTGTGCTGGCTACCGACGTAGGTGACCTTGTATCCGGCGCCCTGCAGCGAGTCGCGGAGGAACTCGCGGTAGCCATTGCCCTGGCTTGAGCCAACACCAAAGGTGATCGAGGCCCCAAGGGGCATGATGCGGAGGTCCTTGGCTGTTTGGACTACGTTAGTATGTTATCGCCTCGTATGAAATGGATGGCGAAGGGATCTACCTGATGCTAGAGCAATGCTGGAAATCAGCAGCTGAAGAAATGCCTGGAATAGAGTGACCATGTTGGGCGAGTTGTGTGAACAGAACCTTCAATTGAGCCACGTGCGGTGATTGTCCGATTCACTTCTTGAACGATTGGGTCTATTGATAACTTCTAGAAGATCAGAAGAGCCCAGATATATAAATATCATGCAATAGCCCATGCTGCCGAGTTTCCAGAAGCCTTAAATTATTTTAGTACGATCATCAGTCACGACCCATCATAAGCTGACTGGAGTCCTAAACCAGCAAGTCTGTTATGAAACAACGCGCAATACGCCTGAACTAAAACAGCATGGAACCGTGCCGCTCATGCTAAAACAAGGGTAGCGACCACTACCGCTTCAAGACTTTGACAAGGCCATGTCTGGATGCCGCCGATCCAATATTACTTTGTGGCAGATCGGTGAGCATGACATGGGTCGCCAAGTCGACGCAAGCACGCAAGCACGCTACGAAGTCTCTGCTTCCGCACAAAACACGTCCATTCTTTTTGGAGTTAATTAGTCACGGCGTGATGAGCCTGGCCAGTGGATAGGCAATCTACACTGGGGCAATGCTTGAATTATGGCAAGGCGGCTCCTCGGGGCCCAGTTTCAGATGCTATTTTTGGTCAACCTGAGCTGCTCTACTGTGCCACAAGGCCTTGTCTGGCCCATTGAACTGGTGCCTGCTAGCCGGCCTGCATACCGATTTAATTTCCGCAACTTCTGGGGCAATGCCACAGACGGTACCAAACTTGCTGATATGAATCCTTCTCGGCATCTCCAACAGGTTCGCCTTACCAGATCCACCTAGTCAACCCATCATCGGCTTTAGCAGGTCATCTATTTATGTCAACAATCATCCTCTAGCGCGGCAGCAAGGCGATAAACTTACGACCGAACCACCGGGAATGGTGTATGACGTGAACTCAGGTTGGTAAATCTATTCCTCGTTAGCTATGCCAGGCCAAATCTTCTTCACGGCTATCTTACGTTCACCGTGTATCCAGGATCGGTATCCTTGAACACGCCGGGAATCGTGAGCGATGGCTTCCAGGCAGCCGTGTTGGATCCGCCCGTCACTTTGATGTGAGCACACGCAATGTAGAACTATTCAAAATAGAGAGCTTCCGTTAGAATTCTACTTTTAAATTTTCTTGTGCCTTGGAAATGGGGTGGGGGTTCCATACCTGAGGGATGCCGGCAGGATATGGGTTATGGATGCCCAGCTGCTGAATGCGGAGCAAATACTCTCCATCCGGGAGGCAAGCTACCCATCAGGGCAAGTTAGAGTCGAAACTTGTCAGTTTTTAGAAGCGGGATACAGAGCTTGACTAACTGGGGAGCTTAAAGGTGTAGGTTTCTGTATGGAAGCGACGACATTAGTTTGATTGTCTCGGTTGTTATAAGACCGGATGAACGTACGTGCGAGTGGCCATGTCGCAGTATTGCCAGAAAATGTAGGCCCTGATTATCACATCTTCGTCAGCAACCATATAATGCCTATGAGAAGTTCAGGCGAGGTGTTGAACGGCGTACCGAGATCGGCAATCTTGGCCCAGGAGCCACTGCCGTCGTAGCTCTGCACTGAGCTGGGGGCTTTCGAAAGGTAAACGGAGACAGGCCCTTGGTGGTAAACAGCCTAGTGTGGGGTTCTAGTTAGATTGCATCTTATAGAAGGGTGAAGGTCATATATTGTTGAGTAGACATACTACGTCGGTATGGAAGGTGAATTGGCCACCAGCTTGGAGGTCTCTGACTACTGTGGAAGAGCCACTAAGTCCACCAACGTTGCATCTCAGATCACTGGATGTGAGATCTGCTCAAGGGTTAGCGATCTATGATTCTCTGGCTTGCTCGATAGATTCATACCAATAACTGGCGAGTTGTAGTTGCTGTTTGGGCGGATTCCCTGACCAATGGAACCCGTGGTGCCGCCAATATCGAGTTGGTTCCAGATATAATGGCCGGCTGCTTGAGTAGCCCAAAACGAGGCGGCGGTCAACGTTGTCAACTTCATAATGGAAGATGTAGAAATGCGGTTCGCTCTGAAATGCTGTGTTTTCACTAGTGTTATTTCTAACGTCAAAGCTACATGTATTGGCGAATTTCCTAGAGGATATGGCCTTATAAGCAAACATAGCCAAACCCCAAACCTTTCGATCATGGTCAGATGTTGAACTTGAATCCCAAACGGGCCGGTCGCTCCGCATCATCCGCGACAGTTTCGGAAACAGGGTGAATTCAGGCGGAGGCACGCCGTCCGATTCCACATCAGATCTCAAACAAGTTGATTCCGACTCGTCCACGAAGCAAAGGCAGTGGGGGATCCCTTCAACTGGATTGCTCATTGAGGCGAGATCGTGCAGGCTCTTCGGAAAATTGAATTGGGTTCCGAAATGGCGACGGGCTATTTTTACGCTTGCTACCTCCTTTCGGACAAGGGATTTATCCATTCTATTACCTATCTGTGTAGCCTTGAGCTATGTGAGAAGGTCACATCGGCAATGTGAATATCCATCAAGCGATGGTCACGCGAAAAGCAGTATAGGCTGGATCTGGTTGAGCATCGCAGCCGATGAATGTCACCAATGGTAGTTCCATCAACTATTCCCGCGTGGTTCTCACATGAAACTATTCTTATGTGCCACGTTGCTATGTATGCCAAACTTAAGAGTTTACGTATTTTGTAGGTCTATGAGCGTCTAAAGTTGTGTGTTATTGAGTTTGGCTGTGCTTCTATATGTTGGTGGGCACTGTCAATCTTTGTCCGAGGCAAGGAGGTTGGCTGAGGGGCTGACGAGATGTGGTGATACAATTGCGAAACCCTGGGTTTGAAATCAGTTATCCTCCTGATCAACGGCTATTGTTTTGTGATTGTGGTGGAGATGATTGACAACGCTTGGCTTGTCAATTCCACTGATAATCACTGTACCTGCATCATCGACGGGTGTACGGATTAAAGAGTGAGAAAAGGCACAATACAGCAAGATTTGGCGCAATTTCCAAACACTTGGCGGGGACGGAAGTCGGCCCAAGCAACAGAGGCAAAACAGTGGGATCTCCTTGCAAGATGCCTGTCTTGAAAAAGGCCGAATCAGACAACCGAGCGACCAAACCCCTTGTAGAAGGTGTCAATCGAGAAGCAGTCTAGCGGTCGCAACTCAGACGCCAGGATGGAGACGATCGCCACCTTTGCCTACCTGAAACGGCACGGAGGAGGAGAGCCGTGATAGGGAGCTGCCGTTCAAAGATACCGTGGTGGTATGAAATGAAACAAGCATGATTTAAGCACCATTAAGCTGCTGTTTCTGTCAGTGCCCAAGTGTTCGATGGCAGAGAGTGTCGCATCTGGCATCTTGGCAGTATGGTGGAGATTGCAACGGGCGCATGGGCGCCGGGCACATCTTCACAGCGAGCGTTTCATTAGAGAACAAATTTTCCCTCATTTGTTTGTATGGTCGATGTTTCTCTTTCGCACCTCTCCGGGAGCTGCGGGATAGGTGGCTGGCCCATCAAGAACGAAAAACGCTGCTGCTCTCCTCATGGCTCCGTGAGCAAACCGCGTGTCCGCTATTCAATCGAGTCGCCGCGACCATGAAATTCATCCTTCTTCAGTTGTTGTCCCTCCTTGCCGCCTTCGCTCTGGCGCAGTCGGTACCGGGGGCCGATCTTGGCGCCTGTTTGCCGAAAGACGAAAACGTGCTTGGTTGTTTTCGCCCTGGAATCGTCCGTTGCATCCACGGGAGCTGGGTTCTCATCGACGTGTGTGGTGACAGAGGCTGCGAGTGGGATAAGCAGCACACAGATCCGACCTGCCGACTAACCCGGCAACCTCCATGCGATCCGAAGGGCGGCAAGAAGGACGAACGTTGCGAGCCACCGGGGCCCCCGTCTCAACGATCTGAAGCAAGCTCGGCCAATTCATTCCGCTTCGCCGGCAAACTTGGATTATTCGGCAGGAGGAGAAGAGCGCGTTGAAGCAGGTTGGATGGTATCGCGACGCCGACTACGATGCACGATACGATACGATGTGTGATGCTCATCATGATGTGGCTGGAATAAGTTGGTCCAAACCGGTGGAGCAGGAGATGCCAGACCCAACCATCCCAAGGGTGGCCAATCTCGGTCTCACTTGTCCTTGCGGACCATACCGCCGATTAGGATGTCACCTGGGCAAGCTCCCTGATGTGTTGCGGTAGCCATTAGGAGCGCCTCTACACCACACACCGCTTCTACAGCGTCGGGGCATGCCGAAGCTCCCTTTTACAACTCGAGTCGACGAAAGTTGAAACACCAGCTCCTCGTCACATCCTCCCTGTAGCGAGTACTTGGCCAACTCCAACAAGACTCATCAGTCTTACACCATTAAATATCGTGGGCCATGATTCACTGGGTGTCAGAAAAGCACCTTGTGAAGAAAAACAGTCCGACCGGGGACGAGGCCCTGGACATGGAACTGCCATGTTCCCGCGCTAGAGGAATCATAACCGAGAAACTGTTAGCCTGAACTTGGGTGTATTAGGAAATGGATGCATCAAGCTGGTCAACCTGTGATGAATAGGATTCTGTCTATGTGGTAGATAAACCCGCCCTTATTCCACTGAAGATTCTCAAGCAAGTGTGGGAATCCGTTAGGGATCCTTCCAGAGATCTGGCACATTGAAATCACATACTCAATCTCAATGTTTCAAGTATGGAAGTGGTATTGCTTCCTTGGAAATAACAACGCGATTTTAAATAATCACTGCGATATATTAAAGCGTATGGGAAGAGAAAATGGCACTGTTCTTGTCTTAATACTTGATTCCGGCTTATGTCTAGGAAGTGGAATGTTGATGGCTCTGGATGTTATATTAACACCACCTTGTTGCCTTCTGCCAAGTGTTGAAGAAATTTTCACAGTCCATAACTGCCAACATGAATCTTTACCTTACTATACCTTCCATTCCAATGTAAGCAGAATCGCCCCTACTGCGCCCTGATGTTCTATTGCCTCTGTCGGAAATAATGTGCATTATGGCTTGATAAACTTGGTCTATATGCACTCACTGTACTTATTCCGCAACTTAATTTTCTTGGAAGGTTTCACGGGAGGCCAAAGCGCCAAAATTGAGTTTTGTATCTCTAGCAGAACTTGCAGAACAGCCCTTGTCATTAGAGAACTTTGATAGCACGAACAGCCGGCAGTTGCAGCAGAGATGGGCGAATTCAAGCCGCATATGGTAAGAGTCTAGAGCACTACTGAAATAATCTTCCGTCTGCCCACACCTTTTTGTATCTTTTGTTTCTATGCCGAGGATAACGTGGCAGTATTTGTCATGGAGATGTTTCAACCAGCGAAAGGCGCTGTCGGTAGTTTATCTTTCTCAGCATACGCATGTTGCGATTTACCCTCACTCTTTTACAATCTTGAGATATCGCACGGCCGGTCGAGTATCATTGTGGCTATTCTAGTCGTGAGTTATTGGTACCGTGACGGAGGCCCTTTTTCGTGTCGTATTCGATCGCGGCCTGCATCGAGCGTGTTCGTCGGTCGTAGAATCGCATGATGACTTTCGCAATTCGTTCTGACCCAGAGTCAAAGGCAATGGATGAATGGGGTGTGCACCTGCGAAAACCAAAAGTGAAGAGAAAAGTGGGATAGAGAACTGAAGAAGGGTGCCCTCAGCGTATGCACCCAACCTCAACTTCAGAGTTGTTGCATTTGGGAATACCGTAGTTATAGAGTGCAATACAGTTGAAAAAGCTATTACCTCATCCGGGGTTTATCTAACTGGTGTCCAAAGGGAATAGGGCTTCATAACCAGTCCATTGTTAAGCCCGCTAGTTGGTGTTGCCTGTTTGGAAGCCCTAATGTGTTTTCCGACAGCCGTAGCGATTCGTCTCGTATTCACTCAGAGTGGTAACACAATCGGATGATTATATTCCCGCATGATCCCATATTTCATCTTGGCAGCATCAGCAATTCGCGACTTTGGTGCCAATAGTTCTGCACTCTTCCCTGTTTGCGCGTTTCTAGTGGTACATGGATGAGTCACAAGCAGTCGGCCAGGAGTCACATCATGCTGGCTCTTCTAGGGGCAACTACTTATTCTCCAGTAAGGATTACATTTGCCTTCCCAGAAGCATTCACTCAGCTGTACGTTGATGCCACAAAATGAGAACGCGCCAGAGCCAAAAGGCACGACGCGCAATGCGTCGATGCTTCACCATACCAGAAATCTTCGACTGCATTCTCCTCAACCTCGACATTGAAGAGCTACTCTTCGCTCAGCTGGTCCATACTCATTTCAAGAGCTTCATTGAACAGTCGACTGTGCTACAGCAAAAGCTCTTCTTCGCACCAGACCCAACGAGAACCACACCAGAACTACATCCAATCCTCAAACGCCGGTTCCCAGTATTGTTTTCGCTGAAAAAGCCAGACGACGTGGATTCTTTCTACAAATTCAATAAGATAATTTGTAACTTGGATTGGTACACTGATGAATTTTATCGTGAAAGAATGCTCCATGAAAATGCTTCATGGAGGCGCATGTTTCCGGTCCAACCGCCTGCAAAGCTCGAGTTAATAAAGATTTTCAGTCATCATGAGTATATAGATCGGTTCGGTCGCTGTGTCCCTGCTCAGCTTGGAAGCCAGTATCAGCACCTGCAAGAAACCGGAATCAAGATGGGACTCTTGTATGACCTTGTCGTGCACTTCAATTCGGAAAATCCTATTCCCCGCATCTACATCCATTGGCAAATGTTTTCAACGGGAAAAGAAGTACCGAGAGTCCGTTCTTTCCGACAACTGAACGATGGTTTCGACGACCTCTACCAATTTGATGCGGAAAATAATGAGCCCAAAAACTCGATTACCTTTTATTTTCAACACGTGAACTCTTGGGATGGCTATATGGAGTATGAACCGCTCCTGAAGATCAACTCACCCTTCATATCAATGGTGGAGGAAGACCCTACCACCCTGTTGAAGTTCTTGAAAACTCCCGATATAGACGGGACTTGCTGGGCTAAATATTTGAAACCGGAGCGTAGAGCCCGGCTAGAGGAGAGACTCTTGGTGCAACGGCGCAGACCTTTTTTTAGTCGTCAATAGGAAGTTTGGAATTTGATATGATGAAGTGAAGCAGCTGTCTAGCAATAAGACAAAAGAAGAAAACATTCAAACACATCAAAACGTCAATGTGACCGCCACCCTTGAAATTTCCTCTCGTCGCGAGGTAGTCTATTCGAGCAGTTTGTGGTAGAAAGCCACCATGCAGAGGCTGGATTACTTTATCTTCTTAGAATAGCCCGTCATTTAGCACGATTATGACCAGGGATAGATTTTAGATACTATATTTTGCAAGCAGTCCATAGCAAACCTAAAGGCTTTAGAATTACAGCAAATACATAAAAGAAGAAAGTGAAAAATAGGCTTTGCACTCCTCTATATATTAAGAGTAAAGGGAAACTGCTATTAGCTATTAAGGCCTTTATCTAGAAAAAAAATAAGTAAAGTTAAATACCTAGCTTCTTTAAAATTTACTATTTCTTATCTTTATATTTTACTTCTTTCTTAAGACTAAAATCTTTAATTTATTATTTTATAATTAATTTAGCTTATAAAAGACTTAGATAATCTTATTTAATTAATTAATTATAATAGTTAGTTAACTTATACTAGATAAAGTCTAAGGTAAGTTAAGGTTAAACTAATTAGAGTATTATTCTAAGTAGTATAATTAAGTTATCTTAATACTATATAAGTTACTATTAATATATAAGTACTAAGGAGCTAGTTTTAATAAAGGTAATAATAATTATATTAATAACTATTTAAGAGAGTATTTCTATTTAAGAAATAAATATATATATATACTAAAGTGTTTACTAGTAAGTTTATAAAGGTTTTCACCTAGGACTTTACTTAGTCTAAGTAAAGTTAACCTCTTATTAATTACTAAAATAGCTTATTATTAATCTACCTTATATATAACTTCCTATAGCTTAATAAAGGCCTTTATTTATAATATAATACCCCCTCCTTATTAATCTTATCCTTAAGATTAAGTTATCTCCTAATACTACTATAATATATACTTAGCTCTATATTTATTTTATTATATATTATACTAATAAAATATCTAGCTATATCTTAAAATAAAAGAAATCTAAATTAATATATAATTATACCTAAAAGTTAGAATATATTCTTACCTATAGGTTTAAAGTACTATTATATTTATACTATATTAAAAAGGAGATAATATACTTTATTATCCTTAATATTAATTACTATATAACTTATTATTATTTAGATTACTTTTATAATTATTTATAATTACTAATATCTTTAAGTAAGTATTTTATTCCCTTTATATTTTAACCTTTATTTTAATATTTTTTATATAATTAAGAAAATTAATAAAGAGATTTTTTATTTAAAGGATAAAGAGTCTTAAGTAGAGGTAGTATTAACTAAAGTGTTTATATAAATTTCTTATTTATATAAGATATAAAAGTAGCTTTATAAGAAAGGTATAAAAATATTAAAAAAAGGTTTAAATAATATAAAGAAGTTAGAAGAGAAAAAATAAAAAGAAGTAAAAGAGAAAAGTTATTAAAAGGAGCTAGAGTAAGTATAAGCTTAGGAAGTTAAGCTAGTATTTTAGGTTTAGACTTTATATACTATATAGGCTATTAATTTTTCTAGCTTTACTTTTAATCTTTTATAGAGGATCTTTTTAATAGTATTACTTAAGGTAAAGTTATTAATCTTTCTTTTTCTAGTAGAATTAGTATATTAAATATTAGTAATTCTTTAAATATTTAATAAGTTCTTATATATTATTATTTTTATTATAACTCTTTTATTTTACTAAATAAAATATTTATTTATTTTTAATTTCTTTTTTAAGATTCTTTTTAATTTAAACTCTTCTTTATAAACTTTAATTAAGTAATTCTAATTTAATATATTTTCTAATACTTTCTTAAGTAATAAAATATAAAAAACTAAATAAATATATATTATATTTAGTAATAATAATTTATAATTAGTATTTAATTTTTTATTTTTAATTTTAAATAGTTTAAGTTTTTATAATTTAATTTATTATTTAATTTTATTAT
Organism: Clonostachys solani; assembly: GCA_902141235.2. NCBI lineage: Eukaryota > Fungi > Ascomycota > Sordariomycetes > Hypocreales > Bionectriaceae > Clonostachys > Clonostachys solani. The sequence goes on from CABFOC020000073.1 coordinate 23,855, forward strand.
TATAATATTTTTTTATAATAAATAAACTTTATCTCTCTCTTTTAAAATTAATCTCTTTAATCTTATTTTATTATAATATTTTTTTATTTTTTATTATATAAATTTTAGTTTAATTTATATTTCTATATATAATAAATATAGTATTTCTTTTATAAGTATAATAATAAGTATTATAAGTTTATTAAGTTTTAATTTACTTAAGAACTTTAGTTTATAATTATAGTTTATATATATTAATAATAATTAAGTTAATTTTTATATTATATTATTATATATAATCTATACTATAAGTAATAATTATACTTAATTATTTTATTTATAATTAATATATACTTATAAGTATTATTTTAATATTTAATTTAAATATTTTATTTACTTATTACTTTATAAGTAATAAGCTATTAAAAGTTTATATTTTATACTTATTTATATTATAAGTAATTATTAAAACTTAAAGGTAAATATTATTTCTTTATTTAATATTATTTTATTAAGTAGTCTATAGTTTATAATTATATATTATAAGACTTAATATATAAAGTTTTTTATAAAACTTACTTCTTTATATAGTATAAAGTATTTATACTTTATAAATCTATTAATAATTATTAAGATATTATTATACTTTACTTTAATTATAAGTTCTTTAAATATAATAGTTTAATAATATAGTTAAAAGATATTAATTATTATAGTTATTTTAATATTAAAATTAATTTAAATTCTTTATATAGTTTATATTATATTAATTTAATTTATATATAGATATTATATTCTAAAACTATA